>JAVIWB010003981.1:60000-514338 GCA_031893035.1 Dermolepida albohirtum | reverse complement strand
AAAGGTTTGTTAATCTCACGTATTCCTTTGTTTTCTCTGGTTCGATCTTATTTTTGTGATGAAGTTCTTCTAAATATTTTAAAGTTCCTGGAATCGGTACCGAAGGAAACAATGACGTTACGTCGAATGATACTAGAATTTCCCCTTTTTCTAATTTACAATCTTTAATCCTCCGAATAAATTCTAATGAGTTAGTGACTGAGAGACTTTCAATACACAAACCAGGCAACTCAATGAGACCAATTGTCTCAGGGATCAACTCCCCTACTTACTTGATTTCAAAATGGCTAATGAATGAATACAAAAATTTGCCCGAAAAACTTGAAAGTCTCTCAATAACTGTAACAATTCTTCTGAAATTACTAAACTTATTATAATTTTAAGATATTTTCCACTTACATTGGTGGTAATCCTTCAATTTTTGATTGTACTTTATTTCGATATTACGCAAGCCATGGTTGATGAGAAGAGCAAGTGTTTATAATTCTTGTTTTAGGAACAAATAGTATTTTTAGATTTATTGTTATAATTTAACTATTTGTCTGTCAAGTAGATGAATTATGTACTACACAAATAAGGACATAATATTTTGAAATTTCGTTGTGCTAGACCCTTTTTTAATGTGTCGCGTTATAAATTTGAGTAATGCATATTTTATTAACAGCTTTAAGACGCAGAGAACCGTGACAAAAAACAGTTAAATACACAGTAATGAATTATTTAAAAACATGCAAAAGTTTGCACCTTGTATTTTTGGCATAATCGCGTTTTTTTACTAATTTAATTATTTCATAATTTTAGGTGCGCGCGTTAGACCTGTTATACAGGTTGTAACAAAAATGTTGAACCCACTATGAACGGGCAACTACTAGGACAAAAAGAACTAAGAAATAAAGTTTATATAAACCGTATGTTGTAAAGCGATTCCATAAAGAATTGCATCTACTTAAAGATTTTCATAATAAGTGTTCAGAATGATTTGCATTACCAGCGACACAATAAAATAAACAAAAAGAAATAAATAAGTTTTCAATTTGACAGTTTATGTAGTTATTTAGTAAATTATACAAAAATGGTAAATTATACTTTTGAAGAGATGTTTAACATACATTTGATGTACGATCTGGTAACTGTAATAGGGTTGAAGCAAAAAGACTTTACGCAGACCGTTTCCCAAACCGACTTTTACTAAAGAGAGAAAGGTTTCGAAAGCCTTCATATAAGATTAAGGAAAACTTTATCTTTTAAACCGGTAAGTCGAAATTGTTGAAGACCGCTAACTAGAAGAACTTTAAATTTAGAAGAACACGTATTAAATCACATTGAACAAAATCCAAATAATGGTTCCCGAAGACTTGCAGTGGCGGAAAATTTCTATCATATGGTTGGGTGGCGAGTTATATTGTAAGAACCAACCAATTTTACTCGTACCTTTCGCAAAGAGTATTGAGACTTAGTGAAAATTCCCACAATATGGTAAGTGGATTTTTGTAAATGGTTGTTGGAAACATGCACCCGTGATTATTTTTTTTACAATCAGTCCTCTTTGCTGTTGCTGCCCGTGGAGTTCATTTCGAACATTTATTGTGATTTCAATTTAACATTGCATTTTCTATCTTTTTTTAATACAAATTTTAAAAAATTATCATGAAAATCTTTAAGTAGCTGTAATTCTTTATGGAAGCGTTTTACGATATATGTTATTGTTGTTACATAAACTTGTTTCTTATTTTTTTTGTCGTAGAAGCCGTTAGTGTACAGTCGGCCCACCATTTTTGTTAAACCCTATATATAAAAATAACTTCAATTCTAAAGTTCATTATAAATGAAAATTTGGTATATGTTTAAATAAAGTTTTAATAAAATTCTCTTAAAATATTTGATGATATACACTACCGTCCATATTAGTGCGGACAGCTAGCGAAATTTAGTAAACTCTTCTAAAAAATAATATAAGGGCGTTTAAATGTAAATAATATATTTACATTAGGTCCTTTATGAGATTTGTAATCATTTGCAAGCAAATAAATCTATTAGAGCACCTACAATTAACTTTTATGTTTTATAAATCACTGCGGTAATTCTTGGAATAATCCGTACCGCCAAAAATACGGTTATTTTTGAGATAATATTGCAAACCAAAAAACTTGCGAAGCTTACCTGCCCTCGTTCTAAAGAGTCTCGTGAAAAATGCATTAGTTTTCAAATAAACTTGCTAGCGCGCATCAGTGATAGGACCGCATTTTTTATGTGAACTTCTTAAAATGCCGAGAGGAAAACCAACAGGTTTAGAAAAAACTTCTGTAATTATTGCTTTTAATCAAGAAGGTTATTCAGTGCGTCAAATTTCCGAAAAGGCACATGGTAATAAATCGACTGTTAGTGATATCATTCGGCGACATCTAGCAGCTTAAGAGATCCGGCACGTTCAGGTCTTAAGCGAATATCTCACGCCGACGATGAGTGTATAAAATTGCTGAGTAAACGAAATAGTTGACTGATAGCACCTGAAATCGCCACAGAAATGAATCACGACCATGCAAGAAAAACTTCTGTTACTACGGTGAAAAGAAATTCAGAGTTGCAAATCCTCACGACCGCATTGCTGTAAGAAAACTTTTGCTTCGACGGGGAAACAGGAAAAAAACACAACAATGGGCAGAAACACACAGAGATTGGACACTGGATGACTGAAAAAGAGTCTTATGGACTGACGAATCAAAGTTTGAAGTGTTTGGACAATTAAGGCGTGTTTTTATAAGAAGAGCGAGTGGTCAAAGAATGCTGCGGGATTGTATAGTTCCAACCGTCAAACGAGGAAGAATTTCTGTCCTTGTTTGGGGTTGTTTTTGCTACGTTGGCAAAGGGGACTTGAAGCGAATCGAGGCCATTTTAGGAAAAGAGGGTTATTTAGAAATATTACAAGAAAATGCAATACCATCGGGGTTACATTTAATCGGCGAAAATTGTGTTTATGGTGGACAACGACCTTAAACATTCTCAGAACATTACAAATAATGACATGGCCACCGCAAAGCCCCGACCTAAACTCCATAGAATTGTTATGGGATAAATTGGACAGGAGGGTCCGAAAAGTGTGCGCTACCTCAACAGATCACTTATGGAACATATTGCAAGAGGAATGGAATAGTACCGAATTGAGTCGTGAAACAGATGCCTCGAATCGTACGGGCTGTTCTTCACGCAAAAGGAGGTTCCTTCGAGAGCGAAATGTTTAAGATATCTTATGTCTGATATCTTTATTTTTTTTAAATTAGAATTAACTTAATTTTTATTATTATACTTTATAAACATCTATAAACAATAATGCAATAAAAATTTTAAATTTCGACATAAATTAGTTTAACTGTTTTCCCTTTTTTTTAAATTTATTTGAGCGTCCAAACTAATTTGAACGGTAGTGTATATTAATGTGTGAAAATGGTAAGAGATTATACTGCCAACATTGGCAAAATTTAAAGTAATAAAATTTTGACATTGGCATTCAATAATATTGACATTAAATTAAAATCTAGAAACATGGCGGCGTGCAATTATCTAGAAATACATACATGATGCTATCTTAATTTGGTACGTAGACTTCCGCGGTCGTGGTCCATGCTATCTGCTTCTGGGTTTCCGGGCTGGAACCGCGTCACTAGTATATCTGCCGACGTTTCGTACCCATTTGTATGGGACATCTTCAGGGCTGAACTACTGCACTGAAACTGTTTCAGTGCAGTAGTTCAGCCCTGAAGATGTCCCATACAAATGGGTACGAAACGTCGGCAGATATACTAGTGACGCGGTTCCAGCCCGGAAACCCAGAAGCAGATAGCATGGATGATGCTATCTTGTTTGTGTATATTATCGAAATAAACATAACGATCTCATTGTTGATTTAAATTTGCGTATATTCATGTTTATATTTCTGACACTGCCGTTTGTATTGCTAATGAGTTTGTTATTATACAATTGTAAGTATATGTGTACCTAAATTCAATTGATATATTTTGTTTTTATACTGACATGTTTGTGCTGATTTTTAGTATACTATACATATAACACAGGTACATGTTTGAATTGCAGTATAAAGCAGGAAAAATTCATTCACCGCAAAGAGAAATGCATTTTATATGGACATATTATTAATTTCATAAGAACTTATTGCCGATTTTTACTCTGTAATAAATCATAAACAAAATAACGCTGTATATTCTAAAACTATACTACGAGTAAAAATAAAGAAAAGATGTTTGCTGTTCGAAATTGTGTTTATTTAAAATTACGTAGACTTTCACGATCTGTGTCACTTGTAGAACGTTGTAGTTTTTATATGCTATTAGGGACTAATAACAGATGTTATAAGAAGCTGGTAGTATGAACAACGATACGCCTGCTATTAGACTCCAATAACAGATCTTGAAGAAGTTGAAAGTATGAACGGCGAAACGTCGATAGGAACTATCGCAACGGCGAAACCCTCAAGAAGATTGTACAATTGCATTTATTTCTAAATACAGGGTGTTTCAAAAAGAATATACGTATTTCGAATGCATATATTTATTAAACTGTAACACATACGAATATGAAACCTTACACACACATTTACGAACCTCTCTAGTTCAGATTACAGATATTCAATATGTCCTCCATCAGCGACACGAACAATATCTCATCGATACTCAAATTCCTCCCATAGTCGGGTAAGGATGTCCTTCGTCACTGATGTTATGGCTGTATGGATCGGGTTCTTCAACTCTTCCAGGTTCTGTGGGAGTGGTGGTACATAAACGTTGTCTTAACGAAACCCCACAGAAAGAAGTCACAGGGTGTCAAATCCGGTGACCGTGGAGCCCAGCTGAGACATGCTAAGTCGCCAGCTCCTTGACGAACAATCCAACGGTTCGTTACAGTTTTATTTGGATATTCACGCACTTGGCGACTCCAGTGAGGGGGTGCCCCGTCTTGTTAAAAAATGAAGTTGTCTTCGTGCAGCCTCGGAAACAACCAGTTTTGTAACATAGCGAGATACTGCTGACCGTTAACCGTGTTTCCATCAAAGAAGAATTGGCCGTAAACAGATGATCGGAATATCGCACAAAAGACATTGATTTTAGGCGAATCTCGTACATGTTCAATGGCTGCATGTGGGTTCTATAGACCCCAAATTCGAACATTGTGTTTGTTTACTAGACTACTAACATTGTCAATAGCATCGTGAAAAATGTTACAAAATGCCACACGTTTCCGTTTGACATCAGGACACAGAGCTTGTAACAACTGTAACTTGTACGGCTTCATAACCAACCGACGTCTCAAAACACGCCAAATTGTTGTTGTAGGTAGTTGTAACTCCCGACTGCCACGACGAGTTGATTGAGAGGTTTTACGTTGGAAAGCAGTTTGAATTCATGCAACATTTTCTTTAGGAATACGAGGGTGGCCGGACTCTTTCCGTTCCCATACACATCTTGTACCTACAAACTATCGATACCATCTGCGAATGTTCCACTCATTCAGAGGATTAATTTGGTAGCTGAACCTGAAACGTCTTTGCACTGTTATTACGGAATTGCACTTCGCAAATTCGAGAACACAAAATAATTTCTGCTGCGGAGTAGCCATTTTAAACATATGACGGTTACCAAGAAAAACAGAAGACAACTGACATCTAGCGACTATTAAATAAACTAGACTATGTATTTGTTTCTCCGATAGCCGAGCCGAGGCGCAGCGATCGATAGTTCGGACAAAATAATACTTTGTAATACGTATATTCTTTTTGAAACACGCTGTATTTTGTTCATTACCAATATTTATCATAACTTTTTTATCTATTCCTGCCAAAAATAATAAACACTGTTAAATTTTATTTTAACACCAGGAGCGTTTAATTTAAGCGATATTAGATTCTCTTCCAAAAACGTACAGTCAAAAGTTTTGTATACCTATGAATTATATATACCATCAAATGTATTGAGTTGTTTGGAAAGTAATTTCTAAAATATTTTCGTTTTTTCAGGGAAATAAACAACTTTATAGTATGAAATATATATATATATATAATGAAAAAACAACTGCCGAACAAAATAATGAATGAGATAGTCGTTAATTTCCAGAGCTTAGCAGATAGTCTAGCTTTGTTTATACACATCTAATGGGTATTATTATCGAAACGATAACACAAAGTTATGGGAGAGAACAAATATCCATCTCTTGGATAGAAATGGAACATCTATAGATAGAAGTGAAAAGCACATATCTCACTTGTCCACATTGAACAGAATATCTGTGAAACCTGCATACAGTGACGTGCCCATATAAACGGGAATTACCAAATACAAGTTTTATATTAGTATTTTATTGAATTTACTTATTAACCGTTTCGGCCCAATACATTTCGCCATCTTTATGGTAGTAGTACGCGTAAAATTTCTGATCTTTATTTTTGGCTTATTAAAATCAAATGTTTTCCCACTTAAAGGATTCCGTAAGGAATATGATCAGAATTGAACAGAATCCATCCAAACTGTAACAGCTTCTGGTGAATCATCAAATTCGTATTGGGCTGGTGTATCATGGTGGAAATATTAATCAGCTCCAGCAGCTTCTGTTTCATTAAATGGCACAATTTGTTCAATTGGTGTCAGTACACTTCCGAATTTATTGTGGAATTGTCTGATAAAAACTCATACCTTATAAGATATTGAACTCCTAGCTGACATTCCAGAAAGCAGCAGAACAATATCTTTATCTTTCAAGATATTTATTAAATTTACATAAACAGTACTTATTAAATATTTTTATTGACATGAAATGTTCATTTCATTATTTAAAGAAAAAAATTGATTGTTAAGTTCAAACAAGCATTTTATTAATCAAAATCATTCTCTCAAACACATTTCAAAATAAATTAAATCCTTTTTCAAGAGGTGGCATCTTTAGAGTACACAAAGTCGGTAGAGGACGTTTCGACGTCTATCTTATTATAAAAGATGTTATTTCATATTTGGTGTTCTAAACTGTGAAATAAATGTGGCAGGATCTCGTAGCCTAATTTAACACAAAGCTTCATGTGGCGTAATTAGTTGCGCCACATGAAGCCGTGTATTATCGCGAAGAAAAATACTACATGTCTATTGATTAATGCAAGAAATTTGAAAAGCTTTTATGTGTCCTCAATTTCATGAAAATATAATTGCAGTTTATTATTTGTCTAGTGGACATTGTTTGCCCAAGCCCTAAAGTGAATAACGAACAATACTGCTTTCACTCCGTCATACTGTCATAATAATCTTTTGGATATGTAGAGGATGACTTCAGAGTATATCCTGAATGTTCACGATAGTTAGTTAATTCACTGTTTTGATCACTTTCGATTATTATATCTAATGCTCAATTCATGTGAAACCTATTTCTAGAATTTTTAGATTTATCTCATGTTTTTGAGGGAGTTCCTACGATTTTGCAAAAGAAGGATCAGCTTTAATCAATATACGAAGAACGTCGTCATTAATAAAGATAGGTAGTTTCTTACGAGCCCTTTTTAATCCTTTTCTCGTGAACGGAACTTACCGAACCGTTTATGTAAAGCTCATTCGTTGACGGGTGCATTGCACTATTAGCTAATTTAGTCTCCTATAAAATATAACCCATAATTCATTGGTCAGTATAATTATACAAAATATTTGCAAAAATTACATTTATTAGGTTAAAAACCGAGTTTGGTATTTTAAAATAAAATTTTTTTAAAAGACATTTATTCCTTACCAAAGTCTTCAATAGACTAACTGTATATATCATATTATCTCTAAAGAAGGACACAACAAATCTTGTCTAGTGGAATACTACATTATGTCACGGACATTTCTTAGAATGATCGTTACTTTATATTATAATTAATATGGTGTGAAACATAACCAATGGAAAAAATGTTGGAAACTTAAAGAACACAAAAGAAGGTATAACATTTAAATGTATACCTAACCATTTCAGCAATTAATTTTCGAATGATGAGAAATCCGATATTTCATATTACATAACATATTAATCCTATTATATAATAATAAATGCGTAATACTTGCTAAGTAAACTATTTGTAAATAACTGCTTCCAAAAGTGTAGGTCCAAGAAATACGCCCCACAATACTTTAAATTTACATTATTATTAATACACGATTATGTTTCAAAGTAATATAAAGTATATAAAATCTATATTTCATAGTTCATGATAATATTTGAATTATACGTACATATGTACGTTTCAAATAAAAAAGTAACGTCCAACAAGTGTACATCTTCTCTAGACTGCAGTTACTATAACTATGTTACTTTGTAAATATTTGAGTGGCCGTGCGTAGAAGTATTTTCCAGTAACTGTGCATCGCTCGATGAATATGTCAAAACTGATCGGACGTTAATTTTCTGATATCCGGTGACGCAGACATTTTTATCCGAATTTACTGAACGCATCGGCGACAAAGTGGTGCGATGTATTTGTGTATGTATATGTAGCATTGGTGACTATGACTGTTTGGCTGCTGTTGGACGGGTAGATGGAATTGATTTCTTATAATAAAGGCAACGTCGACCGGCTTATCGCACACTCGCAGATTGAATATATTTCATATGTTTTCATAAAGCTTCCAGCTGGGCCCCGCGCTATCACTCAGTGCCAGAAAGGCCCATTATGAGATCGCGAACAAACCGAAAACCTTATCTGCCATAAAACTCGGTGCAAGCGCAAAAGATTATTCACTCTGCCTCGCTCTTTCTCGCGCCGATACTCTTACGGCGTTCCCTTCCTAACGCCGAACCACCGACAGCTGAACTTCAATATGTTTGATATTTTAAAATGATAATCTCCGTAGGACGGCCGTTCGACGTCCCGACGCTTCCCTTTTTTCCGATTATTTTTAACGTTCCAATGCGCCTTTTTTGCGACTTTGACTTTTTTAAGAGATATTTTTATTTTTTATTCAACATATTGGTAACGGTCTATATTTCGAATGAAAGCAAAAAATCTAGGTATCATAGTAATATCACGATACGATAGTAAAATAATCTTAGATAATTTTAAAATTGATTATTTGATATGCAAAAACGTGTGCGAAGATAGTGATTATATTGCTAAACTAAAGAAGCTCTAGAAAGAAAGAATAAACTATATTGCATAGAGTAACAGAATTACAATTAAGGGAATTTCTATTAAGGATAACGCATTTCTAAATCGAAATTTCTTTCGGAAGGAACCCTGCTGAGTTTGTTTTTTGACATTCGTATTTGTCTGTCTATCATTTCATCATGGAATGATGCACGCTTTGACAACGTTAGGTCAAATTCTTAGCGTACGCCAATAAACCAGCAACAACATTACACGACTTGCATTGCTGATATTCGAGACAATTTATGTGAAAATTATTAAAAATTCAATATATTCCTATCAACGCTTTCGTGGAGGACATTTGAATGATGTATTACATAAATACTGACATTAAGTGTATTTTACACCAAACGATACCTATTTTCAACCAAATTGCTAAGCTGCCTTTAGAAGAACATTGTCTAGAAAATCGGGTAGCGAATTATCCAAGAAATCCAAGTAGCTCAGTCTGTTAAGTCGTGTAGGTAGTACGTGCGTCCTTACCAATTGATCGTCGACAATTCTGGCCCACACATACATTGAAAAATGGTGTTGGAAACGACTTTGATGTATAATGTGAGGGTTTGCATTGATCCAGTAGTGGATTGTAAAAATTTAAAATACCTTCCCTCGTAAAAGTACACTCATCGGTAAATAATACCTTTGAGGTAAATCACGGCTATTGTGTAAGTTTCCGACGGAACCATCTACAAAAGTTAATTCGTGGCGGGAAATCGGCTTCCATATGTTCTTGGACACGTTACATGTGGTAGGGTTGTAAGGAATTCCTTTGAAGTATGCTATGGGCTGTTGTATGCGAAACGCCTATCTCTCTCGCAGTCGCTCTGGTACTTATTTTTGGATTTTCATTTACAATATCTAAAACGTTTGCCTCTGAATCTAGACCGTGGTTTTTTACGGTCACGGCCTCTCAGTCTCTACACGGTTTGAAGACAAAACCACTTGAAGAACATCTTCAGTTCGAAAATCGCCTATATAAATATGTCCACTAGTTCTAACATTTCCATACATTCTACAGCATAGTAAGATGATATCTATTAAATCATAATTTGAATACGCCATACTTCACGAAAATTACTGAGACTTATAACTACAACTCCTACCACTAGGCTTCAGTGGGGTAACGCTGTAGTTACAAAGGAATACTAAATTTACCAGTCAGATCGAATTACGCGTATTTATTAAATAATTTCTTCTTCTTTGATCTTGTTCGAGATGGAGCTTTCGTGCATTAGCTTTTTATGCTTAATATTATTACAATTCTTATTAAAGCATGTCGTATTTATTATACATCCTGTATAATACCGAATATTAACATATTTATTCTAATTACTTGCTGAGGTTTAATTTTGTGAAATATATTAAGAGTTTATGCAAGTATATTTTTTACAATATAAGATTATTCTAAAATAATGGATCGATTTCCTAGTACAATGTTTGATTAACCAATCCAAGCCACAAGTTATTTTGACATTAAAACTAAATAATTTTTTGTAAATTTTATTTATCAAGATATAAGTAAGAAAATCACAAAAATACATAAACGAAAAAATATTCTTCTAAAAATAAGAAATTTAGGTTACTACATACAGATCATTAGTTAAATACACCTCTGTCTTATCGAAATTATTAATTAGTATGAAATGTAATAAAACACTTCACATGTACTCCAATGTTTTTTATATCTTATAGTTTTCTGATGATCATATTGGGTTTGGTTTTTTCGGAAAATACCGAAGTGATCTCTTCAGTCACAATTGATATTTGGCTATCCCTTTTTGTTTTGAACCAATAATGCTATAGCAATTCATCTCCTAAAATTTAGTAAGTCTAATTATCCACCGTTTACTCGATGCAGATGTCACGCGTTATGATGCAATATGTTAGCAAATGTACCATTTTTTTGCTCTGACAGAAATTCGATACAAACTTATATTTTGAATAGAACGATCAACGTCTCCGATGTTAGAATCGTACAGTGATTTTAGTTTGGTGAATTTATCATCTTTGTCCAACTGGTGATTGTCACACGCATGAAGATTGGAAAATAAATACTGAAATCTGTTCCTTAAAATTGATTCTGCAACCATAATATTGAGACAATTCTTCTCTGTCGTGGCCTATACCCACTAATGATCAAAACTATAAAAGCCATGACTTCATATTGTTATATATTTGGTTTTCGACATTTTTATTGCGCGTATTTTATATATTACTTGGAGATAAGGTGAGTTCTATTACTTTGTCGAAAAAATTTGAAAACAGTTCTAATAGATTTTATAGATTTAGCACACTTTCAGAATTAACAAATTCTAATTCTCTCATCTAACTAACGTTTTTTCTCTTAGGAGACGCTTTTGTTTGTTTCTGCTTTTTTTGGCATTGTTATTTGTATTCACATAAGAGAATTTTTTCATTCGAGAAAAAAATCACTGTTGTTTAGATAGTAATTTCGACGGGGCCTGAGATATAACTGAGATGCGGGTAGAGTATCAATTGCGAGACCATTTTCGGCCTCAGAGTCTTCATCTATTAGGAGTCTTCATCTATTAGTTCACTGGCTGAGTTCAGAGACGGAAATATCGTTATTTCTTTTACATTGTCAGCAATTTCATCAACGTCTTGAAACGATAACCTCCTGAAAGAAAATAACGAATGACATCGATAGACATATATTTTCCCAATGTGCACCGTATAGTAAATCTCTTTTTTTACCCCCCCCCCCTAAACTACCACAAATTCGATAAGTAATGAAATTTCCAGAATACCAGTCAATTAATATAAATGTTTGTTGTTACATTAGCCGCTAACTCTAAAATTTGTTAATTTTTGGTATTTAAGATCAAATTGCTATGCGAAGTGCACGTAGAAATAATTCATTTTCAATTTCACACGTTTGAAAGTTAAGCATACTGTAATCAGAGCTCTGAAACGCGAATATGCTTTACATAATCTCATGTATAATGAATGGTTTTGTGGGATACGATCTTTTGCGCATGCTTTCAAGTTTGCAGGTTAGAGCTAGTTTCCTAAATATAGACATCTGTGTAGATTATAAAATTCCAAGAAATTCAGAAGTGTTCTATATATAACAAAATTTTATTTCATGTTTTAAGAGTTTTCATTGTGGCCACCAACTGGGACACGGATAGCATCAAGGCGATATGAGAATTCCTCCCAGTTGGCTGCTGTTAACATTCAATTTTAAGATTATCTAGGTTATTTGGTAATGAGGGACTTAAAATTGATTTTTCCTTCATACAGCGAGGACTGTAAAATAAAAGTTTCGTGTTTCATTATACCCAGCACCTAAATGCTAAATTTCATCCAGTTCCTTTTGTCGTCGCTGGTAAGTTCTTAAACGAGCTTAAATCTGCATGGTTTCAAATGTAGATCTTTTTACTACACATCAAAGTGGATTAAAGATTCGAAGTTCAAGGCTAGGTCAATTTGTGGATTATCTCTGATTTACTGAAACATTTTCCCTATTTGCTCTTAGATCGTTGTAGGTCAGGGTTTTGCCTCTACACAGACACCTACTCTCTGTAAATAATTGAAGCCACCGTCGTATATCCTTTGGATAGGGTGGTTCAATATCGAATCATTTCCAAAAAGCACGTTGCACCGTAACAACCGAGTTTATTTTTCTAAATCACAAAAGACCTTTGCGACGACTTACCTCGAGTGTAAATAGCTGAGCACTTGAGGTAACCATTCTAAACTTAGAAACGTTATTTTTCAATAGTCAATGACTCTATAACAACACTTGAGAACCCAATCTTTACGTCCTGAAATCAGTTCATTCTTTAAGAATAACACTATTTAATAATAACAAAATGTATTTGATTTCCATTACTTTAAAAATCCTCTTAAATTTAGAAGAATAGACTTTTAATATTATGGAAAAAACTATAATATATTTGGTATCCGCAACATGAAGAAGAAGAAGCTGCAAAATGTTATCAATATATAATGATCCGAGCTATAAATCTTCATTTAATTTTTATAGATATATTTAAATATGTCCTTATGCAATAATGAAAATATTAATAACCCATCAAGATTTTATAATTTCTAACATGTAGATAAGCAATGGATAAAATGTAAGATTTTAGTTACATAAATTTTCTCTAGAACCATTTTCTTGACATATCACAGAAAACCAAAATTCTCGACATGTCTGGCGAACGTGTTTGTAAAATGCACGGAAATGGCAACCCCAGCACTTGACTGATACTTTGTCGGCTAAATATCGGGAATCTTGTATCCTCAGATCACGTACACATAGCCTGCCTCGTCTGGCTCCTGGATATACTTGATGCAAGCGGCGACGTAACGGATATCATAAAGAAAGGATATGTGTGATGACCTACCGACGAAATTCCTATTCCTATTAATGCATACCCTCTTCTTTGTCTCTCTCACTCTTTTTCCACCTATACCTTTCTAGCCTTTTCTGTGTCGAGACCCCTCATCTCTACCCGACTTCGTGACGGCATATCTCACATTCGCACACCATTACCTGCCAGTGATATTAGACTGCATTTGATAAGGGCCGGTTCAACCCTTTGCATTTTAACTTGTCATGTACTATACATTACGTATGTATAACGAGTGGTGGCGGGCGTTATATTTACAAATTGTATTTCGCTTTTCGTTTGCTAAACACCAACAGTATTTCATAAACACGATTTAATAAATACATCACACAATTTCCTCAGTAATTCCTGTTTTATGTTCGCGATTGCGATTTATAATTCTATTAGAATGTATACGGTATTTCAAAATTATATTCAGGAACAACAGGGTAAATCAAAGAAAGATAGACTACATTTTGCATCGAAATAATGATAAAATATTAATTTACATTGTAAATTTTGCTATATATAGTATAATTACTATACCTTCCTAAAATATTGTGTTAACTTTAATTAATGTCATAAATATTCTTGTAAATTTCTTTATTTTTTTAAAATTTTATTTAATTGATATTTGTTAATAATATTTTGTGTTGAGAAAATTAAGTAAATAGTTAACTTCTTAAAAAAATAATACTTATACATACTTTACAAATATTTTATTTTACATGACCTTTCTCTAAATTTTAGGGTCATTCATTTATTCTCCGAAATAATTTTGCATTTGCTTGGGTACAATATTAATTGACTTAATTTTCTTATGTATGTATATTGGACAATTTCAAATAAAACATTTAGATATAGTATTCTGCTAGTGATGTAACTGCATCTTTTTCCATATTATTGAAATATATTTTTTATTTTTAAAGAAAAGTTACTTAAGTAAGTTACTTTACTTTCATTTTCATTAGAATATATTATTTATTTTGCACTTAAAACTCTTTTGAAAATTAATTTTTTGACAATTGTATTTATTATACCAATAATTTTTACTTAGACTGATATAAGAACACTAGTATACCACATTACATATTTCCTAAAATCAAAAATCTTTTTAAATTACAAATAACATTTTCAAATTCAAAAATCATTAATCTTTTGAACAAAATTATTCTAAACAACTATGAATATATTTTTTAACCTTCTAAATAACCCCCTAATCAATAATATAAATTCTCAAATACAAAAATTAATATTTTATAAATACTAAATTTAAAACCGCAAGTAAACTGCATATTCAAATGTTTATCCTTATTTATTTCTTAACAGTTACCATGCCCCTTCCTTTTCTTTCGTTCATACTTGTATTCACTAAAGTCATTTGTCATCCATAGATGTCAATTTTAAAATTATTTAACACCTAAAACGCTTTGTCTATTATAATTGTTGATTTAATTGTCTTTATAATTGTTACTAATCTGTTTTGGATTATTAAACAGTTCTTTGCATTTTAAAAATTGTTTTCGATTGGGAATTTTTAACAGTCATCAATTGGTACAAATATTGTATAACCTTTTTTCGGTTATGTATTCGTTTATACCAAACTTTTACAAAAAAAAAAAATGATCTGTATACTCTCAACGAAATTAAAAATTACAAATTTTGAAATACATTTCTATATATAGGTTCTTGTTTCCAAAGTGCTTCGCAGTTATGATTGGTTTCGACAAGAGAGAATCAATTAAGATAGGAATTTCCTTATAAAATAATATAATTGATCTTTAAAATTAGAAATTAACATTAGAATAAATTATAAAATGCTTGTATTAGTAAATGTATTAACCTCTTTTTTTGAAAATATTTATATTTTTACAACAGAATTAACTCTTTTACACCCGTCAAATTTACATTTTTTTAAATTTTCTCTTTTCTGTAACCTTTAATTTAAATCCCTCATTCTATAATTTTCCTGTTGTTTGTTATCTATTTTTAGAACTTTGTATGAATTTACTACTAATCCATCATTTTATACCATTTAATTTCAATTACATCAAAATTCTCCATGTATCGACTTTTAAAATATATAAACAATGCTTAAACAATCTTTTTCCTTCACACTATATCATTTATTTACAATTTTAAACCATAATCTTCAAGACTTCTCTCATTTGTATACACAAATGTACCATTTATAATTACAATCCCCCTTCAAACACAATTTAATGATTTTTTTCGCAATATTATTTTTTTAACCCTCAAAAAACATTTGCTATGAATACATGAAAACGTCTGATGTCATTGACCTTTTATATACATCTACAATATTTGGCATAACAGTGCACATTAAATATTCTGTACCGGATTATATTACACTACTGGTACTACTATTACTACTATTACTACTACTACTACTACTAATAATAATAATAATTATAATAATGTTTAATTCCGCATTTCTATGCAAACATACTTTCTATAGTTAAAAAAAGAAAACCAATAACAGTTTGCCAAAGGATGAATATCAACTGAGCTAAGCAATGTTGTTTCCTATACACTCGAAAATTTAATTATTTAATTAAAAGAAGACATGCCTATTAATAACTTAAATTAATATTCTCTAAGTGTTGGGTCAGAGAGACAAAGGAAATAATAATAAAATAAATAATAGTTTACAAGTAAATGTAAACCAAATCAATTAATAATTTAAAGCGATATGATTTGAAGAGCATACACGGCTTTTCAGATAACAATTTGTTCCTAAGCAAAGAATCTGAAACGTTTTACAGATGAAAGTTTAAGATCACTGGATACAACATTGTAAACTTTAACAATTTAATATACATAAATAAGACCGCTCATATAATGCCCTTTAATGTAAAGGTGGCGCCAGGGTGCCTCTAAATCTTAAATTTAAAGTATGCACATTAGTAGGAAAAGAAATTTTATTGAATAAATACGCGGACTGCCTATACCCAACGATTATATTAAATAACATTATACGTAGTACATTTCATAGAACTTATTTTTTCTCTATATTTAAATAACTGCATCTATTTACCATTAATCTGTATATTTTGTAATTGAAGTCTGTATCTGTTGGGCATTAAAGACTATTGTTATTATTACTATTGCAGTTATTATGCCTAGTATGGACAATTACAGGGGCTGGGGAATCTAATTTCATTGATAATAAAAATTATGCGTAGTCTCTCTCTCTCTCTCTCTCTCTCTGTATATATATATATACACGCAGGATGTGTCTAATATATAATAATTAATAATAAATCTTCCAACTATGCGTATACTTAAACAAACTTAAAAACAGATAATAATCTTTTATATTACACAGGTAAAGTACGTATTTGACTAAAATATATGTATATTCATATATACACCGTAATGTATAATAGGTGTTTATACCTACGTATGTATATATGTAGTATAAATGTTGCAGTTTGGTGAACACAATGGCTTTGTTGTGTACGTCCGTGATAAGGAATCTGCGCTGATAAGGGGGGCGACCGGTCGTGTTGCGATAACCGTTTCAAAATGGAATATTCGTGCTGTTTGTGAGCTCTCTCCGAGTGTGTGTCTTATCGCACAGATATCGGCACCGAATGACTGAACGTTTCGGCTCTTATCTCACTCGGATATGCGTCCCAGATAAGGGACTTCGTTACTAGCCTCGCTGGGCAATATTATCAGTGACGCGGCCATTCTTTCATTCTCTCACAGCGAGAATTGAAAGAGATCTTTTAAGTTTTTCTGTTTGTTACGCCGAACGCTATCTGTAATTAAGTTTGGAGTGTATGTAGTCCGTCGTAGATTAAAAGTGAAAAAGTAGGGAGAAGTGAACTATATAAATCATTAAATAAGGAAATATGAAGGTCCATATGTAGCATACATACAATTGATAAGATAAAAATGATTTCATCTAAGATGTAGTAGATATTTTCTTTAAACTATGCATTTCATTGTTTAATATTAAAAGTAATAAATGCAAGAGTAAATGGTTTATGAAGTAACATAAGTTGCTCGCCATCAGAAACATCTGTTGCACAGATATAGTTTTCTTTTATCAGTGGAGTTTCATATATTGAAATTGGTTATTGAGAAGATATCATTCTGATTCGAATACTTACGAGAAAGTATTATAAACATATTCATAAATGCACGCATGTTAGCTATAATTTCTTTTCTATGCAATTTTCATTCCATGATTTTCACCTTCAAGTTAAGAATATATACATATATTATAATAGTCACATATTACATTAAGAGTAATGTTATTTAATAATACCATATAATGAAATTAATTAATTTAATTAGATTTAATATTTAGATAATATTGCAAATATGATATTAATATTTGACTATTTAATAGAATTCCTATTACTTTTATAATTCAACAATAACATTTAATAAGTTTGAGTACGGACCTGTACTTATTTATCAAAATTTTAACATAGTAATATTTTAGTTTATTAATTTATTCTATTCGAACAATTATATGACATACATGTAGCCTACTAAATGCCATTTATTGATATACAAATTGTAACGAGATTATAACAAATTTATAACTTACATTTATATTACTATCTACATTTAAAATTGTATAAAGTGCAGATACGAGGGTAGTTTGACAAGTAGTGAGAATGGAAAAGAAAAACGAATTTTTTAAATACAAAATAATTTTTATTTTTCAATATATTCTCCTAAAAGAGCAATACATTTATTCCAACGGTGCTCCAATGACCTTATGCCATCTCTAAAATGCGATTCCGGAAGGCTTGCAAAATACTCATTTACGAAGATGATAAGCTCGTCCTTAGAAGAAAATGTCTTTTCACCTAGTGCCGTTTTCAATTCTGGAAAAAGGTGGAAGTCGGAAGGAGCTAGATCCGGCAAACAAGGCACATAAGGCACTAATTCGAAATACAATTCGTGGATTTTGTACATCGCAACTGTGATGGTATGCGAGGGAGCGTTGTCTTGGTGAAACAGAATCTTTTTCTTTGCCATTCCTGGCCGTTTAGCACGAATCTCAACATTTAATTTTTGTAGAAGCTCTGCATAATATTGTCCGTTTATTGTGGCACATTACTGAAGGTAATTAGTGAGCAGAATACCCTTTGAATCCCAAAAAGTTTATACCATCACTAACCGATAAAGTGGTTTTCGCTTTCTTTGGAGGTGCAGAACCACGTTCTAACCATTGTTTTGACTGTTGTTTAGTTTCGGGTGTACTGTAGTGTATCCAAGTTTCATCGCAAGTACCAAATCGCCTACAAAAATCAACCGGATTCCGCTTATAAAGGTCCAACCACGTTTAAATTCATTTACCCATCTACTTATTGTGGCGACTGATGGAGCAGATTCACCTAATGTTTTCCGTAACTCATCTTTTATTTCGGTAGCTTTCATACCCTTAATTACGAAGTATTTAATCACAGCACGATACTCTGCTTTTTCCATTTTCACAAAACGACGTGTTGCTTCTTTTTCAATCAGCTATCAGAAATAAACTAATCAACCGATTTGTCTAAATATCGGAATCTAAACATATAAATAGGCAATCTAAGTTACGGTGCATTTGTTTTACCAATTAGAGCGCCACCTATATGTCATTCTCACTACTTGTCAAAATATCCTCGTATG
Source organism: Dermolepida albohirtum (assembly GCA_031893035.1). Taxonomy (NCBI): domain Eukaryota; kingdom Metazoa; phylum Arthropoda; class Insecta; order Coleoptera; family Scarabaeidae; genus Dermolepida; species Dermolepida albohirtum. The sequence goes on along the minus strand of JAVIWB010003981.1, from coordinate 495,153 downwards.
ATAGAGAAAATAATATAATGTAATTATAAAAATCCTCACTATAGTTAGTAATATTTACGTATTAAATTTAAGAGAAGCGAGGCTAAAACGTGAACAATTGAAGTAAGGAACGCTTCCTTTAAAATAGGTATTTTTCAAAAAAAAAAAAATTTACTCCTATAAAATTGACTAAAAACTAACATTAAACCATATCTAATTTGTTCAATAAGAGGTTTTAAAATATCATTAGCATATATATAATAATAGTTATTATTGGAAAATAATCAATATTTAATTTATACCAAACCACCGTCCTTGATGAACAACATGACTGTAGGAATCCAGTATCATCGTTATCCTATATATGATTTCTTATCCTGTTTACATCCTTGAAGAAAGTATCACGCTATTAAACGAATGAGTATGGACATCTAACCATCCATTGATAAATGATAACATTCGTCGATTTATAAAGGTAACTGAATAAAACGTTTATCAAAACTTATAAAACCATTGAATAGAATTATTCAGATAACATAAATAACAAAAAAAGGCTTAAATTCGTTAAATGAATATTTAATTTACACACTATATTCATATAAACATAAGACGTTAATTCACTGAGATTAGTAAAGACCTAATCTAGTTTTATATACTAGTAATATACATTTAATTGAATTAATCCAGAGAAATAAACATAATCACATATTACTTTGTATTGACTTACCCATATTTACCAAGATTTCACACTGAACACGCTATAATAATTTTTTTCGTGGGAAAATAGATATTAAAATAAGGGCTATAATTATTAAACTGTTATTTAGAATTAGTGTGCAACTTTATTTACATTGGTATATGAGAGTGTATTTATGTCTTTTATTTAAAAATAGTTGGTAGGTCATTTTGATGGAGCCTGTGGTGGATTAACTTAATCACTGAAAGTTGATATATAACCCCTTGCCACATTAGTGTTCGTATTCTGTATACGTATTTCGACAACTAAGTTGTCATCCTCAGCAGATAATTAAACAGTGTCGCACCTGGAAAACTACGGTAAAAACACCAGTACGTAAACAAATTCCGCACGCGATCCGTACCGCTGAAAACCAAAACGTAGAGTGTACGTTTTGGCTTTCAGAGTTTAGATCTAATATTTTGAAGATGGCATATATATATATATATATATATATATATATATATATATATATATACTGTATACATACTTGCAAAGTTTTATAAATGAAATAACAGCGATAATTATTATTTTTCATTCGAACAATAAGTAAGGAATATTACACTTTTGCATAGAAATTGCTGCTTGGTTTTAATTCACAACAATAACTTATGTGACGTTTTAGAACAAGTGAATAATAATAAATTACATATAATTTGCCTCATAAATAAATAAAACAGTGCATGTAAGCGTTTTGTAATTAGTTGAATACATACCGTTTTCTTTTGCGCCGCTAATGAGAATTTGTAAAAATAGCAGGCAGCAACTAGGAAGAAAATAATTACTGAGTAGCAGTTCACAGAAAGGCGTTTGATATCCACTTTATCTTTCTCTATAACACATTGAACTTTTTCTTGAAATTTTATTTAAGTTTCCTTGTCAGCCAAGAGGATTATATGTTAATATATATAACGTAAAGAAAGCATTAAATGTTCATATAGATAAATAAACAGAGTTTCACACTATCGAGTTATTAAATATATCTATATGTTGTTACCTTCCTAATAGATTATGAAATACCACAACCAATCTGAGTTTTTATAATAATTAAACAAAACAAAAAAGTGTGGTATCAAGACAATAAATAAAAACAGAAAAGAAACGTTTTCATTATCAAAATAGAAAACACTAATGGAAACTATGTATATTTGGAGAACAGAATAACTTACAGTTATTATGAATACAAAGAACAGGAAACAAAGTAAAAAAATGGTGAAAGAAGTTTAAAGAAACCTAGAAAGGGCTTTAGAATTAAAATGGAAAAAGCTTATCACGTAAATCAAAAACTATTCTAAAAACTCTCAGAAATTTAAGAAAAGGCAAGAACCGCAACAGATGAGGGACAGATATGGATGGAGACGCCGTAATTCAAGACAAAAAATAAAGGAAAATTGAAAACAATACTTTGAAGAGCTATTAAGTATAAAAGGAGCTGAGGAAACATATATTAGCCAAACTGAATTAGAAGTACAAGATTGAGAACAAGAAGAACAAGGAAATAAATATACTAATGAAAGATAAGGTTACGAGAAATGTTAAAGATTTAGGAAATGAAGACCTTAATTTATTAATGAATATTTTTAATAAATTGTGAGATCACGAAATCATCCAGGGGGATTTGGGGATACGGACTATAATATCAGTATTCAAGAAAGAAGAAAAACGTAACTGTAATAACTACAGGTGCATTACATTATTAAGCGTTACTTCCAAATTATTCTTGAAAGGCGGTTAAAAGATGAGATCGATTCACAGCTGGAGCAATCGCAAAGAAGATTTAGGAAGGGCATGAGTATTCAAGATTACGTATTCAATATCAAATGATTAATAGGAAATGCCAATAGTACAAGTAGACAAAGATACATATCCTTCATTTATCAACACATTAGAACAGTATAGTAATTGGAAATCTCTAGAGAAGTACAATATCAATGTAAAATTAAGAAGATGAATTATGAGTATTTATAATTGCACTATGTGTGGACATAAAATTTGCAATCGAAAATTGAGAGAAGAGAGGAGAAGTAAGCCCGGTCTCATTTAACGTGATAATGGACGATATCATTAAAAAAACAAAAAAGAACACAAATAAATTGTATTTAGGGCACAGATACTTGTAGATCAGTGAGATTCGCGAATGATGTGGTAATATTTGCCCAAACAGTAAAGGATTTACAGCGGACCCTAGAGATATGGAACAACGCGTTCATTAAAAAAAATAAATGAATGGCGAGTATTTGCGTGGACATAATGAGTATCGATAAGTATAGTTGTGAATTATATCGATCTGGCACTTGCGGATATTAGAGGGTCAATATAATATAATAATAATAAAACATATTATAAATGACACCCTCAGCTACAAAAATAACTTTCAGTGTATAATTTATGAAGAGTCAACTTTCCTAAACGGTCATAACGAGTTTAATAACATTTCGTTTATTCGAAGCTAATACAATTAGATAATGATAATTTTTATGTTTATATAGAAAAATAACATGAAATTACTTATTAAAAATGGTAAAAGTGCACATCACCCGATTGAAATTTGGTCATGACTGTTATCAAAATCACCTTCGCAAAATAGATATTATAGGGTTCACCAGAGTGTGAATGTGGATTCGAGTACGCAGATTTAAATCATATTTTATTAGCTTGTTAATTATAAAATAAAGTAAAACAATTTTTATTAGTTTAATTGAAGAAAATACACCTCTGCCTAGTAATATTCGTTTTATTGAACTTGATTATGTAATGCAAAATAAGGATTTGATGGTATTGAATAAGACCTTCCTTTATTCTTCTTGTGTGAGTCTCCTGCTATCCTTTGGCTAAATTCTTGTGTGTTATTGTTAGTGCTTTTGATAGGCTCCGAAAAATGAAATTTATGTCCCTTTTTTTCCAATCCTATTCTTTATTTACAGTAAGTTTACAGTCGTAAGTCACTGAGACATATGAGCTTTGGATTCCGAGGCTACAATAAGAAAAATTACCAAAACCAACAGAAAATGAAGACTTAAAATGTATTTATCTTAACGCACGACAAAACTTTCGTAAGAGTCTACATATTTTTACCAATTAATCACTTTTTCTTGTTTTTTTTAAAATTTTAATAGAAAATTGTTTATCATAACGCCTTCCTTAATGTGTATTTAACTTTAATTTAATTAATTGTTAAGATGTTAATCTCGTTAACCTTATTAGTATTGCAAGATCCGACTCCCGTTGCTCCATTTATGTTCTCTATTCACGTTCGTTTCGCAATCAACAGGTGACTATTTTGAACTAGCCGATGAATCCCTTTTAGCAACCCCCCACCTCTTTCAAATATCCTTAACGTAGCTTTGTGCTGATTCAGTTCCGCTGAGGGTTGATATTCTCCTGAACCTGGTGGTGTATACCATTCTCTTTTCTATGTGTACGTACACATATTTCATACATCTGTTTATGTGCGTGGCTGTGTATGTGTGTGCGTGAGAAACATCGAACTTCAAGAGGGGTTCCAGTCGACGTTGCGTATGCCTTACAGTCTACAAGCCCGGTCCGGTCTTATATTCATTCCTACTACGATTGCGTAGGATATGCGTGCGCCTAATTAATATAACGTGTGAATTTGTGTATGGGAAAAGGAGAGAAAATTTATCTATTGGAATGGTTGTGTTCATCATTAAAATGAGTGAGTAAAGTCGAACGATGTTTCGTCAGTATCTTATTTCATTATATCTTAATGTCTCAGAATTGCTTTGCAATTCTCTAGAGGAATAAAATAATGGCATATTATATAAAATATTGTTCTCAATATTCAATGCATCTAAATGTGTCGAATATCAATTACAAATAATATTGCATAGTCATTTCAATTATATTATCATGATAATTACGATATATGAAATTTTCAAATACAAAGAAAACTATTCCAAGCTAAATAAATATATTTTGCAAAAGGGTTCTCACCATAAGAAACTAATAGACAATTAATTATACGAGAAATCAAATTATAATTGAAAGAAAAGTTATGTAATCTCTAATAAATGCTAATTGTTGGTAAGCCTTAAAAGTGTTGAAGTATTAATTGACATGTAGTATGCACTTTATGTCTTGAAAACTTTAATATATGGAAGAAATATGCCTTTTTATATTGTTCGTGACAAAACGTTCTGAAAAATATAATGAAAAGCAGAATTAATATCCACTAATATTTATTCTTTATTATTATTATTTCAATAATTTCACATACACGTATTTTATTGAAATAACAATAGAGTATAAATATTATATCTTAAGAACGTTTTGTCATTAACAATATAAAAAGACATATTTTTTCCAAAAAGTTTTCAAGAAATAAAGTGCATATTACATGTTAATAAATATTTATAACAACTTTAACAATTACCAACCGTTAGACCTAATTTGTTAGAATATGATTTCTCGAATAATAGGTTTAACATGATACACATTCGGCCATTAAATTATTAACAAAGTACATGCTGTTTATCAATATTAACTGTTAATCGGTACTGATGTTTAAATTTGAAATTTAAATATCTGGTTCTGTTTGAGATGTAGAGACATAATTTAAGATTTTTTATTTTTGGAAAGAATATTAATTGTGAATGTTCTAATTACATATAAAATTAAATAAATATTTGTTTAATAAATTCAAAAGTAAATAAATTATCTTAGGTATGATATTTTTATGATTCTTTAAATCGTTTTCGTCATTTTTCTTGCTTATTATTTAGTTTTAAAAATAATGTATGCTGTAAATTAACACAAATAACACCCTCATACTACATTTGTGCGATTTATAACTGACGCGAGTGTCTTTTTGTCCGTATTGACAAGGTTTGACATCGCATATTTTCCTACTATATATATAAAATACTTAATTTCCATTGAGTTTAAGAAAGTAACGGAGTACTTGTAATTATTAACCTGAATTTAATTAACACCTTCACGTATTCCCACTGTTGAGGAAAGGCAAAGATGTGAAACTCATTAGTGTTATTCTTTTCTTCTTTTTATTTTCCATTATTACTGGTTTTTACTTCATATATGTATGTGCAGTTGGTTTCATACAAATCTAAAACAACAAATATATAGCTCTACATATAAATCTAGAACAACAAATATTGTTATTATAAATTTTATTAGAGACTGTGACTAATACAATTAATCAAAAAAGGGAAAAAGAACACATCAATGTTCATAATCTGTCTTTCAACAATTAAATTGTCATCATCATAAGACTAGACACACATTGTGTGTTTGGTCTTTGCACTTACACTGTGGTCTCAAATAAATGAATACTGGACCGTAATAAGTTTGCGTATCAGTATTTATACCACTCTACCTACTGTATTAATGCCTTTGATACCACCACTTTCTTTCTTTCTGAACCACTGTACGTATAACACATTTTTATGTTTTACAGTTACACCCTAACAGCGGACCTACTTGTCAATAGTAAGGTTACATACTGCCTTAAACATTTAAAAAGTTTGGATGTTCTTGATAGATTTGCCATGAACAAATCAATAAATTATAATGAAGTGTAATGAAGTAACGGTATCTTTCAGTTATATATACACAGCAGAAGAAGCATGATGAATTTCAGACAGACCTAATATTTATTTTTTTAGTATCATAACATTAGAATGGCAATCTTATTATTAAATTGCAGTAACTATGACTGTGAATACAGACAGATAAGTATCATACTATAAACTTGCGCACCATGATTTGTTTTCAATATCTTTTCTTCATCAGCACAGTGGCAACCTTTATCGCATATGTAAATTTAGTTACATAAATTTCAAAAAAGCATATAGTTTAGTTTTCGCAGTTCATTTCCATTAATATTCTAGCTATGACAGTGACTATAGTTGTAATACAGAGGCATGATTATTAATCTTTTACCATTTCCATTAATATTCTAGCTATGACAGTGACTATAGTTGTAATACAGAGGCATGATTATTAATCTTTTACAAGTATAATTCACATCTACCTAGTCACATAAGAAGTTCTGTTACACAGAATATTCGCAATAAAGTAGAAGAAAGAATATTTATTAAAAAGCATTCAACAATTAATATTTAAACAAACTATTCAAAATGCCTTCGTTTTCATTTTACGCCAGCTCTTAATCTTTGTGGGCATTGTCGATAGCTTCACACATTACATTTATATCTAAATCTAAATAAATAAAATAAATAAATGAATTTTGTTAAATTTCTGAGTAAGAGAGCAAAATCAAGCTCCTTCAAAAAGGGCCAAATTTTATAATCAAGAGGCTTTAAATCCAGACTGGATGATGACTAATCTTCTCGTCTGATAAAATCGGGTACATTTCTAACCAACTCTGAGCAGGGGGTTGAATCCTGCTAGAGTATCCACCACTCATTATTAGACATTGTTAATGTTAATGATTTAACAACGTTCTCAAGCAGCCCTATTTCTTGCACCTGCTTTAACATTTTTGTACAAAAACAAACTTACATATTTTGATATCATGAAAATTCTGAACTCCTAACCATAGCGTCGCTAACGCAGGATAATAGTCTCTTTGAATATGGGGAATAACTTCGACTAGCGTGAGCATCTATTCATAATCATTTTGTTGAATATAGTGTTCTCCAACATTAAACATTTCTTCATCCGATAAGAAAATACAAAGATGTTGGTTTCTAAAGTACCGATTTAATAGTACCTTTTTGCTCTTTCTTATCGCAATGCTTTTTTTCTCTACGATAAACACGGAAATGCAGAAATTCATTAAGTACGTTTTCTAAAGATGCTTTGGATATTCCAATTTACAATAACTCTTCTAGCATTTATATGCACCAGCCATTCGTGCTAATTTTTACCAGCTTCGTTATTCGTAGATGTCTGTTTAAAATATCTACTGCAAATGATCAAATGGGTAATTTTTCTTGAATCTCGCTATGGGTGATACTCTGATTTCCTTTAATTAGCTTTACTTGTTGCAATAACATATTCAGCAGAAACACTGCATTATACCGTTATGGTTCATTTTCTAATGCAGACTTCCTATGTAATAAATTGAATAATCTTTTCATGTAATAAATTTAATAAAAAGCTATTCACCTATAGCTGTCTCTAAATTTAGATGAGTTTGGTGGTATGACAAACCTCATATAAAGAATTTGTATCTTTATATTGTTTTAACTCTAATTAAACAAAATTGCAACTTGAACTGTCAAAAAAGTAGGTTCTGGTTTTCGTCTAGATACGATACCAGGTAAGGCCTACTATCAAAAATTTTCAGAACATGTCTGCATATATGTATATAACGCTTTATAAACATTATACATTTGCAAATCACCATAATAGTGACTTAAATATGTTCATACGTAAATTTGTATAAATATAAATTTAAAAAGTAAAAGTAACTAAAAATCAGAATGACAAAATAAAATAGTTATATGCAAGAAATTTTTTTGCGAATATTATATATATTTATATCGAAGTTGTTACTTATTTTATGGATAAACAAATGCAACTTCATTAAAAAATTCTTATCATCACAACATTGATAAATATGGTGGTACAGGAATCAATTTAAAAAGAATATATGACGTATAGTGGACTGGAATATATGTTTTTAAGTTGTTGACAGCTTTCTGATATTTAACTGTAAGGCGATATATTCTAGCTTGTAAGTTGTAATTATTTATTAAGAATTAATGCCAATGGTGCATATACATATGTATATAATATAATATAATTTGTTTGACGATTTTTTTTCTGATAATTATTAGTTGGTGGAAAGTACTCGAAATATAATTGATCGAAGTTAAGAAATTCTAACAATCAATCTTTTTTACTTGATTTATGGTAGATAATAAGACACACACACACACATATATATATATATATATATATATATATATATATATATATATATATATATATATGATAGTATATAGTTTGTATACATCCATAAAAAATCCTAACTTTTAAGAACATGCTTATGTTAGAAATATCAAGACTGAGATATTACTTACATATGCATATTGAACCACTTTTTCAATTTACAAATAATTACTTCTGATAAGATAAATATCACGTACGGAAGTAATAATTATGAATTAGTAAAGCAAGTTTAACATACAGAATATAAATTCAGCGTTTGATACGATCTCTCCTTGCGATAATTGAGTTGATAAAGGTTGTGTGAGTTTCTGTTACCTATACGTATGTACATACATACAAACATACATTGACAAAAATAGTTCCCGAACAAGTTCAGTAAATTACAGATTTAAAGTTGATTTATAATGTTAATTAAGTACTTATAATTTTGTGCATGTGTGTGTATACTCCCCGTGATGTACTATAAATAGTATGTGTACTAATTTCAGTTCTTTCCATATTACTTGTTTTATTCTGAAGGAGAGAGATTTTATAAATCGCATTTTTACACATTAATTATTTTACCTTTTCATGTTTCTTTTACTCCTAATTGGTTGTTTTTATAAAATGAACGTTAAATATATTCCGTAAATAATTAATATAAAAAAGGTAGTTAATATAAATTCCTTTGAAGGTTGTGGTTAGTTAAATCAATAATTAAAAGAACCCTTACTGCTTTTAATATTTTTGACATGGATACGTACATATTTTAACAACACTTTACTCGAAGATGGCCTAAACAGTGTTTGTTGCGAGTGTATCGTGGTACTTTTCGATAAATTCAGATCTCGAATAGATCATCTATATCTAATTGATTTAGCAGGATTATTTATTCATTTATTAGAATATTATTCATTCTCCTCGCTATTCAACACCTCTGAAACTATTGATTCTGTTTCTGTAACAATATGTTCTCGTTAGAATCCATAGGTCTTGGTAAAGGCAATGAATCTGAAGGTGGTACTAGATAAGTAACAGTGAGTGGGTTAGGACAAGTTGTTTTATTTTAGGCTCCTGCTAGAAAACCTAAAGATTATCGTGCTTATATATCATGTTTATTCACGCCAATTCATAGAACTTTCAAATGGCATAGCAACATTTTTATTGCTTAATTAGCCTCGCAAACTAACTGCAAATCGTACACAAGTATGAAGAACCCCAATTTTTAAAAAAGTGTAATATTTCGTTTATGCTGACAGTTAATTTGTCGCACATATAATAAAATTTGTTCAGTTATCACAGATTTACTTAATTTGGTTTGAATATTCGTAGGTAGCTTTTTACATGCGCAAAAAGCACACAATTACTTATTCTCTAATTTACTTTATTGTAGACCATACAGGGGCACGTTTGAATAATTATGACGCAGCACATATATCTAGACATGGTCATACTTAAAGAAACATGTTATACAGAACAATATTTCTTGTAATATTCGGTATTTAACTTGATAGAAGATATTAAAATTGACATATTTTTGGGATAAACTTTCTTGATAAACATCTTAAAAGCCTGACGAGGCAGAAAAATTTTGGGATTGGTTTCAAAATTAGAATACGAATATGATAAACGTATTAATGTATAGGAAGAAAACATATTCTACTGCAATGAAACTACTAATATGTATTACTAACAAAAAATTAACAATTAGGCAACTACAAAATTCATTAAAAAGGCTTACTAGATCCGGGTCATGCTCACATATTAGGCATCCGTTTCGTCCTTACGCTTTATGCTACAATAATGTATTACATTCCAAACATTTTTAAGTGTATTTTATAACAAGTCCTGGTTAAATTGAAATAAATTGGATTATAGTTTAAGTCTACTAACTGATAAAAACTCTCGAATAGGATATATTTGTCAGATTGGTCTTGTATTATTCCAGGAATCAGTAACAGACAGATTATAATAAGTATCAAGAAGACGATCAATGATTTTAATAACCTTCTGACATTAATCGTTGTAATCTATACAGACATAGTTCAATAATAACAGTGCCCATAAAATATTTTTTTGACTAAATAAACAAGAAGTATATTAAACATTTTATTTTGAACAAACTGCAAAACGTCGAAAAATTGTTGCAACTATTTCTTATGGTCGCCAGGGTACAAAATTTTTTTGCAGTAATTGCAAATTGTTATTGGAAGTTTTAAATTTGAAGCTAGTTGATGTGAACACATTTCGGATATGCTTAATATTTCCATTTACTAGGCAACGGTAACTAGTATTTTTTGTTTGCACATGCGGCCTTTTTTAAGAATTGGATAAAAATGGAAAAATTAAAGTTGCAATTGAACAATGTATTCCCGCTTCCCAAACTACAGTACACAAAATTTCTTTGGTGACATTTTTATATAGAGCTAACGCAATTTTTAAGCTCTTTGAACATTTCTTTATCCTACAATGAACAGAATTTTGCAGTCTGTCTTGAATAAAAAACTCAAATCTGTTCGTTTTTGAATAAGCTTCTAGTGTGTGAAACAAAATAACTGGTGATTTTGAAAATTTATTATCCCAAGAAAGTTTCCATAATTAAATTTTTAAAAATTACACCTGAAAATTGACGTCCGTTTAAACATAAGCACTGCACAAGCTGAGTTTTAAAGCGCGTCATCATATTATGTAGTATTTTCTGTCAGATTTGAGCCACTTTACTCAAGTGCCTAGATTATTTGCGGTAGTTTTACCTGAACGACTTTACCTTTCAAATAGCCCCATGGGAAGAAGTCATAAATACAGTCATGCTATATCTTCGTGTCGAAAAATTACGTGATTTGGAAACAATCCCTTGACAATATTCATACTTACATACGCTCGCTGTGTGACTGGTGGCTCTTTTTTGTTTAAAAAATATCACATTTACATCGTACGGAGCAAGTTGTGGAGTAAAACAGTTTTTCAACATGTATCCGTACCTCTCCGTTACGGTCATAACTTATTCAAGAGAGTCCTAAGAAAAGTAAAATCCTGTGGTGCCTGATGAAAACATAGTGCACCTCACATTAAGCTTTTCGGAATGGAACCTGAAATTTTTCTTGTTGATATAACCCGAAAAATTGAAAAACTCATTTCAAAGTCCCATGCAGTCCTCATCTTGATCCACCAAATTTAAAAACTGTTCACAGGAACGTCGTATGCTACCATAATCAGCTTCATTGAGAGCTTGTACGATTTGAATGTTATTTAGATGATGGGAAAGATAATTATGTAAACTCTGCCTTACCGGAAATTTCGAAGTTTGGTGCTGTGTGTATGAACTGAACGAGGCGGACTTCCTATTGTAACTCTTGTAAGCAACACGATCGCTATCCGTTTCAAAAACGTCTGCTATTTTGCCCCACCTATTACGTGGATCAGAGTTTTCAAATTTATCGTAGAATAATAATTATTCAATTTAAGTACGTATTTTTGCATGTTGACATAATGTTTAATTTTTAAACTTGCTTCACTTTCTGAAGTGTAGAAAGAATAATAGTGTTTTAAATACACTTTTATAATCCGCAATTATATATCTAAGCGAATGTCAATATATGTATGTATATCTCATTGATATATACTGACGTTGTTAAACAGCTAACTCAGATTTATGAATACAATGATAAAAATTATATGAATTATTTGTCCACATAAGTCAAACGTTTCTATAATTCTTAAAGTTTTAAAGAACAATAAAAATAGCACTTCATTTTTAAGAGCGGAAAATTCAAATTATGCCATTTTGTATGTATATTAAATAAATAAATCCCTTTTAGTTCAGATACTTCTTTCATCTGCAGATATTAACGTCTATGAAATTCTCTTTTATCATTCTTTTTATCTTATCTGCTGGAAATCGCTTTTCCTTAAGATGCAGCCGGTACTGTGTGTTATATCTTTAATCTCCTACAGAGCATTGTCTGGCTTCATTGTCATGAGAAATACATCTGACTGAGTGTGTCGTTGTCTAGAATATTTCTCACTACTTACTGTTTGTTGGTCGTTGGCATACACAAAGAAACGCGGATTTGTTATTTTCTTTATCAGATTGATATTTTTTCTTACGTCACCGGACCACTTATAAATTGAGAGATAATCCTACTATTTTTCCTTTCAATGCTTGATTATTTTATTGTCAGTATTTTACTGAAGAAGAAAAGGTCAATTGCAATATTTTTGTTGTGTCTATTTTACTTGAATAAATAAGATTAAACAAAGAGATTTCATTTTGGATAGAGCATTTATTTAGTAAAATAATCCAATGTAAATATTTTTGTATAATGTTCATCTAGAATATATAAAATAATAAGACACAATGGAATTATTAAATTTCCTTTCAATATTAATTTCTAACGCCCTAATTTTAATTTTATTCAAGCCAAAATTTTTCATGTCATCATAATGTAATATTGCAGTATACAATATGTTTTACATTCTAGTAAAACATATTCTAATTATCAAGGCTAATAATTAATAGCAGCAATATCAAAATAATCAAATAACAGTTGTAGGGGCGCTTTGTACAAAAAGCGTGAGATTGTATATAAAAAATTCGCTCCAATACCTAGCTATATATCATTTCTCTTTTTTTGCCTACAGAAAAATTTCTATTATTGTGAAAGATAAGAAAACTTTTGAGTTAAAGATACAATTTGATAATAGAATATCAAAATATTTTTGATTAGTATTCATTTTGTGGTAAAGATTATGCTTTACGTTGGAGTTGGTTTAAAAAGGATGCATAATATTTTCTTGTTACAGTTTTTTTTGAAGATAATAATTTTATCCTAAATCGTAAATAGCAGTCTAAAACAAATTAATTTAGAAGTAATAGCGGTGAAAGAAGTACATATAACAAAGAACTTTATTTATATTCATTTCAAAGGATATTTTAAACCACTCAGGTCTAATAAATCAAATGTTACTCAACACAGGAGAACGATTTGCCGAAAATTGAGATTAGATTAAAGTATTATCTTTCGAAAAAACTTTGCATCATACTCTAATTCTGACGTCTTTCTATGTCGACCGATAAAATTTCGTTCAAAACATATTTTTTAAAATTTTGACCATTCTACAATAAACTTTAGGTTTAGGGCTGTGTTATGTCGAAGATAATGTGCGACTAGGTTGATAGCCCTGATCGCGCATAATCTTTACTACTCGGAAAATAGCAAATACAATTTATGGTATTTTAAACAACGGAAGTGTTCACATCAAGAAGATGGCATTAATCGAAAATGTATATGCTTAATGTGTACATGCAAGCTGTCAGCAAGGTGGGGCCCGCAATCTTAAGTCATACTCAAGAACTAAATTAACTTATTACGAAGATTTGCTACGGTTGATGAAACCTGACTTCATCATATATTTCTGATTACAAACGGCAATTTAAACAGTTGAGACATCATGGTAGCCCTCTCCCAAAGGAATCCAAGATATTTTCGTGGGTTAATAAGCGAATGACTATGATTTTTGGGATTCGAAGGAGATAATTCTTGTAGACTAACTTGAAATGGACCAAACCGTTAACAGATTAGTAGTATCCACCTGGAATGGTCCACAAGACTCATTGTAACTATTCTATTCGCAAAATCTAGCCTTAAGTGATTTCTACTTATTTCCCGAACAGAGATAGCAGCATAATGGCAATCCAGTATCGTTACTCTAAGTGTGTGAAATTAAAGGTAGATATATTGAAACATAATAAAAATATTTATTGCGTAAGTTTTTCTGCTTTATTTCGAGTCTCACTTCCCGTAAAATCACACTCGTATTTCAGATGTAGAAATGGGAACCACAATATCTAAAGCATTTAAAATTGTTAAAAATGTTTTATCCACTTGCAAATTAGGTGTTTGTGAAATATGCGAAGTGTGGAATTAAATAACGAGACTGGCGTGAGAAATGTTATTTATTGCAAATAAATTTATATTTAACTTTTATGCCCTTCAACATACTCTTCTCCCCTATCTATACACCGCTATATACGTGTCTTCTATTGTTCAAAACAATGCTGCAGTTCATCAGTTGGCAGCCTCTTCAACAACTCTGCCGTTTTTACTTTTACATGTTCAACAGACTGAAAATGTGTTCCCTTTAATGCACTTTTCACTTTTGGGAATAGGTAGAAGTCACATGGTGTGAGATCTGGCGAACACGGAGGTTTATCAAATACAGCAATGATCGTGCCGCTAAAAATTGCTTCGCAGATAGGGCATTGTGAGCTGGTGCGTTGTCCTGGGTCAGAATCCACAAGTCGTTCTTCCACAAATCCGGTTTTTTCTTCCTTACTTTTTCTCTCAGCTTGATTAGGATTTCTATGCAGTATTTCTGATTAAAGGTTTGACCACGAGACACCCAATCAATCATGAAAACACCCTCGATATCGAAAAAATGGTCAGCATTGTCTTCAATTTCGACTTACTCATTTGTGCTTTTGTTTGTCGATCCGGCGACCTTTTATCAATTGACGCTTTGTTTCCGGGTCGTACTCGAAAATCCAAGTTTCATCACGTGATGTTTTTTGTGAGCAAGTCTGCTTGTTCTGTGAGTCGTTCCATGATATCAGAGCAAATGTTCATCTGATTGTCTTTTTGTTCCTGAGTGAAGTTTTCGGGACCATTTTTACATAAACTTTTGTCATGTTCATCATGAAAAGTGTGCCTTACTGTTTTTTTGATAATGTTTACCATATTGGCAATCATTCGAATGCTCATACGTCGGGTTTTCTGCACAATTTCATTAATTTCCTGAACGTTCCCATCGGTTCTTGCAGCCACAGGTTCACCGAGACGTTCATCATCTTCAACCTCTTCCCGACCTTCAGGAAACCATTTATGCAATTTAAAAACTCGCGCACGTGACAACATTCTGTTGGCGATTTTTTTAATTTGACAAAGAATTTCAGGTTAATTTGCTGCTCAATTTTTATGTCAACAGTTATTACGGCACTATTAAGTAACAGTATCCTCTACAATTAAAATCGATATAAACTACGAGTTTATATAAATAAATAAAGAGATAAAACTACGGGTTATTCCTTAGAAAGTATCAAAGTCAATGGTATTCCAACTACAGCCTCGCCCAATTCGCCTGCGTGATGGAAGGACTAATGATTTTATTAGTAATATGATACGCCATGAAAATTAATGAAATTATCCGGAAAGAGTGTGCGCCATTGTAATTGAAACCTAGTATTTCCTAGTTTAACGTTATTACTGAAGATGACAACAGTATTGCCGAAATCGTATCCCGTAAGATACCTATTTACATGGTATGGAGTGTAAAGGTGTTAGTATTTAAGTAGGCAGCTACAATTGCAAGAAACGAGTATATTTCTGAAAAAAAATAATTCTAGTTTTGTATAATGAACATTATGATACTTTCTTAATATTAAATATTTTGTCTCCAATTAAAATTATAAAGAGGTGTTAAATAAAAATAGAAATTGTTTCTTCTTAAAAAACAAATTAGTACAAACTTCTTGAACATTGCTGTATACGAAACTTTGCAAAAATATGTGTAATTTGAATTATGATACTTTTTGTTAGTACCTACTTAGTGTGATTAAATGTGAAGAGCAATCATCTTAAATAAAGGAGTATTAAATATAAAATTACATATGTATCTACAAACGTATGATACACGTATGACGTCTACAATGTACATATCCGACACCAAATAGGGAAACCAAGTCACAGCCGACGTCGTCGTCATCTCGAAACCCACGAAAGAAAAAACGCAATTTCGTGGCAACAGCGAACAAGCAAAGGCAGCAAAGGAGAGTATAGAGACTTTATAGATTGAAACCGTCGGTCCTGATAAGCGGTCCCCCAGCGTTCAAGCGGAGTTTGTTTATCAGTTACTGGCTGATTGATGAGCATTGATAACGCCTGGCCCCGACTCTTATCATCTGCATGCATCGCCAGAACGTCCCACCCCTCACCATCCCCGACCCATTCCACTACGCCCTCTTATCGTTCACAGATCGAGCTATTTGGCCTGTATGGAACTGATGGTATCGCCTTAACTAGCTTGGCCGGCCCAGCCACTGATCTTATCGGAGCCGCAGCGGGAACCTATACTTTTCATAAAATATTGCACATAAATCATTGTAACACCTAAAGTCGTTTTTCATAATCTAACATAGTACATGTCTCAGATACAAATTTTCCGATTTAAAGTTTCTAACATTTTTCGCAAGTCGAGTGCTATACACATAAAACTATTGTTACAGTATATATGTACGTACGTATAACATTAATATGTATAATTAGAAACACTTTTAAAATTCCACACCTCTTTTGTGGGAGAGTCAGGAAATATAAAATAATTATATTTATAATTTTTTTCTAAATTTATAATAATATTTTTAGAAAAATACTTTCTTAAACTGTGTTATTTCTTCTTTTTTTTGCTTTGATTAGAGTATATTCACTTTTATGTTTATAGAGGCGGCTTTCTATTCGTCCTAGATCTTGTGAAGGTGCAGTCCTTAAAGGTGTTTTTTATCATTTCTTCTTAATCTTATTCTAATCGAATTGAAGTATATCATTGAATTACGAATATAATTCGAGAACCTGAATTATATTTTAAATTTTCCGACAATATTTTAAAACGGTGACTTCCGAACTGTTAAATCGGGACCATTTTTAACAAGAATTTTGTAGGCCGCTCCTTTGACTCCTGCCGTACTATTTCTTTCATAATAAAAAAAGAACGTGTGGAATTTTTTGACAGAAATAAAATTCTGAAATCGAAACTATATGCGTCACTTTTACACCATGAAATGGAATTTCAGTTACTGATTTGATATATAGCTAAGACGGTTCTGGAACAAAAACTCATAACATAGGAGTCTAAAAAACGCCGTTCAAGGTCATCCACAATGTACACAAGTTATAATTGAAGAAATGACATAGGATCTAAAATCTCCATTCGAGTTCATCCACTATATACATATATAAGTTGTAATTGATATGTTAATGATATTATTGTCTATCGAATTCGAAGTTTACTTCAAATCGCGTCTGGCGGCTAGCATGGGCGGCGGGAGCAAAACAGCTTACCCGTTCAGGCCTGTTCAAAGCTGGCAAACTACTCATTACCTATTTGGTAGCTGTTCGAAAACTTGAATAGCTTTGAACTGGTTGGAACGGATAAGGTATTCTACTACCATCGCCCAGACCCGCCGTCAACTATACGCCGTGGCCACCCGCGAATTGATAAATAGACTCGAGCCTAACGATAATATTACGAGCGTATCAATTACAAATTGTATATATTGTGGATGAACTCTCTTAACTATACTACTGACCTGCACTTCGCATTCCAAAATCTACCAAATCAAATGCAATAGATAAAAGTGTAATTTTATCAGTAGCTGTTGAAATGGGGTAAATTACGGTTTTTGAAGAAGAAGGTGCAAAGCTAAGCTCTGTCTAAAAATGTTCAAAAAATTATCCGAAAAAAAGAAGTAATATTAAGAAGTGTACGAACCTCTCAGTACAGAAAGAATGCATAAATGTTTCTACATATACCCAGTTTATAGCATTAGTTAGATACGATATGAAAAATGATATAAAACATAACTGTTTATTATATACACATTTGTGAAAAATACTAATGAATATGGTATTGGTTAAGCAAAATAAATTTCTATGTGCAATGATGGTACTAAGACTATGATAGGGCATCAATTTGGTGCTATCCTCAAATGACAATAAGTAATACACTATATTTTACGACTACAGCGCTTTCTTGCACCGAGAAACTTTTTGTCAAAATCTTTATCGTTTAAAATACATCGTGTTACGAAAAATGTCATTAAAGTTTTGGAAGGAAAAAAATATGAAGACGCGAAATCTATCATATAAATTTTCATCACCTGGAAATAAAATAGTTTTGAAGAAATATTGTTTTAAAAGTGTTTTTCGGTTAAAAGTCAAGCTTTCCATTACTTGCATTGTGAAATATCAAAATATGATCAACTATTTGCAATTTTCTCGGGCGCTATCGATAACATTAATGAATTTATAAAAAAAAGAAGCTTCATGCATAGTCCACATTAATTGAAAAATAAAATTTGATTTATTTCAATATATTCAATAATTTATGTAAGATTTACATAAGTAACATATAATATAATAAATTCTGGGAACGGTTTCGCAGATGTGCAGTACAGTTTAAATAGTTTAAAGTATCAGTTCTGTGACTATTTCTCCTCAAAATTCAATATAGTTGTAATGATTCCAGATAAATGCTGAATCCATTTCTGCTTCTTTCAAGATGCAGATATTGCAATAGGCATAAATAGCAGACTTATTGAAATATCGAGCGATGGAATATTCAAATAAGACATTTTCCTCAAAATCCAGATCAATTTGTCTCGTCAGTTGCTGCTTTCAAAAGAAAGTGGAACATCACCTCGAACAGCAAAATTATGTAATTGTGAATACATTGAATACAAAGCTCAAATTTGAAAATTTAGTGTTTGAAAAAAAACAGACACGTGCGTCGTTTTTTTTACTTTGTAATTTGTTTGTTACTAATAGTTTTATTTAGTTCTGAAAGGTGGAAGAATGGGAATGTTATTTTCCTGAATGTATGGCGTGTTAATTAATTCAATTATATTACTGTTTAATTTATTTTTGCTTGCGTTGGGAGAGACAAAAATAAATGTTGGAAATTCTCTCGCGACTGTCACAGTCCTTTAGTAATAAAACTCCGCAAGATCGCGACTTACGCTTTAGAAACCATTCTTTTAAATGAATGTTTTTGTGTTTTATGACACCTTACTAGATATTCAAAATTAGAACGGCTGTCTCGAATTCGTAAATAAGCTATTCTTTTATAAAATGTGTATAAAGTTAAATTTTACATCCGCATTTGATGAAGCAAAATTCCAGTCCATCGAGTAATAAGCATTATTATTTGCCGCTCGTTCTACAGAGCAATAAGTATTTTCTGTTTTAATAGAGTTCTTATTTTTATGGAGATATGTATAGTATTACCATATTCATATATTTGTTTTGAGAGTACTACTTAACATTAGTGTACTTGATAAATATTTTTGTCAAAGAACAAATTATGGGTACACAGGATTTCGATTTGAGTTGAGCTTAAATTTTGTAGGCGACGAAATCAATTTTTGAATAATAAAACGTTGTTGTACAGTTTTCATGTACAAATATATACTAATCACAACTTTTGGGATTTAAAAGATATACGTACCTATTTCTTTGAAAAACCGAGTAATATCAAATTATCGAAATGTATATCCTTTCATTATGTTTTCAGTATTTACATATTGTACATACATGTTTTCTTTATCCTTTATCGTTACCATAAACCAGGCAACAATACGACAGAAACTAGTAGTAAGTAAATTAGTAAATATATGAATAATTTCCTAGTTTAACGTGTGTGTGTGTACTTATTATAGAAATATATATGCATACAGATAGTCTATCCATCATTAGTTTTTTTAATAAAATCTAACACATGATAATACAAAAAGAGGTTTTTAAATTACATTTTTATAATAATAATCCATGCCCACACGCCCCCACTCACCAGGGCCTTAGCAGGCCATTAGTAATTATTATGTTTGTGCTTGTTGTGTGACTTTAAATTATTGGTTGTCGGCATTTGCCCTAAATGAAAAAAAACATCCATATAGCGAATCGGATTCGTCCCCGAGACTTCAGCGTGATAAAGAAATAACTTACCAATCTCGTCTCGAACTATCTAAACGTCTACAGGGGTGGCAATTGTCGACAAAAGTCAAGGGCGAGAATGTTTAGCAATATATTGTGATTTTTTACACATCCTGTACCTTCGTCCATATGAGTTAAGTAGATGAACTTTCATATATTTCCAAATATGAACAAAATACGCATCTTTCCGTAACGGAAGAATTGTTGCACACGAAGCTAACTTCAACCGCAGAAGCGCGGGTAAGCACTTATCAACAAACATGGTAACTAAAAAGTCTGCAACACTTTCTTAGTTGATGAATCTTACTCCTCTTGATATGGTACTGTGTTCGTGTTCCTCATCATTTGAAACACTTTTAGTCACAGAATATGTTCTACATAATAGTATAGAAAATGTAAATATTTTACAAGACTACCGTTGGAACACTGAAACTAACCAATTGAAGTATGAAGGGAAAGTGGATCTTATTATGAACTAGGTCATGAAGGAAGTTGGCACTAGATATTTCACGGCGGGTGAAGTTATGTAGGTATGTTCACGTAACAGTGATGGATGATCGGTGTTACTGTAAGGATACACACTTTAAAATTTAAAACTTTCAGGAGTCTACAATGAAGCTTTTGCAGATATAAAGAAGACTATAAACTGTAGAAGCGTGTTACAAATTTTATTGTACCAAAGAATGATACAAGTATTTGTTCGTAATTAGACTAACCATATACTTGGAACTTCGCATTACGAAGGCTACTAAAAGTTAACTATCTATGGAATAGAATGATTAAATATTTTTCCATTTCGTTATATGTAAAAGCACGACCGTCAATATTGTAATTAAAAGTAGTCACATCTTTTCCTTTCGTTTAACGTACTGCACATCATTTATCAATATTCAATGACCACAAAATCAATATTGCTCTGTAATTGAAATGTATCATCATAAAGTCTATGCAGATTTCAAGGACATCTGCATAAACCAGTCTTTTGCACGTTATTAAATCTAACAGACCTTTAATCAACAAAAGAAAGAGTAATAGGCCTAAATTAGAATCGTACGAGACATCAGATTACGTTTTATAAGTAGACGATGTGAAACCATCATACTGAACGTAGTTAACTTTATTAGACAGGTGTGAAGAGACAAAAGCTAATAAATTAGCACTAAATCCAAACATGTATAACTTATTCAACAATATTTTATGACATCAAATGCGTCCGAAAAATTAGTGTATACATTTGACTACAGATATCTAGCTTAGTGCATATGTCGTATGTAACACACAATAAATTGTTAATTGTCCAATTACGGAACCGTAGACTAATAGCAGATCTCGAAAAACTAGGAGTGTAAACAGCGAAACGTTGATTAAAAACCACAACACAGCGAAACCCGCAAGAAGATCGTACTACAAATGACAGCGTCCGTAAAAGCCTACATAATATTATCATCAATACTTTTCAATAACATCGATTTTATAAAAAGATCACGTTACTCCAAATAAGAAATTAATTGAAAGCGATGTGTATTTGCTAAGCTTCTATTTTTCGTTCTTATAAAACGCATATTTATTTATTATGTTATGTTTATGTTAATATATTATAACACTTACTAATACATTTGTTTATTTCATAAATTAAAAAATAATGAACTTAATTTTAAATACTTGAGTGAATATTATTACTACCTTAATTAACAAAAAACTAAAATTTACACTTAATGAGGTATTTCTATATAATAAAATAATAAAATTTAATTAATTTTTTTTCAGGTTACATAACGTAATTATTTACAACGTAATTATTAGTTCTGTCAATTATTGCATTATTTTATAAAAGAATTTAATAGCAGCAGGTGATAATTTTATTTATCTATACTACACCACATTTAAGATTATTTGCGAAACAAAGTAATCGAATATGGGAAAAAGTGCGGGAGATACATTACATCTTTTAGTTCATTATTATTCTGTCGGCACCCCTTAAATGTCGTTTCTTCATGTTACGGGACTCCTAGGTCCGCTATTTGTATTCACAACCGCATGCCTTCTCTCGTCACCCGCACTACTCACTTATCCTAATTTAAATCTACTAGGATTAGTTCTTGACAAAATACAAACTATGTGGGAGCATTGGAGTAAAAAGATAACAGACTTGCAACCGTTTTGTAAGTACATGTAAATTAAATTTCCCAGTTTTGCTCGACAAACGCCTATCTTCTGTCTTACTTTGTAAGTATGTGCGTATCTCTTTCGCCGTAGACATAGTTATCTTACTTCCATTTGGACCCGCTTATTCTCATGTAATTAATATTAAACGATGTGATGACGAACTCACTCCTGGTCAACCGCGAATTTCTACATAAACTTTGAAACTTTGATGAAATAAACAATTTAGTAAAGCCGCAACAAGACGAACTTATCGCCTGAACTGCGAATCGTGTTAGGCACAGTTTGTAATTTTCACTGATATATATTTAAATTAAGACTACTGCTATTGTTTTGAGAATAAATTTTGGAAATTTATAGTATTTTTATTTCAATTTTGATTCTTAAATAGAGAATTTGTTTTTGTAATCGAAGTGTGTTTATGCAGTGGTAATGCGATAACTTAAGCTAACTGTATTATCTTACAAAAAATATTAATTACTTATAACATCAAATATATTTTTCTGAAACAGAAGTATTTTTATTTCTTTCTTGGAATATTCTTATTTAAAATGTTGTTTTAAAATTTCGTGATCGTTCCAGTACCCGTACACTATTTTTATTAAACTGACATATCTGTATTAACCAGTTCAAAATAATATTTAGAATCATAATTATCAGATAATGTTAAATCTATCGGTTCTAGAATTTCTTCCCACTGTCGCATATAAAAAATAATCTCAAACTACCATCATGCTACAATTTGTTCAAAAGTTCATTTTGTTTATTTTGATATATGATGAGTATTTTTAAATGCGTCTTAAATTAAACTTAGCCTCTTAGTTAGTATTCAAAGTTATTTATGTTTTTAAATTTCACACATGTACGAGGGTAGTTTGACAAGTAGTGAAAATGGAAAAGAAAAATGAATTTTTTAAATACAAAATAATTTTTATTTACAATATATTCTCCTAAAAGAGCAATACAATTATTCCAACGGTGCTCCAATGCCCTTCTGCCATCTCTAAAATGCGATTCCGGAAGGCTTGCAAAATACTCATTTACGAAGATGATAAGCTCGTCGTTAGACAAAAATTTCTTTCCACCTAGTGCCGTTTTCAATTTTGGAAAAAGGTGGAAGTCGGAAGGGGCTAGATCCGGCGAATAAGGCGCATGCGGTACTAATTGGAAATGGAACTCGTGGATTTTGGACATCGCAACTGTGCTGGTATGCGAGGGAGCGTTGTCTTGGTGAAACAGAATCTTTTTCTTTGCCATTCCTGGCTGTTTAGCACGAATCTCAACATTTAATTTTTGTAGAAGTTCTGCATAATATTGTCCGTTTATTGTGGCACCCTTCTGACGGTAATCAATGAGCAAAATGCCCTTTGAATCCCAAAAAATTGATGCCATCACCTTGTTTGCCGATAAAGTGGTTTTCGCTTTCTTTGGAGGTGCAGAACCACGTTCTAACCATTGTTTCGACTGTTGTTTAGTTTCAGGTGTACTGTAGTGTATCCAAGTTTCATTGCAAGTAACAAATCGCCTACCAAAATCAACCGGATTCCGCTTATAAAGGTCCAAACACTAATTGGAAATGCGCAAACGAGTGAACTTTTAATCAGTCGTAAGCAATCGCGGCACCCATCTTGCCGAAAGCTTGGAAAGAATTCACGATTTTGGGTGCTCCAGAGCGCGCTTCATCAACACAGCTTGTTCTTCCACGTTTAAATTCATTTACCCATCTACTTATTGTGGCGGATGATGGAGCAGATT
Source organism: Dermolepida albohirtum (assembly GCA_031893035.1). Classification (NCBI taxonomy): domain Eukaryota; kingdom Metazoa; phylum Arthropoda; class Insecta; order Coleoptera; family Scarabaeidae; genus Dermolepida; species Dermolepida albohirtum. Next base: position 470,880 of record JAVIWB010003981.1, on the reverse strand, counting down.
CACCTAATGTTTCTCATAACCCAACTTTTTATTTATATTTATTTATTTGTATTTAATCGTCGCACGATACTCTGCTTTTTCCATTTTAACGAAAACGACGCGTTTATCCGATTTATATAAATATCGGAATGTAAACATATAAATAGGCAACTCGAATTACAGTGCATTTGTTTTACCAATTAGAGCGCCACCTATGTGTCATTCTTACTACTTGTCAAACTATCCTCGTATAATAAAAATAACAGATAATAGGTAACTTGAATTTATTTGAATGATTCAAATTGTTCAGTTATAATGTTCAATTACAGCAAATGTGGTCTCTTTTTAATCAATACATTTTAAAATTCTCTTTTCAAAATTTCTGACATTTTGCAATATTATCAGATTGTTTTTAAATTTCATGTATTTCTGTTCAGTTCTTTACTGTACATCGTTCAAATTCAATACAGATGTAGGAAATATGCCGTTTTTATTGGATTTTCGGTAAAATCAAGACGTTTGTGTAACAGATTGTGTTAATTTTTGTAAGCGGCAGAGACATTCGCATATATTTGCCATTTAACAACCAACAGTTCTAATTTAATTTTGAAAAAAGATGAGCGATTTGTTTGAATGTTTGATATTTTATAAGAAGCTGAAAATTGAAGATCAGTGTGCATTTTCGGCATATTTTACTTTCGTAAAGAAAGGAACGCATATCATGCTTGTGAAAAGTTGCGTAGAGTCTACGGTGACAATGCTCTATAAGAATGTAGATCTTTGGGACAAAGTAAAGGTGTTAATCGAGTCAAAGCCGCGACACATAACACAAGAGATTCACAACAAGACGAAAAAGTTAGTGCACTTCAAGTTCAACATTTGAGTTTCCCATGAACTGAAAGTTCACTTGAATTGTATGTATGAACATATGAAAACACGAACCTTTTTTGATGCGATTGGTGATGAGAAGTAGATTGTTTACAACAATGTCAAAAGTAATTTTGGTGCTGACTTCGCCTCAAATGTCATTGAAGGCAGATATTCATCAGAAAGAAGGAATGTTATGCTTTCAGTGTGTTTTTGAAGCTCCTGCCAAGAAGTGTAACAATAAACTCAAGTGTATACTTTTGGCTATTGGACATTTCGTAAATTATATCTAAAGCATTAAAATTAGATTTTTTAAACAGTTTTTAAAAGATTATATAATAAATATGGTATACACTAGTGGCAAATGCTGACAAATGCTGACTTGTACTAAGATAATAACTTTGCAATACTATGTATCATATCAGTGTATTATATAAACCAGCCATTATTTTTGAAAAAAAATGAATATAATATAAACAATGAAAAATTATGAGCTGAATTACATGGTCATTTACAATGATATTGTATGTATTTAAAGATATGGATGCATTTATTACAAAACATAAAACATATAGAATATTAAAAAAGAAAATGTGTTACTGTTAAAAAAGTGTAACAAGCAGCAAAACTAAAATTAAATGATCATCGTATGGAAAATCTATTATGGTTTATTTATATCAAACTATTTGAACTTGATGAATATAAACAATCAAGAAACGTCTTGCGAAATATCAATTACTCGTCTACAAAATTAGAAAACATAACTAAATTATTAGGTACAAATAAGAAATAGATGTTCGCAAAATGTAATTATATTGATTTGGTACGTAGACTTCCGCGGTCGTGGTCCATGCTATCTGCTTCTGGGTTTCCGGGCTGGAACCGCGTCACTAGTATATCTGCCGACGTTTCGTACCCATTTGTATGGGACATCTTCAGGGCTGAACTACTGCACTGAAACTGAGTTCAGTTTCAGTGCAGTAGTTCAGCCCTGAAGATGTCCCATACAAATGGGTACGAAACGTCGGCAGATATACTAGTGACGCGGTTCCAGCCCGGAAACCCAGAAGCAGATAGTAATTATATTGAATTTATTTGAATTTCAATAATAAATAGATGTATTCGATTTTCGAGACAAACAAATTCGAGAAATAATGTGTAATAATAAGGTATTAAAAGATTAATTATGATCAACAGTGTAAATAATAATAACAAAATACGTTTTTATATTTAGTTTAATTGGCATTGTTAATGATAAGCAAATTTTCTCTGAACACATTAAAATATCCTCAAATCGTCTAAGCAACTAAGCTAGGATTTTTTTTAGAAAATAAACCGATTTCATGGCATAATATTTTATTAATGAAAATTAACATAACTAAGATTTATTGCAATAACCACCACCTGCGGCACATACAGCATCAAGGTGATATGAGAATTCTTTCTAGGCGCGATTCACTGAGGTTGTTGAGTGAACATAAACTTGAGCTCAAAGGGCAAGACACTCCCTTTAGACAATCTATTGCTGAGGTAATCCTTCATTCAAAATAGCTCGATTGATCGGAATCTGGTTACTTCACCTTGACTTCCAGGTTGGAACCACGTCCTCGGTACTTGGAACATCCGCGGATGTATACAAGACAGATTGATCACTAACTGCTTGCAGAAAAATGAAAACCCAACTTGAGAATAAAAGAGGTAGAATTGTCCTGTACGGTGCTTCCATCGAAGAAAAATGAAGCTAACTCTACTCATAGATACTGCACAGAATACTAATATTGAAACTTTTCAAAGAAGTGTCAGATGGCATATTTGTAAGTGCCGTGCTACAATGATAGGTAAAAGATCAATTTGTCATAACAACCCTCGACACTGGTAACTATATACGAGGGGAACGAGAAAATCTTTCTACCTAACAATAAAATGACTCTGCGATGTTTTTATTTTACAAAACTCTTTTGTATAAAGGACAAAATAATGAACAAATTGAAGTCAAATTTGACATGATATAGATGTAAGTAGAAAAATGTTATCACTATCGAATGTTGCTAGATAGAGCACAATTAGTTATTTCTGTCACGGTAAGGTGGATTTTTTCTAGACCCCCTTCACGTTTCTTGAAGGGTGTTAACTAGGGTAATAATAGCTTGGTAGGTAGTAATAGCGGAAATGTCACTTTCCGCATCGGCATGTTTTGTTTCCGTACTTCAACAATCCAAGAGATAACTCTTGTTGCACTTATGCCTATGCCGTGTCGATCCTGCTGTTTCTTAGGGCCCGTTTACTACGCAATTACAGCTTGGCTCTAAACGCGCTGTTCAACAATAGATAAAGTTACGATGCCCACATGTTGCGCAGACTCAAAAAGTCTATGTACTAAACGCGCCCTTAGCCGATCTGATCGAAATAAGCCTGCCGATTAGTGCTGCGAACGTAAATTTTTGGGATCCCCGAAATTTCGGCGTACATCCCCAAAATTATACATGATTTTGTTATAAAAAAAACATTATTATTAATGTTTATTTCTTAACAATAAGCACAGCTTACTCAAATAGGTACAAAAAGAGGATAATATATAGTTACAATTATGAAGAAAAATACGAAAATACATAGGCACAAATATGTCAACTAAAAATACATTAATAAGTGTAGGGATTAAAACATTAAAAAATCAGCAGTAAAACAGAATTATTTCTATTTTACTGCAGATTTTTTAATGTTTTAATCGTTACACACTTATTATTAACACACTTATTATTAACTTATGTTAATAGAAACTATTCATTTATTTAATTTAATCTATTATTAAAACTTATTTAATTGAATCAGTTTATTATTTTTGTTTATTTATTTGTGTAAACATAAGTCCAACGCTATGTTATTATTTTTTCATATCGACCAGGCAACTTACCTATTTTTTGACTTCAGGTGTAGTTTTTACCCACTTCTCCATAGTTATGCCTTTCACGAAATCACTAAACATTGGATTTCAAGAACATCAGAGACAAGAACAAATTTCTGCGCCATTAAAGTAAATATGTAAGTATGTTGTAGGAATTGAAATAGATGCGTTCACCAAATATGACCAATAAGAATAAAATAATTTTTATTCTCCATTTCCCGGAATTCCCCGATTTGACACCACGCTCTACCCGCGGTAACAACTTATTTCTTGCCGTTCGGGGAAATTCCCAGCAATTGGCAGGATTGCTGTCGATTCAGTTCGCTCTCAGCTCCTATTGCTATCGGTCATTGTTAAGTTGTTGTATTGTATACGATCGATTGCCAGTATAGTTGTTATTGTGATTAATTTATTTTATCCATCATGTTAAATTGTAAGAAAAGAAAATTAAATGACGAATACAGAATGGGAATTGGAATTTTTCTTTACTTCTGCGAAACATATGTGTTTGTTGTGCAATACAGTTTTAACTACTTTGAAAAAAGCGAATGTAAAAAACACTGTTTGACTCATGAAGAACATAAATATTACAATTCGGAAGGGAATCTCGACAAGTTACTCTTGAAATTAAAAAGGGCAATGCGTCAAGAACAGGCGTCTTTTAGTGCTTTCGTTAGAAAAATACTACTGCAGTTGATGTTCCTTACAAAATAGCCATATACTTGGAAAAAGAGTCAAACCATTTACTGACGTCGAAATAATTAAAGAGTGTATTGTTGAAGCAGTGTTTACGTTAGATCAGGACAAAGTCGAAACAATTGTCTCCCTTAAGGAAAACTATTACAGATCGCCAACGCGAATTAGCGCAAAATTTGACGAAGCAACTTCGCACAATTATAAAAATAACGAAATTTATTTTTCAATCGCTTTGAATGAAAGCTCTGATAAAACTGATTCGGCGCATGTTTTATATTTTATTCGCGCTGTTACCTTCAGTGTTATGAAAAACTTCTTGCGCTAGGTAGACTCACTGGAAGAACTCGTGGAGTTGACATTTTCGAAAACTTCAGAGAGGTATATTCCATCAATTACAATAAAATGTAAATAATGGACCGATGCTGTGCCTATATGAGAGGTAAGAAAGAAGGATTCGTTATTTCATTGAAGAAAGACAATTTTAATTTGAAAAATTTGATATCATTTCATTGCATTCTGCATTAGCAAAATTCACTATTTTACAAGTTGCTCTACAGTTCGCCATTGTGAATTTCGGCAGATGTTAACTTTAGACGAGAAATCGTACAGTGCTGATCTGCCGTACTTCTGCAAAGTTCGCTGGCTAACAACACTACAAGTTTTGATAAACGTTTCAACTTTACGTCGATAAATTTTAAACTTTTTTCAAGAATAAGGAAAACGGTGTTATCTATCGGATGAAGCATTTTGTACAAATATTGCATTTTTATCTGATATCATAATAAAATAAAACGAGTTAAATATTTGCCTGCAAGGTAAAACGAAGCATATATATGAAATGTGGCAAAATATCCAAGCATTTCGAAAAAAATTGACATTTTTCAAAACATTTCTGTCTCGCTCGGATATATATATATATATATATATATCTGGAGAACACTTTCCGGAACTAGCAAAATTGGATGAGCAAAAATATAGAAATAAAATATTCGATGAATATATATGTAGGTGTCCTGGATTTTTTAATAGAAGAATATACTGAAAGATTTTCAGATTTTGATGAGCACATTCTTGATATGAAGCTGGTATTTGAGCCATATTTAGCAGATATATCTGAGGCTCCTACAGAACTCTAAATGTACTTATTTGAGTTAGGGGAAGACAATATCCTCAAATCTCTTTTTGACGTTAAAAATAATCCCATCGAAATATGGAAAAATGCTGTTGAATATTCATGCCTACGAGATAATATACGCCGTTTACTTTCCTGCTTTGGAAGTACTTACTGCTGTGAGTCAACATTTTCTCTCATGACAATAATTAAAACTAGTTTAAGAACCCATATTTCAAACGCAGATTTAGACGATCAGTTAAAGGCTGCACTTCATCCAAATACAGTAAAACCTGTGAATAACGGCCACCCAAAAAGCAAAATATATTGGCCGTTATATAAAGGTGTCCGTAATTGACAGGTTTTTCGTCTCACAAATAAAATACATAATTAATTTTAGGATTTGCTTTCTTTATTTTATTAATTAAATTAAATAGTATATAAATACAAATATGTGTAAGAAAAACTAAAATTTTAATGTATTTACATATTATAGATAATATGACATCTAATAAATTATTTATATGTACATATTATTACAATATATTCATACGAAAAAACACAATTTATTAGGATTTTTTAAAGTATGTTTCAATATTTGTTTGCTTCACATTTTTTAGCTTCGATTTAAAAACTGCCGCTTCACATGTAAGTAAAATTTTAGAAACATCCATATAAATGTCACCATTGTTATTGCACAATAAATAATTTTGTATGTCTCTTAATTTTGCACACACTTCACTCATACTAGATAAACTAGATTTTGGAGTTTCACATTCGTCCAGGTCACTATTATCAGAGTTATGTTCTTCATCATTATTGCACAAATCTTCAACAATTTCTGGAATACTGAAGTTAGGGCTCTCTGTAGGCACATAACGATCAATAGAAGCATATTCATCTAAATCCATCAAAAATTCGTTACGAACTGCAGGATATAGCTGGGCAAGGGGTATTTCGTCTTCTTCATCAAACGTTGTGTCCTCCTGGATAACATCAGAGAATCCGGCCTTGGAAAAACATTTTTTAACTGTAGCAGGAGATACCTTTTTCCAAGCAGCTGTAATCCATACAAGTGCATTGGCTAAATTTATGTTTTTTTCAAAAATTTCAAAATCACATTCATTGTCAATAAACGTTAGAAGCTTTTTAATCAAAAAATTTCGGTAAATCAACTTGAAATTCTGAATTATTCCTTGATCCAAGGGCTGACAATACGAAGTGGTGTTTGGCGGCAGGAAGACTAGTTTAACATTTTCTAATGGAACTTTAGAATGTGAAGTGGCATTATCCAAGAAAAGAAGCACTTTTCTATTTTGTTTTTCATTTTATTGTCAAATTTATGCAGCCATCTTGTCATAATTTCCGTTATCATCCATGCCTTTTTGTTAGAAACCCATTCTAAGGGTAATTTGTCCACATGACTACCCTTAAAACAGCGAGGATTTTTACTTTTTCCAATTATTAATGGATCTTCCTTCTCACCTTCCATATTTGCACATAGTAAAACAGTCAAACGTTGTTTTGCTGCCTTCTTCCCTGCACAATTCTCACTTTTTAATGCAAATGTCTTATTTGGCATAACGCGGTAATAAAGACCTGTTTCGTCGGCATTAAACACATCTCGAGGAGAATAATTTATTAAAATCAACGGTAACTTGGTTTTCCAATCTTTTATATCGTCCAAATTAACCTCTGCGGAATCACCACAAATTGATACTGTGTCGCCGACAGAAACTTTCCAACCATCCATTAGATGCTGCGAAATTTTCCATCTTTAAACTGCTTGCTGTCTCCAGTGCTTTTTGTTTAAGTAGCGGCCCAGATATTGGAATCGCTTTATTTCTGGCTTTGCAAAACCAATTGTAGACGACTTGATCCACTGCCAATCCTTCCGCCTTCGGAAATTTTCGTTTTAGCTCCATGTTAACACCTTCCTCGGCCATCTTTTTTAATTCACCTTTATTTTTCATAATATCGTTAATTTGTGTTTTTCCAACCCCATATTTTTCGGCCAACTTTCGCGAACTTAACGCATACTTTTCACTTTCCGCGATTATATTTATTTTGTCTTTTAGCGACAAACGTTTTCTTTTTTGCGATATACTTAATTAAGAACCTTTCGAATACGGAGACAACTTTAAACTGAATTGTTTCCTTTAGAATAATAAAGTTTAAATCAAAAGGGTGAATTACTACCAGGTAATAGGAAACCCCGGGAAACCCCGACAATTTGTATTAGGTATTTCCGTCAATAAAGATATATATGTCATAAATAGTCCGGCCGACATTGGCAGGTAAATTTCTATGAAAATAGGCCGTAAAAGTTTGGGTTATTTGGCCGCGGCCGTTTTACAAATGTGGCCGTAATTAATGGGTATTTGTGTATGGGAATTTCCTTATAGTCGATTCGGTGGCCGCTTTAGTCAGGTGGCCGTTAATACAGGTTTTACTGTATTCAATTACTTTCAAGCAAGAAACTAATGCAAATAACCCATTAACTTAAATTTGAAATATTACTTATATAAATAAATAAATACATTTCTTTTTAATGTAATAAATTTATTTAAAAATGCTACTATATTATCGTTATTTGAAAATATATTTAAATATTTAGTTATTTAATAAAACTTATGCGGCCTTCTTTGTTACTGTTTAATTTATGTGTGACCTCTATTGGTAAAAAAGTTCCCTACTTCTTGCATATATCATAAAAACTTAAACATTATCCTGCCTTTACTTGAATTTCGAAAATTTATAATCTTTTTTAATCTTCCTGTACTGCAGAATTTATAAAAATTCTCATTACTTCCACCTTATATAAACGATGTGTACATAAATATGTATATCTTAATTGAGTCCTAAAGTATCATATATCTCTATTACTCTATACCATGTTTTCATTTACTTGTTTTTTAATTAAATTATTATCTCTATAAATGTATAAGAAATTCAGCCGACACACTTACCACAAATCAATTACACTGATCATATTAAGCACATAAATTATATGGATCTGCTAAGCTGCTAACAATATAAGCAACAGCGCAAGCGAGAAAGGAGAGACAGAACAGCAGATAAGCCCCGTAAAAGAGAAAAATTGTGAAATAAATAACAAGGTAAAATTTCCCATTAAAATCAAGTTAATGGTATTGGGTACGGCCTACTGATTTGTGAAACTGATATATTGCATTGTGTTTATTTATTGATATTTTGACCATTATAATATCGGAGATTTTATTGCGCCGTAGGTGTATTTTACCAGATATATGTTTGAAAATAAATAAATAAATATCCATCCAGATTTCAATTTAAAATCCATACATTTTCATATATCAACATGTATTTACGCATATATTTGTGAATCTATATGTATATATCTGTCATACTATCTAAAATAGGCATTATGCAACAAACTAAATTTATTCGCTGACTTTCATATAGTAAAAATTATTTTATTTTTATTAAAGTCAGATTATAATTTTCTTTTACACAAGATCACTGTTTAACGAAGTAGTTCAAGTAATACGTAGAAGAATTTGATTTTTGACTTTTTTTAACTTTTAGGAATTAGTCTACAACCAACAATCACTTTAACTTCGGTATTATAAATAGATGCTATATTTTTATATACATATTTCTTTAATTCTGCATTGAAATTTACTATTTCTGACAACATAATCTATACCGGAAGAGTATATTAATTAAATACATTTATAAAAACGTAAGAAACACTTATATGAATTATTTTTATCCATGCTAATGCGTAGAAATGTACAAAAAGCCAAAAACAAGTTCTGAAACTTTGATACTTGTTCGTAACAGTTTATGAAAATTTATTATTCTTTTTAAGAAAATTATCTTTTCTGCCTTTACAAGAAATAATAAGAAAAGTATACCATCAAACGTCTAGATTAACTTAACGCTTTTGAAAAATTTATTTTCTGATTTTGTATGCCCAAATTTTAGTCCCATTGATTTCATGGCTATTCTTTAAAATAAAAGCTCTGATATTAATTACACCGATTCTTTTCGCCTATGTAAGGTGTAATACAATGCATTCATTCGTTCCAAATTTGAATTTGGGTTATTAATACGTTTATTTACTACTTATACAGAGAAAATTTTTTATTTGAAATACACTTGATTTTAACTATGATCACATTATTTTGCGGAATATGCATACATATATTATATAATTTACCATTGTTAAATAAACAAAAATTTCAACGAATGGAATCAAACTTCATACGACTCCAGAAATGTGAAATCTATTACTCCACAACCGAAACCTCTCGTAGATGAAGAAGTGAATCAAATTAATTTCCTGACATATTTCAGACTTCATATTAATCCGCATGATTCTTTAAGATCCACATTCCATCCGATTTTTTGCTTATTCGGTAATGGTGGATGAGGATTCCTCTTATTTACCACACATCAATAATCTTTCAACATTCTTTGTTAAATAAAATAAAATCTAAATGGTCGTGTTCGATTATCTCTTTATTTATTTATAATTTAATAATAGTATATTAGGCGCCTGACAAAATAATTTTGGCATTACCTGTTAATTCCATAGTTATCTGTTCAACACTTTGTGGCTCATTCTGCCAAAATCAACAAAAAACCTTTATAATACTAAAAGATTTGAAAGTAGGTACAGGAAGTACTATTACATGCTGATGCAAAAGTCAACTCTGCATTCGAATACGAAAAAAATATTAGGCATAATATTTGACAACAAAGTTTTGGTGGTTTAAAGTTCCAACTCCTCGAAACAACTTTATGAACATGCTGTATAAAATTTGTCAAAAATAAAATCATCTGGGTAAAGCCTAATGGGTCTTCTACTTATGCTGCAAATATAATTGTTTTCGGCTCCAAAATAATTACAGCGAATAAAATTAACAACGATGATGTAAAATCAAATATTTTCAAAAAAATGTCAAATGTCTAAAATTCTTACATTTAGATATATGGAAAAATCTAAGAAAAATCTTCTAGAATATATTGTAGAATTCAAATATGTAATAAAAAGTATATCGTTACAATATTCTCTTTAAATAGAATATAAGCCCTATGCTTACCCTATTGTTATAATATTTAGATTTATTAGATAATAAAGAAGATAAATTGTAAATTTCGAATATAATAGAAAACATTAAAATATTAAATCGAAACTAATTCTTAAAGCATGAAAATTTTAGGGAAAAGACCATTCTATACCTATTATATGTACATATTTCTTGTAAAAATCATGAAGTTAAATTTTAAATAAAACTAAAATTAGTAAATATTAACAGAACAAATTAGATCTAGGTAGGTTTTGCATTGGATTTTAGAAAGTTTGGTATCGGACATGAAGAAGTTAAAAATTTGACTTGACATATAATACTTATAAGATCATTAATAAAACGAATCAACTAAAATATTTAACGGGTATTCAAAATAAAGATGGAAAAATTTAAGTGAATGTAATTAAAATAGATTATATAATAGTACAAGACATAGAATCAAAGCGTAGTTATACTATTTCTTAAAATATGCCAGAAGTAGAATTACAAATTAATAATATCAGAATCGAAATCGATCATCAACAAAATATTTTACTCACTGTAATTAAAAAAACTCTTTCACACAGAAATATTTGGCTTTCGTCTGTGCTAAATTTTTACGTATTCATTATTTGTAGTTTGCTTTTTATTTTGTTTTATTTTATTCAAACAAATTTATTTTCTTGTGGAAGGGGTACGTTCTATTAGCACATCCATGAGCTACTGAAGAGATGATAAATTTCTTCAACTTCTTATAATTATCTTGAAGAAACTGTACTATTTATTGCTATGCTAGGAGCATCTATTTAAAAAAACATGAAAATGGTCAATACAATATCATTTTGAAATTATAAGATATTAAATTTAAATCAAGACAAAATTTGCGTGCAAAGTATATTAATTAAATACATTTATAAAAACGTAAGAAACACTTACATGAATTATTTTTATCCATGCTAATGCGTAGAAATGTACAAAAAGACAATATTAACCGTTGTTGTAGCCTACAACCGAAGATTTATACATTTTAGTTAGACAGTTTGAAATCCTAATGTAAGTAGTTAAGATAATGCCAATTTCGTGATTAAGTGTGGCTTTACTTTTTGAGATGGTGAAAATTCCGACAATATTAGATGATTCGGAAACTTTTTTCTCCATACTGCGATGTCTCTTCATATACCTGCAGATTGGCAAAAGTCTGAATAAGGTCTGTCTAATAACCTATGTTAAATTTTAGTGACAAATCTTATTTTTGCTGAAACATAAAGATAAAGATTCATCGAATTGTTTGCCTGCTCTTGAGAAAGAAGCTATTATTCAAGCTGTATACTACCGCACTTTCGGTTAAGCCAAGCCCTGAAAAAAACCGCACATGCATGACATATATGTACACATACATGCATGGTCTAATTACCATATAAAGGCTCAAAACATTCTGGTGATCATAACCAATAGACAATGCTTGATATAAGCATATATTGATACAATATGGATAATAGTGACGATTTCATTTAATTTTTTGCGAATTTAGCAAAAATAGCGGATCAAAGCAGTATCGCGCTGTTCTCTATGAAATAAACACCAGTATGATAAGGAGTTAAAAGGGGGCAATTCAGATTGTCTAAACCAATTTTATGAGCAAATTATGTACTTACCTTATGTACGTTGTATCTTGAGAGAATCTCCTTTTTTCCGACGAGCCTACACTTACTGTAAATGAAGATGTTAACCGTCATATACGTAGTTACTGGACAAAATATTGATCCTGCAGTGGGACCTATCTTTTTGATAATCTTACTGGACAAAGATACTTAGAACTTCTCAGAGATGAAATTCTTTAAGCGTTAAAAATTTTACGCCCTAACCCAGATTTTGTAGGATGGAGCTCCATTTCACTATGTTTATCTATTCGACATTATTTAAACGAAGTTTTTCCTAACATGTCGATTGGAAGACGAGATTTTCTGAAATGGCCTCCAGATCTAACCTCAATGGATTTCTTTATATGAAGTTACTTAAAAACAAAGTTGTTAAAACAGAGCCTACTAACTAATACATTTAAGAGAACGAATTCGAATAACAACCGAAATGAGAAGAAAAACATCTGACATTTTAATGAATGTTGAAAATGAATACTGTGGTAGTAGCATGGGAGTGCGTCAAGAAATTGATGGAGAACATTTTGAGCAGTTGTTCCAATAGTTAATAACAAAAGTTAATTTTTTCAATTTTTACCGTTTTTACAATTTGTGTTATTGTTGTTTAAAAAAGTGGAAATAGTGTTTGAACTGTTAAGCATATGAAGTGTTTGTTTTTCAAAAGGTCTTTATAAGTTCCATCCGAAACTGATATAAAAAATGCATATGATGTCATAATTCAAAATCTGGTGACATCACAGGCATGTAAAATATATGAAATCCAGTTGCACTAGAATAATTAGTTTACCTGTCTCAACGTTTTTTGTGAAATATTTACAATTTTGGAATTACTGAATTTATTTCGTAAAAAGTTTCTATATTGTATAAGAAAAGTTCTTTTTTCTGCACAGCATTATTAAATCTAATGAAAGTAACATGCTTATTAACATTTAAAAATATAGTTTAAAGTTACTTATTGAGACAAACTTGTATAAAATAGGATATTCGTTTAAATCCTTTTTGATATTATTTTGTATTATTATTGCATTATTAGTACGAAGGAAAAAAATATTGACTACTATAATAAAACTTCAGTAGATTTTATTGCGTTCGATTAATTCTTTTTAATATAAGATGTAAAGACATTTTGATTTATCCCTGTATATAAAAAGCAAATAAACTATTTTAATCGTAAATGCCATGCTTGATCTTATTTCATCTCATCTCCTAGTTTTTCGTTTTATTTCTGACGCAAATGCTTTTAAATTTGTAAGTGGACAACAGCAGACGCAATGTTTTTGTCCAAATACTAATGGCGCGATCCATTTGATAAGAACATTTCAAGGATGTCTGCTTCGGTATGCCAAGTGTCTTCTTAATGAATAATTATATCACTCTTGTTTATATTCCTTCCGATAAGAATGCGAGATACGGCGCGCTTAGTCAGAAAAAAATACAAGTAACACTGACCATTCTGCCGCTTCAGTATCTTTTTTGATTTGCCTTCGTGTATATGTATATGGACGTATGTATATATGTGACGTAAATTAAACATATCTAAATTAATTGATTACATTGAAGATTATTAAATTTATTTTGATAGGTTTTAGATAAACGTTGGTAAACTAATTATTGTACAGGACGTTTTATAAAGTTGACAATTAACTTTATTTTGTACAAACTTTCTAAGATAATGTTTACATTCATTTATCACGTAAAAGGCATTGTTTTGTTTTTACTTTTGTAACTACACTAATCATAGTTACCGTAAAGGTGAATTTTGAGATTGTTAGAATGAGAATGAGAATCAATAATTTAAATTCAACTAAATATCTATGGACATTTATTGAGTCTTACACAATAAATGTGTCTTTCCGAGGAGTTCATATTTTCTGTCAAAGCATACTTTTAGTAGGGAAGATATCTTCTTTAATTTCATAATTTTGTTGGAAGTTGATTCATAATTTTTTGCTATATGTTTAATCTACCTTTGGTACAGATCTTAATATATTGCAGTTCATGTACCTCAATTAGTATCGTAATAGTAACTGGCATGATTGATGCCTTAAATAGGGAAAATTTTTCAGAGAAATCTCTGAACAATGGAGTATACAATGTATATTGCTTTATTTAAAAAAATATCGCACATTTCTACATACTCACTCAAATATAAACATTAGTAGTTTTCTATCATCTCTGGTTAAACTTATATCAAATTCATTATTTTAAACAGTATACGTTGAAAAAGCCACCACGATAGTTTTGCAATATAGCGTAACCGACTGTTGTACGCTGTGACAAGTTTAATATAGGTTTACACTGTAAACGATGGCTCGATTTCTTTGCGCTAATTGCTGCCAAACTGTAGCAATGTAAACAGTTCCATTTGTCATTTTTTTTAAACATAGAATATTGGACAATTTTACTTTGACCAGTACTTGGAAAAAATGGTTCCCATCCTAGAGAAAGATTGCCTACATTGTGTGACAGTATTCAAGTAGTATAAGGAGTTCCAGAGAGATGATAATTATACTCGAACTTGAAAGGCATGTAAGTTATTTCGAGATAGAGAAATAGACATTCGAGTGAGAAAAATTCGTTTACGATATGTACTCCATGGCTTAATCGACGAGCAAATAGCTTTACACGTTCGTGGTGCCGCGAGATGTTAGAGAATTTTAAAAAGGAAATATTGCGTTATGTTTGTAATAGTTCTTTTGTGCGCTGAGTTTGACACTTTTGTACACATTCTAAGACTTCTACAAAAAAAAACTTCATTATATACACAAGCAAAGGTATTGGACGGATAATTGAATTTCTTTGTTTGATGTGCGTCCAATAATTCTGCGTTTCTCTGTCGCCTTCATAGCAGGTAAACTTTGTCGGATGGGAATTAACAATTAAAGTTACAAATATAAAATGTGATGGCATAATTCCAGATAAGAATTGCAATATCTGCAAAACGTATTCTATGAATAATAAAACACTGTGATGTGAAAGAAAAGTAACCGAATAGTATTCGTATATTAACTACGGCTAGGGACAGCCCTACATAATAAAAAATTACGAAATAGCGACAGTTTGGAAAATATTTCCATTACCTACATCCACAAGGTTATTTATTGGAAAATTCCCTTGTATTTTAAGTTTCTAGAACTTACAGGTGTTTCACTGAAATTTGAATATTATACAATAATAATAATAATCTACTAGACAATGTTAACAGCACTCCGATTCGATAAGAAGAAAATAGTGGCGGTTGTTAAAGCACTCAAAAATATTCGTCCTCGGTCAAGGTGATGCCAGTGCCTGGTTCTGGATTTTCTGTCATGACAACACTTCAGCATAGCACTCTAATGTCTCTACCGAATATTTAACAAGAACCAAATTGAAGGTGCTGAATCATTCGCCCGACAGCCCAATTTTCTCTCTATGCAATTTTGTGCTTTTTCCCCATTTGATAAACATGATAAAAGGGAGGAAATTTTTCAATAATGAGGATCGTTTTAGTGCATGGGATGACTAGCGCGTCTAACTTTCAGAAAGAACGTGAAAGAGTTAGTATTACTTTACCTTTCGGATCGGAATCAAAAAGTAAGTATTGGAGGTAAAACATCTTGAAGTCGAATTGTAACTAAGGGTGTCTTAACAGGACCCTTACTAATATGCTTAATATTTATAAAGAGCTTTCCTAATTGTTTGAAAGGTACTATTGATATAAAGTTAGTTTATTCGTTAGTTTATTTATTTAGAGAGTCCATAAATTGGTAACTAATAATGCTAAATGCAATGCATTTTATTTCAAACTAAAAAAAATTTATAACAATTACAATATATAAACAATTGCTTTTCGAAGAAGCCTGGTTTCATGGGATGCAAATTTATTGTGTTGCCAAACGAATGAATTAGAGTAACAGTGAATAAAAATAAAACAATTCTTCTATCGAATCAATTAATTTCATTTTATTTTTTAACTAATCAGTTGATACATTTATTTAACTTAAAATTAATTAATTTTTTAATTGAGGTGGGTTGGTTACAATTCATTATAATGGCTAATCCACGAGTTGATCGGCGTATATTATCATGAATTAAAGAGTTCCGATGATCTCCATCAAATTCTAATAATTTTCTTGAACTTTGACAACCATTTAGCTCAGAATGTCTCTCTTTAAATGGAGAAAACCATTTCTGTGCTGTACTCTCCACAATTACATTTTCTCTGTAAACGACCTAAATGGTTCTAGTTGCTTTGAATATATTAACTCCTTTGTTGAACTCGCACAAAAGTATTTGTTGAAAATCTCGTTTTTTTTCTTCTACTAAGAAAATTGAATGTCATTTTCTTTTTTATATAAATAAAATGTTCTTTGTACAAATTCACAAATTCAATAACTACTTAATTAAAATATAATACAATTTTTGTTAATTAGTTACCAATAGCCTTAAGTTATGTTTATATAAATACAGGTAAAATATTTAAATAGATAATGTGGATAATAGAATATAAATTAGGAATCATTTTCTTAAAATATTGATATTTTTGCTTACATATAGCTTTACATATTCATTCGAAAATAGAATTGATTCATAAATTTCATAATGCATAAACATTGGCGAACAATAACAAAGCATTATCGCAATTTTTATAAATACACTGTAAATATACAGACATTCCTAGATAATTCACTTCTAGGGGTAGGACATAAATAATTTTGCTAACCGTACATACTTATTATTTGTTTAATCAGAACATGAAGGTTACTCATACGTGCACGTAAACAAAAAACCTTACATGAAAATTTATGGCTGCTAATGATTTGGAGTTCTAATGAGAATTAGAATTTGTCGTAAATGATATATTGTCCTGCTTTATATAAGAAAATTTTTAAATTCTGGTAGGACTTTGTGTATGACTACTATATTATCCAACTGATGTAACTGTACATAGTTTATCCGTCACTCTCCATAAAGATTGAACAATTTGAAAAACTGTTATTTCAAATGAAATATGCAAAGCAAACGTCAGCATATTTCATTCAAAACTACAATTTTTAATGTTTGTATACATAATCGTAAAACTTTGTTAAACTGAAATATGTATATTAAAGAAAGAAAATTTAAAATATACATAAGCATAAAATAATTATTATATAATAATAATTGTATAATTATTTGTTAAATTTACCCAAAATTATTAAAATTATGAATAGAGCTACCTTTGATTCGATACACTTCACCATAAGATTAGTACATTCTTCCTCCTGTTCCCCATGTTATTCGAAAAAACGTGCTGTGGTAATTCACCAGAGCGATTTGAAAATTGATATTAAGCATCAGTGTACCTGGCTGAATGTTGTTGAGTATGTGTGTGTAAGAAAGAACCTGGTGTATAATATTTATTCTGCAATGAATATACGTTTTTTCAAGTGAAAATGAGACAGAGATTGAAGTGGTAAGAAGAGATGAGTAGTACGCGCGTAGGCGCTGGTTCTTCGTCGTCGTGAGTCTGCAGAGATATCTATTAACCGAGGCCCTAGTAATTTATCATGGGTCTAATCAGATTACACTCAGAGCGAGTATATCGTTCTTATTATGTAGACCCGATCGGCAATCGTGCCGTACCGGTCTTAGGACGACGGATACAATAGTACAACCAATCACGTTTCACAGTTTTACCTCTGTTTTGGTCCTCTTCTGTACGTTCGCTCGTACACTATTTGTATATATCTCATCTCGTTTCTTCAATGGTATCTGACAACAATAACGTAATAACACTATAATAAGACGGGTATGTGTTGATTGAAATGGAATGAAGTTTATCTTGTTGAAAAGTATTTAGTGCATTCTGTAAAGAAACAGATATTTTAATAAATGATGGTGCAGATATCATGTAATGATCATAGGGTCAATATTTTTTTAATTGAATATCAACTAAATTAATAATAAATTTGATATTTAGAAAGAACGATTTTTCTTTATTTTCGTTTTTATTATTACTACATTAATTACTAACATGATGAGAAACATATTGGGTCTGGGATATATATATGGCGCGTGGATAATTCATTTAAACCGAATATGCTCCATTATTATCGACAATGTTTCGCCATTTTTTTGGTAGATCCATGATATCGGTGAAAAACTTCTGTGGTTTCTGGTCAATTCTTTTGAAACCAACTTAATTCCATTGAGAGAGTTCTGCAGAGATCGAAACAGATGATAGTCAGAGGGTTATATCCGGACTGTAAGGTGGGTGCATCAAAACTTCCCAACCAAACTCTCTCAATTTTTGACGGGTCATCAAAGAAGTGTGTGGTCGGGCGTTGTCATGATGGAAGACAACACCTTTCCTATTAATCAATTCGGGCCGTTTTATTTCAAAAGCCTGGCGTAATCTCTCTAGTTGTGCACAGTAGAGTTGAGAAACAATCGTCTGACCAGTTGGAAGTAGCTCGTAGTGGACGATTCCCCTCCAGTCCCACCATACACACAGCATCACTTTTTTTGGCGTCAATGTTGGCTTAGCGAACGCTTGTGACGGCTCACCATCCTTTATCCACGATCTTTTACGCTTCCGATTATCGTACGTAATCCATTTTTCATCTCCGGTTATTAAACGTTTCAGAAACGGCTCGATTTCATTCCGTTTCAGCAGCGCATCGCAGATGTTAATTCGGTCAATCATGTTTTTCACGCTCAACTCATGAGGAACCCATACGTCAAGCTTTTTTTTGTATTTGTGTATATTTTGTGGTCAATATCCATGCCAATATCGACACTGCTGATATGCTTATCTTGTTTTTTTCAAGAATTTCATTTTTTCAGTGAACGACCGGAGCGTATGTTTCCGCGCAACAGATTTCGATAAAGTACCTTCACCGTACACAGCACAAATTTTATCACAAGCCTGCGCAGCGTAATCATAATAATATTGCAGAATATAGCGAAATTTCTCATTATTCTTCTCCATTTTCAAGTGCGAATAACTTTCCAACCACTGCACCGATTACAATGTTTCTACGCTCAAACTAACGTTCGGAAGGTCATCTAAAAAACGAGCCGTCGGTGGTGTCGCTGTGACTTGTTGTTCTTTAGTTATCGGCAACCAATGCCATCTATCGGGAAAAACGCCACGAACTTTTTCCCAGACCCAATATATATATATATATATATATATATATATATATATATACGTATAATTTATTTGAAATGTCCATGTTCTAGAGTTGTAAATAACAAAGCCATTCGTCTATAGCTTGGTGCACTGTTTCTAGCGATATTTTTAATGCAGTATTAAAAATATTTTATTTTAGGGACTCAAAATGGATGTTTATTGTAATCTATACCTCCCAGAGCAATCCATATTATATGGATAAGCTTGGGTCGTTTTCACTTTGTGAATAGGTACCAAAGCCTCTTGAAATACCCATTTCTTCTTTTGAAGAAGGAGTCTATTAGAAGCTTCATCACAGTTTCCAACATAGTCTCTTGGTACACTCAGATCGATATTTTAACACCAATCTCGCAAAAATGAGTAGTCATCACGTCACCCAATGGCTCCTTAGCATTCTATTATTAAATTTTTTCGGTCCGAGAATAATATTCTTCAAGACTGGTGTTGTTTACCTCATCTGTAAGCCTTAATATCGAAATATCTCCCAAAAATGCTACTAAATTACAAGGAAATACAATATCCAATCATTCTAATTATACCTATATGTATTGTACAATAGCTAATAAACCAATATTACGCTTTTTAAGTGTAATTATGTATTACAGAGGTAAATAGCAGAGGTAGAGATGAATATATTCTGAATATATTAAATAAAAACGAAAATATGCCTGCAGAGTAATAATAAAATATGTACATTATATTTTTTTATATTACCAAGATTTGGAACCTATAGACATATGTTTCATTTATTCTTCTTTATATATGCAATTTTTGTAGTATCCAATAATAAATAATAGATATTAGTACGAGGATATTAAGTACCCGGTCTGACCTAGAGATAGCGGTAGTTGTTTGAAAAATGTCACTGTATTAGAAAGTACACAATCTATAAAGCATATATTTCAAGTTTGAAGACGCCACGTTGTTTAGTATTTGTTTGCCAGCCATCAATAGTGAACGTTTTCAGTGAATTTGTAAAAATGGATAAAATTGGTCATCGTTACGTGATACAATACTTTTATTTGAAAGGCCTCAGCCCAACCGATATAGAAGCTGAACTGGATTCTACTCTGGGTGAGTCTGTTCTTTCGTTTATAACAGTGAAATATTGGATAGCAGAGTCTAAACGAGGCCGTACGAGCTGCCAAGATGAGCATCGTAGTGGTCGACCAAATGAGATGACGACTCCAGAAATGGTGAAGAAAATCCAGAAAGCGGTACTGGATAATCGTTGACTGAAAGCGTGCGAGCTAGCAGACATAGTAGGCATTTCAAGAAGTGCGGTACATCACATATTTTCTGAAAATTTGGAGATGAGAAAGCTGTGTTGGGTAAAATGGGTATCGCATTTACTCACAGTGTCGTGAAGATGTTTCAATTAAGTGTTTAGCGAAGTTTCACAGCAACAAAGCAGAATAATTGCGCCGTTTCATAGCCATGGATGAAACATGGGTTCATTACTTCACACCCGAGACAAAAAAATATACAAAACAATGGACTCAAAAGGAAGAACCGTCTAAAAAGGAGACAAAGACCGTTTCATGTGCAGGCAAGATCATGGCATCGGTTTTTTTGGGATGCGCATGGAATAATTTTCATTGACTATCTTGAAAAAGGAAAAACTATCAACGGCGAATATTATATTGCATCGTTTGAATTTATTTCTTTAATCTAGCATCGTTTATTGCGATGGCTAAAATTAATGAATTAGAAATTGCTATCTCAGCAAAAACGGCAGTTAATGGCGCAAGGGTATATCGAATTTATTGAGCATCGCTAACAAAAGTGTATAGAGCTGAACGGAGATTATATTGAAAAATAAATATATTTCTTTCCAAAATGTTTGCGTTTTCTTTGTTGGGTCGGATACTTCTGGGACCACCCTCGTAAAAGCACTGGTCTAATTTAAAAGAATAAGACCGATACATAAACTAACATTTATAAACGTACACAAACAAGACACTAATTTAGACTAAATTATTTCTTAGTTCAAGAAGAATGAGTATATTAGTAGAATAAGAATGGCATATAAATGGGAATTGATGATAAATACTACAAAAAGAAACGAATAAAAAAGATTACACGATACCTTATTCCATTCCACTCAATTATGTTACAAATTATTGTTTTAAATATACTTCCAAACTATCAGTAAATAATCATTAGCATACAACATTATCACATATTCCATTATCTCAATGTAAACAAATTAATTTATTATGCCCTCAATTTTTCGAATAGGACCAACATCACGCCACGGCCTACAACCCCTTGCTTTAACATTATTTAGTACATTTTTAACGGTAGAAACATATTTTGTTTTAAATTCTTGACTTTTAAAACATTATACATAATTTCTGCTATTTGATCCTACTATTTTTAATTTGGATTTATCACCATGGCCACCGTAATTAGAATCGAACCATCAAGTTCAGTCGTTTTTATGTACATTTTCTAACAGAAATTGATTTATAGGTCCTGTGCTGTTTAGACTACTTTTACATTGCTCGCTAACGTTTTTGATGTACTTAGTGATTTTATTTGTGTAACACAATATTATACCATTTTAATGTATATGTAATTTCAACTTTTTACTATTTATTAAAAACATCACATTTTTAAGCTCTAACAATATTAAGTAATTTTGGTGGAGCCTGTGGTTGATTCACTTAATCACTGACGGTTGATATATAACCCCTTACCACATTAATTTTCGAATTCTGTATACGTATTTCGTACACACTGAAGTGGTGGTTCTCTGCGGTACGGATCGCGTACGGAGTTTGTTTTCGTACGGGTATTTTTCGCCGTAGTTTACCAGTTGCGACACTTTTTAATTATCTGCTGATGATGACAACTTAGTTGTCGAAATACGTATACAGAATTCGAAAATTAATGAGACAAGAGGTTATATATCAACCTTCAGTGTTTAACAATATTGGTTTGCATAACTAACTAATCCCCTCTTTAAACTACACTTGTATCAAATAGGGGATCACTTCTGATGTGTTGCTACTGGATTATCAATTGCCCGATAACATGTTTGTTTAGCTATTCATATTGAAAGCATGACATCTTTATTTTCATACATATTTCTATATAATGTAATAATTTACATAGTAATATGAATTCGTAACTTGACAACATTCTCCTGCATGCAATCATTTGACGAGTAAAATATTCGATCCAAACGCTGAATTGGTCATTCTTCCACTACCTACCCACTAAGCTGCTGGAAATGCGTTTTCCTTTGACCAGTCGAATAGCTGACACCTTTTAAAAGAGAAATAAATGACAACTCCAGAAATATTGTAAGAGTATTTTGAAAACTTCTTCATTTAAATCTAAAACGATATTGTTCGTAATGGAAAATATAAATATGTATATGACCTGTAAAATTTTCAGAATAAAATATTGTTCAGAGAACATTCTTCTAATAGCTATTTTGAGCAATACATTTGCACTGTTCAATAGGCATTTTAATTTAAACAACTCCATTCTTGAATATTTTCAAGACACACTAATACATAAGAACAATGTCTACTATGACAAACTATGTTTTAAATAACATACTTGTTTATCAATTTAAACGAACGAGAACATAATAAAAATATGTATTTTTGAAATACATGTTTACTTTCCCAAAAACCAGGTAGGGACTTCTTCCCATACAAAAGTACTGGGTAACATTGGGTGCTGCATTTTCATCAAGTGTCAATATGTCAACATGATAACCACTCCAATTTAGCATTGTTAACAGTAAAGGAATACTTGCAATTATTACAAACAGGCAAATAAGACTGTACAAGAATACATTTACTTATTTATAGTCACGTTTAAGTATCCTGCAGTAAACACAAAAATATTCTTCATTTCTATATCATTTTAGTTAATAAGTTGAGTTAGAATGGGGGTAAATTTACTAGGATGGCGGCGGGCCGCAGAAAAAACACCATACTGAATGCTTAGCATTGTAAAAAGTAGCAACATTTTCACATACCAACGATGACAGCAGCGGCAACCACGTAGTGATAAGCACATGGTTGCTGAGAAGCGTTCGATTTTACTTGATGTCAAGCAACATGCTCCTGACCCGTCACCAATACTTACCATCATGGTATATGTTAAATTAACATAAGAATTACAGTAGAAATAATTGCAAATATTTAAAGACAATTTCTCAATAATAAAAAATATTAAATGATTTAACTCTTCTCGGTAAGACAGCTACTTAACCAGAAATGTATTTTTATCGGAAGGGAAGTTGATTATAAAATAAATATATTCCTTTCATTTATTGAATAGATTCCACCCGTTTTATTTATCAATTTTCGGAATGAATGATAAGGAAATTTAGTTCTTTCTGCTTTTTCTTGATTTCCTATTAACCAATAAAATAAAAAAAATTAAAGTGTCTATTAGAATGGTATTTTCTCGTTTCGTGCATTCTTGTTTCGTGCACTATTAAAATTTACCTGATATTTTCTTCTTTCGTACACCGAAGTAATAATCACTTTTATGGTTTCTTGCTTCGTACATTTTGTCCAATCGATTTATAATAACGGTGCAGGATACAGATTTACTATGAAGCGTATTTTTAAAAATACGAATAAATTGTGGTCGTGTGCTAATAGAACCTGTCCTGGAACAATAACAACTTGTAAAGACTATAAGTTTCTGGAAGAAAAATCTTCTCATACATGTGTTCCAGACATAGCAAAAAATGAAGTTCACCTATGTTTACATAAAGCCAAGAAGCGTGCCCGAGAAGAACTAGTTCCGATACCACAAATCTACAGACAAGAAATGATGTCCGCAAGAGATGCCGGACTGGACTTCGTTATGGAAATTCCGGACGTTTCATCTGTTAAAGACCGATTCTACAGAGAAAGACATAGAGCGTTGGGAATCAGCAGTCTGCCGAAAAAACGAGAAGATATTGTCATCCCAGTGTCGATGCAACCATTTCTCCTTGTAGATGATGCCGAAGAATGCGAAGACAGAATTATAATTTTTGCAAGCAATGGAGGACACCTGCTTACGCAAAGTAGCGAGTTGTTTATGGATGGAACTTTTAAAAGCTGTTGCTCGCTTTTTGATCAACGTTACACCATCCACATGGACTTGGCCAGTGATACAAACACAACATGTTTTGTCCCAGTCATTTACGCCCTATTACCAAATCGGAAAGAATCTACTTATAAGAGACTTTTCAATTTACTACGAGAAAAGATACCAACTCTTAACCCCATGAAAATTCACATTGATTTCGAGCAAGCTGCGATAAATGCCCTACAATATGTTTTTCCCGGAGTTATTATAAAAGGATGCAACTTTCGTTTCAACCAAGCGATTTGGAGAAAAGTTCAATAATTGGAGTTAGTAACACATTACAAGGAACGAAAGGATGTACGGGATCACATTCGTATGTGTGCAGCATTGGCAGATTTACCAGAAGAAGATGTAAGTGATGCGTGGTTACAAATAATGGAAAATGCACCAAACATGGAGGCTCTTACCAAGTTCAATGACTATTTTGTGGAGCAGTGGCTGGAAGGTACTTCGATATGGGTGTGTTACAATGAAAGGCACCGCACTACAAATTCAGTCGAAGGGTGGCATAACCGTTTAAATAAACGTGTTGGCAAGGCACATCCTAATGTTTATGAACTTATGACTGTGCTGTTAGAAGAAATAGATTATTACGATATCGTACAACGAAGATGTGAGCTTTACCTTTCTACACCAGAACGATGCAAAAAGTATAGTGACTTAGATAACCTTAATAAAACTGTTAGTGATTATTTAGAAGGCAAAATAACAATTCTGGATGCATTAAAACGTCTAATTTATATTGTAAAATTTGACTAATTATTGTTTTAATCGGGAAACGTGTGTAAGTCTCTATAAAACTGCTCTTTATAACTTATTTTAATATAGTTATTATTTCCCTAATATTTTTTGACAATATATGTATATATGTAATATTATGTAATGTAAATAAATCACTTTATGAAAGAAATTCTTAATTTGCTATACTTACCTGCTTTGTCGCCATATAGGCCAGTGTACGAAACGAGAATATGATTAAGTCAAATTTTACAGCTTATCGGGTTAGTGTACGAAACGAGAAGGTTTTATGACAGTGTACGAAACGCGATGTACGAAACGCGCATAAATCATTAGAATATTATATTTAGCGACACTATAAGGTTTATGTTTACACTAATTTTAACATAAAAATAATTAATTAACTGATGTAACCTTTATTTGATTAAATTCATCACAAAATTAAATATAAAAGCTTAATTGCGTGATTTTCACAAAATTTTTTATTTTAAAAAATGATAAGAATTGCTTCATCAACGTTGTGACTTGTTGAAGCTCAGAGGCAAATCTATCTCTTAGTCCGAAGAAGCTACAGTCTTAGTAAAACAATTGTTTTTTAAAATAAAGAATTTTATGAAAATCACACAATTGAGTTTTAATATTTAATTTTTTAAAAAATAATAAAGAATAGCACCACTCTATATAATTTTACAAGATTTTACATAATTTAAAATAGCAGTTTGATATTATGAAACGTAATAACTCTTCCTTAGACAAAATATTTACTACTCAATAATGTATTAGATATTTTTGGAAGCAAATGTAGATAAAACTAGAATTCCTCGTGTTATTTCTAATTATAATCAGGTTATACTTTCATTTAATAAATGTACTGTATTAAAATCGCTTATTAATTAATTTCACCAAATACTGAATACGTAATTACTGTTGTAGTATTACGTATTCTGTATTAATTTTAACAATTTTTGACAGATTTGATTAAGGAAAGGTGTCTTTCTGAATACCTCCTTCTCTTACATTTTGGTCCATCCGATCGCAACATCAACAACAGCGTCGCCACCGCCGCCGTCGCCACCACCAACCCTATCATTTTTCCACACGACTGGTTCAGCGGCTAGCAGCTGCCAAACTCCGATAGCCGTAGTCGACGGTCGCCTTGCGTCCAGCTGATAAGGTAAAAGCGCGCGCAGGAAAATGTCACCTCACGTGACATCGAATCAACCACTCGCACCCCTTTCCCGTCGCCAAAATAAAAAAAGGGAACCTATTCCGTTGTGGTGGTGTCATCGCAGTTCTGAATGCAGAATGGCTGCTGGGATGCGATATGTCACTCACTCGATCACACGTGACCGATTTTTATTAGAGACAAAAGTGTCGAACAGTAAAAACTCCCCAGTCACTGCGCTCGATTGCTTCGATAAGTGGACTCATACCCTAGCGCTTCGCGACAGGTCTCTCCGTTTTCTTCATAGAAAAATTACCCGTAGTTTCTTTCCTTTTTCTTCCTCTCATAAGATACACTAACGGCAATAACACTTTCTATTATATATTTCTTTGATATTAAAAAATATCTTGTCATATCAGGAATAATGTTAGAATGTCTCAATTTCTTTTCCTAAACATCCAGTTAACAATTTAAAACATTTTCTGGATCAAATAAATATAAAACTTGTTAGTTAAGTATTTTTATTGCTTCGGTTTTATTGATATATGTACATATATCCAAAAAATAAAAATATTTTGAAAATATTGTAGAGCTAAACAATCTTATCGATACATTTTTAAACAAGATAGGATATGATGTTCTTTGTCTCATTTTTTGCAACATGTAAAGTTTTCCTTTAAAGTAATTCTTGCAGGCAATCTTGTAAATGTCTACACTGAGAAAAAATAATTTCTTGAATCAGCAAACTATTGGATGTCATTTCTTCATAAGCTGAATTAATTCATAATTAATTAAATAAATATAAATTGATGCAGGAGGAAAACACTTAAAAAATGTCAAATTATTTTACTTCAATGAACAAATTACAAATATTCCCTGGAGTAAATTATGAGAAATTCTAGACAAGGAAAAAATGCTTTTCATTTTACGTTCAATCAATATTATTTTCAGGTTGATTTTTAGAATTTCGAAGCAAACAACTACTGATGCATTTATATTCACATACATGTATTGGCAAAAAAGACAAAAAGATAAATATGTAGAAATAGCAAAGTGTTGGGTTTATTGAAAATTCCTTTCAATTTATTATACTTATTTAATTCATTTATGGTTTAACTCATATCAACTTTTTAAATGAATATATTGGTAGTTGAAATAAACTATTTAGTAAACATAAACAAAAGTAAAGAGATCATGATGTGTATTTACTACTTTGAACAAGTTTTGGCAAAGGAAAAAAAATTCCTTTAATCGCTTGATGTCTATGATGCTAATAGTTTCGCTATTCAATTGATACAAATTAAATAGCTAATGGTTAAAGACAAGAATAAGAAAGTTTAAGATTAGATTTGCTTTAAATCGTTAAGAAATCAAATTACATACAGTACATTAAATACAAGTATTTGCAATATACCGAACGAAACGACTTCATCTCATCTTGCCAAATCTATTTATTTAGTTAAACGAACATAGAATACTCTGCGTAAGCTTTCATATTTTCATTAAGGGTTCTCCAAATCATACTCGCCCTTGTGCTTACAATTCCAGTGAACTAATTTAAAAAATAAAGAAAAATTATGGTCATCTACGCCGAAACAATTTCTGTCATGCAACACTTGCATCATTCTCGGTTTTATGCTGAGTAACAATTACTTTATGTGGTATGATAGGCTCTCCATATATGTACTTCTCATTTTTGAAATTACAAATCTCACTAACTACTTTACAGAAATAAAAATTATATGCGTTTCTTTTCAATAACATGAACTATTCACTATTATTCTTTATTACTATATTTCATTTTCAACTAACAAAAGCCTTATTTTATGACACATACACAGTCAAAAGTAAAGAAAAATATATAATCAAGAATTCGTCCAAAAAGATCGACAGTTCCTACTTTAGTTTTTCTTCTGTTTCACTTCTGAATACTTACATATTTTATTGTGAAAGTCTTTTCGAATCTTTTCAATTTCAATATCATTTGAGTTACATAAAATTCTAGGTAATGTAGAAATCCAAATTATATTTTCGGCGAACAATTGTATTTAGGTATTAATCAAATTAAAACTTATTTACAACGGGTACTTAAGGAATCGTCTTAGAAAAATAAAACATAAATGCAACAAATTGTAAGAAACTGTGATCTCGTAAAAAAGACCAAGGCATTCGCACTATTGAAGAACAAAAGTATGCATCTGCATGTATTCTTTTCAATTCATGAGAAAATAACTGAAAACGATATTATAATTAAATTGTATCTTCTTGACTAAAATCTGTTATTTATATTTACATTATTTTATTGCCTTGTAACTACAGCCAATATTTGTAGAGTGTGAATGTCAGATGTGCACGTATATTTACTTCTTTGTATTTGTATAACTATCTATTACTGCTTGCTATTATTCATTCACGTTTAATTATATAATAGCTTTCGCTTACTCTATTATTCTTAGGTGGAATATGGATTAATTACATTATGTTTACTCTTCAAAAATACTGAAATTATTGTAAAGATGCTTAATGTAAATTGTCTTTGAATTGAATTCATTTACTGTCCGCATATGTATATGAATTAAGCCTACAGAAACAAGTGCGCGCTCATTGGCGGCGATAATATATTTAGAAAGCGAGCGGATATACCCGAAGTTGAGATTCATATGCGTATGGTATGTGTATGAATGCCGGATTAGATTGATGATGGCGAATCGACGACGACTGATATGATTTGTTCGCATAAGTATTTATTAATAATTTATTGCCGGTAATTGACATGAAACCTTCATATTCTCGGAGAAAAGATAAAGATACTTATGTACATATATTCCTTATGAATAAGAACATTTTTGTGCTTACGTGAACCAGTATAAGCTACAAACAAGTACAAGACAGATTGCAGTAATTATGGTGAAAAACTAGTTCTTTTAACGTAATTTTGCATTTATCCAGTTATAACTTTTAGTTGCAAGAGAATTAAAAAAAAAACAATGGAGGTCTCTAGTTTAACGATGGTTTTATACTAAATATATTAATTGTAAAAGCAACTTCAAATTTAGGTTTAAACTCCGTTTCTTAGTAATTTACTAAAAATCTGTTTATTATTCTGAGAAGTATAAAGTTGTAATAGCATGCATAATTGCAACCACAAAAAGGTTTACCATCTAAATTTCAATTTTGTTTGATATTTTTTTGGTCGAGCCTTAACGATATAAAACTGAAAAGAGCTCTTTTATATTTCATTAAATGACACAAACGAATAGTGTGTGTTACTTGTAATTCAAATAGGGCAAGAGTTTGTTTACATTTTCAACCTACTAACAAAATGTTTCAATAATACTGAATTCTTTTTGTCTCTCTCGCAATTCCTTTTTTGATAAATATATGGAAATCTTGTGATATATTTCGAAAAAGCGATATATTTTTTGTGTCAGTGCATTTCTACATATATTTTTTGCTTTTGTACTATTGTTTAAAATTTAGAAATATTATTATGTTTGTTGATATTAAACCACTATTGCTCATGTTTATGTTTTCTATATCTTAATATTATTTATGCTATCTGCTTCTGGGTTTCCGGGCTGGAACCGCGTCACTAGTATATCTGCCGACGTTTCGTACCCATTTGTATGGGACATCTTCACGGCTGAACTACTGCACTGAAACTGATGTAAGTCGATGGGGGACGCGTTTATATATGGATAATGGGTCATGGGTCAATGGAGCGTTACGGTTGCGGTTGGGTAGATTAGAGATGCAGGATTGCCAAGCGTTATGTACGGGGTAGCCATCATCGCGGTTAAGGTTATTGGGGTGCTTAAAGATCTCTATAGTTTCACGGATTTTGCGACCATAGAAATGGTTAGTGCGGGATAGGATCTTGGTTGAATTAAACTGAATATGGTGCCCGGTTTCCAGCCTATGCTCGGTAAGTGCAGAACCGGCTATGCGCAGCAACCTAGTACAACGCTCATGTTCAGAAACACGAGTGCCGACAGACCGCTTTGTTTCACTAATATATGCCCTGCCGCATGAACAAGGAATCCTGTACACACCAGATGATTCTAAAGAAACATGGTCTTTTACGGAAAAAGGGTCAGATAATTTGGAATGGGGTTTGAAGATGGTTTTGATGTTGTTTTTGAGAAGAACCCTACTGATGCGGTCAGTAACACCTTGTATATAGGGTAGGTGGGCTTTAGAGAGGGGGAGAGATGATGTAAGCTGTGTATTAAGTTGTGAGATTTTGGGATTAAGATGTCGGTCTATGGTTCGCTGAATATTATGGTTGGAGAAATTATTATTTATAAGAGCTTTGGTAACATGATTTAATTCCTGGGATGCTGGTCAGATATGTTGACAGCTCTTTGGACTAAGGAATTGATAACGCTCTGTTTCTGGGCGGGATGATAATGGGAGAGGGCATTGAGATACCGATCAGTATGTGTGGGTTTGCGGTACACTGAATGTCCTAGTGAACCATCCAGATGACGAGTTACCAAGACGTCGAGGAAAGGAAGGGAACCTTCAGATTCAATGCCCATGGTGAAATTTATGGAATCCTGTTGTGAATTTAAGAAAACAAGGAAGTTGTTCAAGGAATCCCGACCATGGGGCCAAATAACGAAGATGTCATCCACATATCTAAACCAACATTTTGGTTTTTGGTTACAGGAGTATAGAATTTGTTGTTCGAATGCCTCCATAAATATTAATATTATTTCTTTTTTTTATTCAGAATATAGTTTATATCAATGTATATTTTATATTTCTTTATTTCTAAAAAATAATTCATTTATTAGTTTATAGTAGTTCTTTTATTGTTAAATTCAGACCTACATTTTATTGCGACAAGTTGAAATTATGCATGGTAAATCTTGTATTGTAATCCTTTATGTTTCTATATTCAATAGTTTTATCACACTGTTAAGTATAGTTACCAGAATTCTTGGTTCCTTAGTTTTCCAAATTATATATATATTAAATATTAATTTTAAGTGCGTATGGTCATAAAACAATTCAAATATACAAAAGGCGGGACTTTGCCATCGATTCCTATTTGCATCATACCAGACATCACTTTACATCATAATTTAAGCAAACTCCTGTAGGTGTCTTAATTATAACCAATTGTAAATGCTTTTAAGTTTTATTATATGCGAAGTTTTCTTTAGGCAAATAATTGAAAGACATGGGAGTAGACCCATCATTAAATATTAATCAAATAAATTCATTGTGCATGTTGCGTTATTACTGTATCCTACAGCAGATTTAATTTTGTTAATGTAATTTTAAATCCGAGATTTAATATTTTAAGAAAAAGTTTGGAGGACATACCTTTACATTTTTTTAAGTTAATGCTAATCTAGGATGCTTGACGACATGAAATTCAAGTGAAAATATAAGATCTAAATAATTACATTATTACGTTTATATACATGTTACTCATAAAATCGTATTATTAGAATGGTTATCTTATAAAGTTAATTTATTGTTACGGAATATTAAAATCAAAGAGAGGAATTATTCGTATTTTGCACGCATTGCTATATCTATTTCACTCCAAATCTTAACAACTACCTTCTAAAAATAATGTAGCTTTTGTATTATTAAGTTATGAATTATAGGCACGTTCCGACCTCCGACTGCAGTTTTGATTACATACCAAATATACAGATCGTCCTAAATGTATTCGGCAGATGTATTTTCGTGTACATCGTAAACTTTGTTGTGGTACCTACTTCACGACGTGTCGAATACAATATATCCTAAATGTATCCTATCTAAGAGATTACTATAACATAGTAAGAGAAAAAAAAGATGACTCATAGAATATATTAAAGTTTCTAGACAATATGAGCTATTAATCTTAAAAATTCGTCTGCAGAATAAATACATTTATCTAGAAGTAAAGATTTTAAATTATTTTTAAATATTTTAAGACTACTTCGCTCCAGTGTTCCATTGGCATCACTTGGCCTTTATTTAACACATAGATTAATAATTATTATATTTACGACAAAACGAGGAGGCCTGCGATTGTGCTTCGAAAAAAAGAATCGGCTTAGAGAAAGTGGGGTGCAAATGGATTAAACATAAAGTAAGGATCTCTTCTTTGTTTTTAATAATTTATCATTATCTCTATATTGCATTCATATGTCATATGTATATGTATGTATATGCAAATACAACAATATTACTCAATATTAGTCGATCAAGATCATAATAAGCAGATAACTACATCTCTGTACTCACACATTGCATGTAACATTACATAAAACACAATATGTTGGTGCGTGCAGAAGTGTCAGTTGTCTTAGCCAAGGAGAGAACAGTGTGATTTCCGACCGCCGCCATACAGCCATTGTGTAATTAATTGACGTAGAGGTAGAAGTGCCACACCTCGGTTAACATAACCGTGCATTAGTGCGTTCAACAACTTAATCCAAACGCCGCCGACACGCTATTCCATTGTTTCTTCGGTCTTGGCAGTCGTGGCTTCAAAAACGAGACTTCGTAATTGTGACTGATTCACAGTTCGTGCTTGCCGCCAAATTATTACACACTACATTTTTGTTTTCTCTGTGTAGAAATCTGAGGTCGACCCGATAATCTGTACATACAATACAAATGTAAGTTATTGGCTATTTCAAAATCACAAGTACCAAACATATTTTAGAAGTAACTAAACTATAACTACATTTCTAATATTTTGAAATATTTGGAAAACATCAGTGGATAATACAGCTTAGCGCAGATTGTTGATCCGTCGCAATATTTCTGCTAATAAAGAGAAAACATGCAATTTTGCAGATTGCTACTAGGTTCAGTATCGGAGCAGCCTTGATAAGGCCTGTTTCTTATCAAACACATTTCTTTAATGAATTATTCACACAGATATTATATATAGTATGTGCCTTCCCAATTTTTTGCTTCGAGCGACAATAGAAGAGAAGAAAGTATTGAATTCATGAAATAAATCGAAATCGAGATTTTCACGGATTAATATCGAAAGAGGCTAGTTTATTTTTAAGGCAATTTGGGAAAAACACGATTTTTCCAAAACAACTTAAATGATTTTGCTTAAATTCTATAGAACCTATTACCCAATAAATAGATGATTTATAAAACAATAATTGAATAAATTTGAAAAAATTGTGACATAAGAGCATTTACTATTTGAATCGTTTAATGTATTTTAAATAGAGCTGCCAATGTTTCATAGGGCATCAAAGACGCGGGAAGTCTGGACACGTGTACCTAGATAATTCACAGAGTGAATTTAGTACATTGCGATAGGTCGGTGAATACAATTGTGGTATTTGATATATTATTGTTTTCGTGTTTTACGTAATAATATGAAAAGGTTGTAGTGCTACAATTAGTAGAAAACATAATGTAAGGAAGTTCATAATAGAATTTCTAGTCTTAAATTATGGTGGTGCAGAAGTAATATGTACAGGTTGCGATACATTTTTGTTCTCACAACTAAAAATTTGCGTGTAAGAAACACGAAACATAAATATGCAAAAAGTGGTGTAAATGCTTATAATAACATTATTTTTGATTTGATTTTGATGTTTATTGCTTGTAATTTATCGTTTACTCTATTTGCGTAAAATTATATGGGCTTTGTGCGCGGTAAAGTCAAAAACAATATTAAATCCGATTTAAATAACAAAAAGCTTTGTTTACGCCTGGATGAGACTATAGATTAAAAAAATGAGGCTGTGGTTAATTGAATTAATCAAAAAAGCCAAAAAACTCCTTACCACAACAATGTTTGCAGTCTGTATACGTATTTTGACATCCAAGTTGTAATCATCAGCAGACTGTTAATTACAATGTCTCACCTAGATCCACGGAAATGCTTTCCTGTGTGAGCTTTACCGCAGATCTAGATGTGACATTGTGATTAATAGATTTTGACGACTTAGTTATCTAAATACGTATACAAAGTACGAACATGGATGTGGTAAAGAGTTTTTTACTTTTTTTTAATAAAGAAATTCTGTTGTTAATATTTTAGTGCGAACCCTGTCAAAAGTCGATACATTAATCTACTTTCAGCCACCAACAGACCAAATGTTGTTAATGACTGATGTTGCCGCAACCATGTTACGTATGGATCACTCTCAGTAGCAACTTAAAACATGTAACATGTATACTTCATGCTTTACATCTTGTAGCAAAAACTATCAGGAATTGTTATTCAAAGCTAATGATTTAATCGCTCATATAAAAGTTATCTAAACGAATTCGAGTTAGCAGAATTCGACAGTATGCCTGCATCTCCCTAGCACCACAGTCAATTTTTACACGTTGAGGAACATCAACAAATGAAGAGTTTAATTTTATAACCGAATGTAAAAGAAGCCTAGCACTACAGTCAATTTTTACACGTTGAGGAACATGTAGGCAGCGTTTTATTATTCTAAAGATTTTCAACAAATGAAGAGTTTAATTTTATAACCGAATGTAAAAGAAGCTGCAGCTATTAAAGAAAATCGGGAAGAATTTGAAGATACTCAAGTATTTACAGATTTATAAGCTATTCATAGTTACAAAGTAATAAGACAATAGGCAAATTAGAAGAACGTTTACTACCATTACTGGAGTCGCTGCAGATACTGAGCGATATATAATACATGCACTCACAATTGAACGCCTTAGGTGAAAAAATCATCTAGTTATAGAAAAGTTAAATAGTGTTTTAAACAAAGATTCGGATTTTATCAGATTAAGACAAATGTAATGATAATGCTTGCTTCTCCAGATACCTTAGATAATTTCAAAGATTACTTTAGCTATATTAATGTTACATCAATAGACGGGACACGATCGTTTTCTTTATAACCGCGGCGCGGCGTACGTTGCCAAGTGAAACACTATTTTAAAACATACCAGATGCTGCAGATGTATAGAGTCGAGTTTATTGAGATTAAGAGCATTTCGCAGAAGAGTAGTGTTTCACAATTTCTTATATATTATTAAAAATTACGGATATCTAATGGCTATTGATACGTTTCCGCTGGGCAAATAATAATAATTTCCGCTACCATTATATATTCTTTAGCCATTTACTTAAATTTTTCTATTTAAACAGTTATTTACTGAACAGTATACCGAAATATATAAATAGTTCACAGGGTTTAAACCGAAGTTCCAATTATTACGTATAACCTGCCTATTATTTACTATGATACAGGCGACTATGACGCGCTGCCCAACTTGGCAGTGCTAATAATTACTAAAATTTTGTCGAAATAGTTTACAATTAAAAAAAATTAACTATTTTCTCATAATGGAATTATTAATTGAATAGAAATAATGATAATCCAATGGGAACGCAAAAAATATTATATCACCATAACATACTAAATAAATACTTGCTAATACACTGATATGTCGATAAATGTTTAGACTGTATAGAATATTTATGTATATTCTGGATACTCCTACGAAACGGTAGTTTCTAAAAAATGTAGAAAAGTATGATAGAATAATGGACCTGCTACTAGGGCAAGTGCTTTAAAATAAAATAAATATTTAATTAAAATGTCAACTGAAATATGTAAGTCGTAGTAAAATATTTATTTATTTAAGTAACACATCATTTGTTCAATTGTAATAATTCGGTTGATTATAGACGCGGAAAATAGATCTGTTGAAAAGACTTGTACTACTTCTGTTCTAAATATAACGTAAACATTAAGTAGGGGTTATTTCATAGATTTTTGTTTTCCCATTTTCATTCTCACTTTTATCTACAATAATTTATCTAATATTTAAATAGAATACATCATAAATACAATTTCGTATTTACAATATAACTGTTACTGTTAAATTAATAAATAATGTAAAAATTATTTATATTTAAGAAAACTAAAAAACTTATTAATTGAACTTTTTTTAAATTTAAGGAAAAGACATTTTTAGTAGCCATCTACAATATGTAAAATCTATATATTTTTATACACGTTGGCATGTTTAAAAAATATTATAATACTTAACTAGTTAACATTTAATCAACTTTAAGAAAACTATTGTCAAGAGTGGTATCATTGTTGTCCATGCTTGTCGTCCGCTCTCCTTGTTTATTTTAATGTTTACGGGTTCATAATTTGGTCGGAGACCAGTTTCGAGAGCGAAGAGATATTATCTCCCCATGTAGGTGGCTTGTACTTGTTTTTCGAGAGCCTGTTACTGACTTAAATATCGCAGCCTTAATGCCTTTAACAAATTGAAAACGACCACTTAAGTGCAATCGATTTTATTGGCCCCATTTAATCGTTATTGTTTTCTTAATTTGAATAATTCAATCGCACAAAGATGGCGGTATTTATGACCATATATGTATTAAACACGTTTTATATATAAGGGTATTTCCTCTTATTTAGTAGTAAGATGTAAATACTTGTAATCACTTCAAATATAAGTATGACGGAAAGAAGTTAATTATGTTGCATTAATGTTAATATATTTATAATGTAAATTTAGAAAGGTGTTATTTAAAGGCGCAAATGTAATTAAAGAAAATTAAAATAAATATATATTTGCTTTTGTATAACGTTACTGAATTGTTTACAACCATCAATATTCATTCAATTCTGTTTTGTATGTTAAAGAAAGTAGTAGACCTACAAAAATAAATACAAAAAGTCTACTCGCTTTCGGTAGCATTGGAGTAAGAAACTTCTGCACTTTAATATCCACTATTCACCTCAAATCATAGTTGGTTAGTGGCAGCATTTATAGCGATGTCAGTTTCTCACACTTTCTATTCAACTTTCTTAACATGTTTAATTGCGCATTAAACTTGATGTATTACACTTGAAAGTAGTATTTTAAAATCGCACATTTTGAACGTTGTATTATTTCTTCCTTGCTACATGTTCCTTTACTTGAGCCCAAAGATGCTCTAGAATATTCAACTCACATTGGTATAGAGTTAATCTCAGGACGACTTTATTTGCTGTTCTATCCTGTTTTATCATATTATCATTCACATATGAGCTAGTGGTCTGTTTATATTTTTAAATTATCTGCAGCTTTCATCAAATGTTAAATTATTTGCAATCAACAGTCGTGCATATTTTTTTAGTTGGAATTTTCCGCTACATCAACTGTGAAGCATTATCAAGAACTAAAACAGAATTTTCAGAAATCCTAATTAAAATTTTAGGTAACCATTTTTCGAACAGCTCCACATTTAAATATTTATGATAATTTCCGGTTTTCTTTGACTCAATTATGAATAATCCAACTACGATGAAAAGCCTTCACTACCACCTCTATATGCAACGATACATTTTGTATCTTTTCCGGATAGATTTTTTAAATCAGTTGTCACATCATCAACGAACGCTTGCTCCATATTTTTAATTGTTATATAAAAGATTTTGATATTATTTATCTAGCATTTTTCAATGTTTCATCAAGATTGATTATTAATCGGCGCTTTTCACTAAATTTTTTCATCTGACGCAAATAAATTCTTCGTCAAACAATAATTTCTTGTTTTTAAATCAGTAAACTGTATTGTCTGACATCTAGTAAATAAGAAAAGAAGAATATTGTAATATTGCTACTTTCAATTACTAGCCCAAACCCATTTCTTTCAATAGTATATGCAATGTTGATCCATTAATGTTTGTATATTGTCTTTGCTTTAATAGCAATAATAAGTTTCTCCAATGTTGGCGGTTCATTTCCTCAAAAAAATGAGTGAACTACGAGAGGCATTCATTGTATTCCCGCTGATGGGGTGAACGGTGTGGATAATTTGACTAACTTTTAAATACCTAAAAAGACATTATCTAAGGGTATAAATGTAAAATTTCATATAGTTGTAATTATTAGTCCGCTAATAACCTTTAGTTAACGAAGAACAGAATGGCTGACAAAGCAATATTGAGCACCACGCTGTGGCTAAGTTCCTTACAAAACAAAAAAATAGTCAAAAAATTATGCACGATGAGATGGCGGCCGTTTACAAAGAATTTTCACTTTTGTTATCTACAGTTTTAAAGGTCAAGTAAATTTAAAAGGCTCAGAACGAGCGTTGAAAAAGGTAGGCTTTCAAAATCTTTTGTACTGGAAAATGTCTGAATAAATGTTAGAATGTTAGCAGATGTGACTAACTTATCAGTTTCTATCATACCCACTATTCTTCATAACCTCCTTAACCGTTCAAAAGTCATTGCAAGATGGGTGCCGCGACATCAAACTGCGTCTCAGAAACAACTGCGAATCAAATTTTAGAATTCTGCGGTGAAGATTTATCAAGTATTTTCAGCCGAATTATCACTAGAGGTGAGACGTTGTTTCATCACTATGACCCTGAAAGTAAGCAGGAGTCCATGCAGTGACATTAGAAGGGTACAGACCCGCAAAGAAATTCAAAGTCACTCCATCTGCCGGAAAAATCGTGGTCACAGTGTTTTCAATAGGAATTTTGCTGATTCAGTACGTGACAAAAGGTGAAATCATAAACACAGCATCTTATGTAATAACTGCATATTTTAAGGGACGTAATTAATGAAAATAGGCAGGGTAAAGTGATCGCCGGTGGGTTGCTTCCTTATGACAACCGATTTACACGGTACCAGTTTTCAAGGTTGTTTTTTCGAGATTGTGGTTTCGAAGAAATCAACCACCCATTCTATAGCTCTGGAGTTAGCCCCTAGTGATTACTATCTATTCCCTAATTTGAAAGAAGACCTTCGTTGTTAAAGATTTTTCGATGACGAAAAGGCAATAAATTCACATTTTTCAGGCAAGAAGGACAGTTTAAATTTATAGAGCATTGAAAAGGTAATTTCTAGATGTAATAAATGCGTTGAGGAGATGAGGATTATATCGAAAAATAAAAATAAATTTAGTTGTTTTTGCGTTTTTCTTCATGCTAATACTGAGCACATTGAATACCCCTCGTAATGACGAATTGAGTTTTTGTTCCCTTTACTTTAGTTTTCTTGATTTGGTTTTTCAAAGCTTGGACTTGAGTGGTGAAAATGTTGCTTTTTTGGGTACTTTAAATGTCTTGCATATTGAATTCTCAGATAAGTTTAATAAAAATATACTCATTGAATTCACATAGTATATTCAGATATACTTACTTGAGCATCTTGCTATCGTACTTATTAATTTAGAAACATTTAATTTATTATTTACTTCGTGTAATGCTTAAAAAATATGCAAGACAAAGCTTGTTATTTACGAAAAATACTTACCTCCACTATAAAGAAGAATAAAAAATATGGAACTGAAACGAAAAAATACAACTTAAAAAAACTTAATCTATTTGAATTATATTCAATATACAAACAAATATATAAATACTGTATATAACAAGAAAACAATATTTCTTTCTGGAAACAAAACATGTAAATAATATAGCGAAATATATCAACTGTCAGCTTTCATAAAATTCTATCGTTTGTGTTGCAGTTTTCTCAAAGCCCAACAAGAGAGGACATTACTAATGTATATCGTCAAAGTATTCAGTGCATGAACAGATCTACTGAAAAATATTACCAATAACAAAGTATTTCTAAAATTTGTACCAGACCCGCTATTTCGTCAAATTTGTTTAATGTGAGGCAAAGTCAAAAAACATCTGAAGGCGCTATTAAATACTGTACACACACTCGGTATATGTATTATATAAGTAGCAAACTGCAATATATTGCGGTGTAAGAAAGATTGACGTCTGGAGATGAACAAATAAAGTTTTCGCGTTTGTATTCAGTTCACTGTGTTAATCGCCTTTTGTGGTCATGACAAATGAACTTTATCGTACAAGTTAGGACTCAGATCCCTTCGTTACGTTCTTCAGTTTAGTTATTGCTAACTACCCTTTTCTTACTCTAGTGGATCAAGATGACCGGTCCTTGTCAGCTGTTTCCAATAGTAAGATAAGTGTTCGAACTCGTCACACTATTAATTCATGAAACATTAATACATTTTGAATGGATTGGTGAGATAAGATTCCAATGAATTTACTAATCAAGTATTCTTCCTAACAAGGATTATTACAACGATTTGAAGTGATGTATGTATGGTTACCTTTATTTTATAAGATCATATAATGTTTATATGATTGATTTAATGATTTTACGAGAAATTTCAATAATTGTTTGACCTCAAAATAATACTAGCGTTTAAACAAAAATAAATTCAGTTTTTGTTACAAAAATTCCAATATTAATTTAAAATAATTCTGGATTATTAATTACCTTAAGTTGTATAATGCATAGGATATTTTTACCTGTTCCCTGTTAATGATTTAGTGATATATGTTAGCGATGTTTCTTTGACGTTAAACTAAGTAATGGAGGAAAAATAATTCAATTTGAATTGAAGAACGTTATATAGGCTGCACTGTACTGTTTCATTTTGACTATGAATTTTTGAGGGATTAGCTTTGTACAGGACGTCCAAAATAAATAACTGTTTGCAAGATGAAGAAAGTTTTTTTATCCCATATGGCAAGGGAACATATTCTATTTTTATTATTATTTATGGTGTCAAAAAAATAAAAGGACTGGATCACCCTCATTTTAAAAAAAAGTATTATAAAACCTAGTTTATAATATATAATTAATAACTTTTTGTCTAACGCAAAATCTGTTATGATATTGTTATACGGACGAAATTTTTTGGTGAGTTCTTTTGGGTGTTTTACCATGTATGCAGTCTAGAATCCTTAGAGGGACTGATGTTCTGATGAGTTTTCTACAATCTCTAAAGTGGGATACACTACGCCTTAACAAGACGTTCTGACGTTCTGTTGGTGTGTGTGGGCAAGACTTTCTTCTAGGTATTTGGTAGTCTCTATTTATCATCTCCCTTGTTCAAACTATTTTTTACTATCATTTTTCTATTTATATTGTTTCTTGGATAATTATAGCTTGGAGATTATTTATTTTCGCTATTGTTTTTACAACGTTCAAATCGATCTGATAACCGATATGAAAAGTATGCTCGAATATGGATGAGCACAAATCTTTGGAGAGCGTTTTTTATGCTTTTTCTCTCGTACACTTATTCTATG
This sequence comes from Dermolepida albohirtum, assembly GCA_031893035.1. Classification (NCBI taxonomy): domain Eukaryota; kingdom Metazoa; phylum Arthropoda; class Insecta; order Coleoptera; family Scarabaeidae; genus Dermolepida; species Dermolepida albohirtum. The sequence continues at coordinate 429,384 of JAVIWB010003981.1, read as the reverse complement.
GTTTCACTATCCTACGTATGACCATCTCTATGAGGCGCACGATATCTCGTATACGTCTTGTTCTTGTAGCCTTACTTTTTCCTTTAAATTTCTTCAAATTTGGAAAATTTTCTTCTCCGTTTAAGGAGAAACATAAAACGCTGTAGCACCCAAAGATCTGTTCTCATCTCTATTCAAACATATTTTACACAATGACCATTAGATCGAGATTGACACTAGAAAAAGAATTGCAAAAATAGGCCATCCCCAAGCCAAAGTTATTCGAGAAGCAACAGGAATAGAGAAACGGCAGAATAGTTAGAGCAACAGGAATGATAGACAGAGACTACCAAACACATGTATGTCATATCCTTATACACTCACAATACGAATTAGTCACACACTTGACGCGTAGTATTTCCTATTCTCCTATTCTACAGAACCGACTTGAATACATATATATATATTTAAGTCGATTCTGATATATATATATATATTGTATATAATGTTTTTCATGGTCTGTTAACATTAAAACGTTAGTCAAGATTAACGTTTTTATCATGGTGGTTACCGCAATTATGAGTCGGTGGTCGCAACTATGAGAGCGCTTACTCCAATTTTTCGTCATAATAATCGTTCCACCAGACAGGCTATGCGTGCTATAGTGGATAAATATTTACCATTGGATATTCCTGTGCCAGTGAGACAACGCATCGGTCGAAATACCCAAAACATCGCGGCAGTAAGTGCTTCAGTTCAAAATGATTCAAATCAGTGAATTCCACGACGTTTACAGGAATTGCGTAAAAATCTTAGCTTACACCCTTACAAGATCAAATTAACTCAAGAACTGAAGCCTTTTGATCGTTTGAAACGCTAAAACTTCCCCGATTGGGCTGTGCTAAACTTCCTGAATTTCATCGAAGAATCATCTTCAGCGAGGGAGCACATTTTTGGCTTAATGACTTTGTCAGTAAGCAAAATATGCGTTACTAGACAGCAACAAACCCACATGAGCTTCAAGAGACACCATGACAACCACAAAAAGTAAACGTGATGTGGATTTCATGCCGGAGGTGTGATTAAACCATATTTTTTCGTAGATGAAAATGGTCACAATATCAATGGTCAGTGGAGTTCGCTATCGTGCCATGTTGGAAGACTATTTTTGGTCGGTATTGGGCGAACTTGACATCAGTGATACGTGGAATCAACAAAATGGTGGCACTGCTACACAGCTGGTCAAACAATTAATCTATTAAAGGGGAAGTTCGGTAACCGTGTAATCTCGACAAATGGTTCGGTCGAGTGGCCACTTCGTTCATGAGATTTAACGTCGCAGGATTTTCTTTTATGCGGTTACGTTAAGTCGCTGGTTTATGCCAACAATATGTGTTGAAGAGTGGTGGAAAATTGATTCCAAGGAATCGATCGCTGCAAACGTGCTCGCGGTGGTCATAAGAACGAGATCGAGTTGCATATTTACTACACCCGGACTACATTTCAGCCCAATATCTCAATTATTTTGTGTCCTTTGAAAAGTCCTAGATAGGACATAACAATTTTGTATTTAAATAAAACACAGAATAAACAATAAAACACAATATATATATATATATATATATATATATATATATATATATATATATATATATATACAATATTGACTATGTGACACATAATCAGAAATGGGAAAATGCAACGCAAAAATAAAAGAACTTGAATATATACAATGGAACTATGAACAGATAAAACTTACTCCAAGAGTACCTCAACGATGCTTCAGAAACTGCAGACCATGTCTTCTTAATAACGAATTATAATCAACATTATCCTTTGAACATAAATAATTAATTTTGAAAGAAAAATACATCAGCAACCACACAGATAAAATATATTCTAGTTTTTAATCAACAAACTTATAATACTGAATATAAGATAAGCAACTAAATAATTTTTATGTAAGCAAAAAAAACTGAAAAATGAAAATCCGACAAAACAAAACGCCAAGGTCCTTTGTCCTATCAAGTTGATATGAATGAAATCAAGTATTAAACAACTAATGTCAATAAAATTAAATTTCTTTGCGTAAGAGACGCTACATCATTTGTTAATATTTAATATTAATGTTTATCATTGCGGAAGAACGTTCAGATTAAGTTGTCAGTGTAGCGTAGTTCTAATAAAAAAATTAATTTTTAGATCATCCTGTAATCATTAATTACGGGTTTTAATTCTAGATTAAATAATAACCTTAAATGTTTTGTTTCTAATATTGATGTTATTTAATATTTTCAATTTTTCTAGTTTTATTAAATATTACTATTAGGGGTGGCACAAATTTGTTTACTAAATTATTTTTATTTATATTTCAAAGTGAAACTTTGGTATAATCATGTGTTTTAAATATACTTAAAATGTTATTGTTTAAGATTAAACGATTAAGCGATATTTTCTTAGTAACAGTGTGTGTTGAAATTTTTATAAAACTACAAATTTAACTTAAATTTACTACTTACTTTATCCTTAACTCTGGTAAGGGTTCCAGAGTTAAGGAACGTATATACACGTGATGTCAATTTTAAATTATTTCATAGAAATCGTATTTGTAATGTATGTAAAAAATCAAAGTGAACCTTAGCGTATAAAAGTACGTGTTTATCTTAGAGAAACTTAAACAAAAGCCCATAACGTTCATGGGCTTTTTGTGGTGCTGCAGATTTCGAAGGCACTGAAGCTAAATTCGACAGATGAACGACTGCAGATTACATTATATTTCCCATTTTATCTTTTAATTCCTGTGCGAGTGCATTCTCAGCTTCAAGCATTGTTAGTCTTTCGCGCCCACTATTGTTTTCAGGTAAATCGTATTTTAATTTTCTGATATTCGCACCACAAGCATTTGCTTCAAACTTGTACACATTTGTTCGTTTCAAATAATACGATTCTTTCAATGCGGTGACCGATTTCTCTAGTTTCTGGAAATTTTAGTTTCCACATTAGAATACACAAAATTATGTCATTAAAAATAATAAACCGACTGTCGGAAAATGCAATATTTTATATACAGGCTGACTTGTGGGAAACGAATATTCTTCAAATTCTTTTTCCATTAGATTTTCAGTAGAAAATTATTTTATTCTTACAAATTGAATCAACATGTATCATTTTGTCAGTTATCAAAAGTTGTCATTTAGATGGCGGCAATCATTTTGGATGCAGTTTTCAATTCAATGTCAGAAATAAATCATAAAGCGGCTTAACATTTCGGCCAATCAAACGCATTCTATAATAGTATCTTTCAAATCCATTAAAGTACGAGATTTACGAATAAAAACACGTTCTTTCAAGTATCCCCAAAGTCACAGCAATCGTGGCCCAGTAACGAAACTTTTGCTTGTTTATTGAACCATTTTAATGAAAGTAAATCTTCTCTCTCGTGGTGCATATAGGTTCCTTTCGTTGCTGCCGAATCAGTTACATTTTATAGGAATGGAAGAAGGAATTTTTCTTACGGTTCATTTAATTCACGTGCATAGTCGACTATTCTATTTCTTTTATTCTAAAAACTTGTCGTTCAGAACTCTAAATGCTACTGATACTGTATCTTTAACAAATGATCTTTCAAATCTCTTACGATAATAAGATAGATCCAAGCCATGAAGGTATGCTTCTTTTGGCTATGAAACGTTAACGCTGTGGTGATTTCGTTAACATTATATGATGAACTTGATAATATTATAACTTCAATTGTTACGGTAAGTTAAATAAACTATGATTTTCTACACTTTAGGATTGATTGAAAAAACTCTTATTATACAGAAATTTTATATGAATTACGAGCCCACCTAACAGAAAAGAACTTACTTCTATTCGAAAGTCCTGTTCCTAAAAATTTGGCACTCATTAATTACTTACTATTTTGAAGAAAGTCCTCTTCAAGAATGAAGATTTATATTTGAATAATCATTTTGAGAGATTCATTTTGGGTAACAATTATAAGAACTCGTTGATCTTTACATAAATTATCATACAAACATGTTTAAATAAAGTGAATAAAGTCAACAAACATTTGCTGGATTTGTTCATTATATTTGTTTAAATCAAAGAACAGATCCGCATCTTCTAAGTATAGTTCCAAAGTCTCTTCTTCTGGTAAGAAAGCAAGTGATAATAACATTTTAATGTATATTGCAAACAATTGATTAGATTTATATAAAGATTTCAATCCACATTCATTTATCATACTTTACGCAGAATATATTGTCATAAATGAAAAACATCCTATTTTCAAATACGGTACGAAAAGCTTTTATTGCTGCAGTTTCAAAATCAGTCAAAATTTTTCGCGCCGAATTCGTCGAGGAATTTTCTTCAGCAACATATTTGATATCTTCACATATATGCTTTCTTCTTTCCTTGATAGACAAACTAGTAGACAAGAAAAAGCGACGCCTGATTTGCATTGCCATATCCAATGCGAATCAGGCGTTGCTTATTCTGTATAACTCGTAAAATATTTCCAGAGCAACAATAGTACCATCTGCTAGCCAAAAATCATTAACCACAAGAAAATAGAAATGTTTTGTAACCAACAAGTACTATGCATTCTGGGTTATTCACTTGGTAATTATTAATAATCCAATTTGCAAACATCTTTGGTGTTTCGATTTTTGTATTTGGATTTCACAGAGCATTTCCGAGTGTCTTAGCTTTGGATCTATTTAATCGGATTACCAAGGTATTTTCCTTTTGTAGACAATTTTTTATCCCATCTGAGTGAGCCGTTAGTCCTGGATGCGACATTTCAATTTTTGTTTGATATGCAAACTGCAGCTTTAAAAAAAATCCTATTTGCATGACAGAGATCCGAAGGTTCATGGATGGTCTTCGGTCTAATACGGGGTAGCGATCGACAGCGTAAAGTGCTAAACTACGCCAATGAATAATCTAGCAGATTCACAATAGTGAATAACCTCAAATCTTTTATAAGTAATAGTTTGACCACTACCATATTCACAATTTTATCCATGCTAAAATTAAAAATTAATTTTAAATATCGTTATTTATGAAGTGGCACTATAAATGCAAACACTTGTGTATACTTTATAACACTTGTTGTACAATAATTGTAGAAAATGAAACACAACTTTACTTTAAAAATATTCAACTTAATAATTCCTAGAAATTTATATTAAAATATGCCCTGGAATCTTTCTAAATACTGAAATATCTTCCTTATGCAATTTTACTGTGCAATACTGCCCTATTTTATATACATATATACTATAATTCCGTTTATTACTAACAGATAGATGTTTCAGTGCCTCTATATTTAATGTTTTTTTAAAGAACATAACCGAATGAATAATATACAAATAGAAACGGAAAAAATGAACTGAAAAAATTAAGCAGTCTATCACATGTTTCATCTGAATGAGAAATTGACCGGCTCTGTGGCGAACATTTTTACAATTGTTTCTCATTCTTTCTTTTGTGCTACTTCTTTCTTCGGGATGTTCGCATATATATACACATGCACGCGTTCGAGCTGTGATAGCAGAGATTGATAAAAATGTATTTCTAGAAACTCAGGTGATCGTTTGTTCGAAGAATCGAAGTGGTGGAGAGATAAGAGCTCCGAGTTTACCAGCTCTCTCTCCATAAACCATCTGCCTGATTGATCTGGTGATCGGTCTAGAGATGGGCGGAAACTGGTTTATACCGAGGAATATCAAATAATAAGGCGATGCACAAAAACTATTATTAAAATTTTGAACATCGTTTTCCTGCGTTGTATCCATTGACAACATGCGTTTTTATATGTCTCGGTACAGATAAAAATTAAATTGCCGTTATTTAGGTGTACCTCGTTCCAAAATCAAATTTTTAATACACAATGTCCCATTTTATTAAATAACTTTTTAGTTAATTTAAAAATTTAGGGCTTGTGTGATGCAACTATAATGTAGTAGCAGGAATTTAACAAAAGAAATCTTTAATCACTATGAGTTCTTCTGATGTAACATGTAATTAGAGTATAAATAAACATTATCAATAACTGTGAAATTAAATTAAAACAAAAATGGTGCTATATGGGTGTCTTTAATTTTCTATTATTTCAGTCGATAAAAAGAATTTCACTGCAGTCCCAAAGACAATAGCCATAACCTTTCCAGCTAAATTTTTTGCCTTCTTCGGAGCACTTGAGCCAGCCTTAGTCCATTGTGTCCATTGATGCTTTATGCCTTGTGCAAATATAATGGTGTATCCAGGTTTCATCGATATTTTTATTTGACACCAAAAGTCTTTCAAATCATATCTTACTTTCTCTAAATTCAGGTCTGAAGTGCGTTTTCGCGTTTTTAGTCCATAATTATCAAATGCAACAGCCATCTTGCATATAATGTTTCATACACCATTAATTATGCGATAGAAAACACCGATCCATATGAAATACGTAGAACCTCTGCTATTTCGCGCAATTTTATTCGGCGGTCATCTGGCACCATATCATGTGCTTTTTTAATCATTTCTGGAACGCGTACGCTTTTTGGGCGTTCACTGCGTTGTTCATCAAATATATTGACTCAGCCACGTTTAAATTCAGCTGCCCATCGTTTAATCGGTACAATCGCTGAAAATTGGTTCGTGTAAATAGATTCAAGCTAAGCTTTGATTTCATCGTTTTCTTTATTTTATAAAAACATCACTTTCACACCATGCTTACGATCGAAATGAATGCAAAGTTTGACGGTTGACATGATTGTCCAGCCGAAAAACATGAGATTTTTTATTAGTACTGTTCACATAGAATAAAACAATTTTTGTTAGTATTAGACGCAAATATTTAATTTTAAATTAAACTTAGATCAAATATACTGTGAGGTCAAGCTTCGAAAAATATAAGATTAACTAAGTTTTGGAATGTTGGAATCTCAAAAAGTATAGAAAAGGTAGACTAAGAGTGAAGTAGAATTATGAGGAGAGTAAATATGTATTTGAAGGAAAAGGGTCTTGGAGAAAAGCCAAAGACTTCGAAAAGGTAGAATCAAGTGAGAAAACGAAATAAGGGAAGATAATAATTAAAGACGAAAGTTTAGCTTAACCTGGCATTAGCCGGTAATGGAGTATGAATTGTAAATGGAAGAATGAACACGGTATACAATTTCTTCCAGATTTCATGTCGTCTACACAAGATAAACTTTTTCAACATTTCTTAAGAGATATATTCTTTATTTGAAGAATTGATTATGAAGTCGTTTGTTTAAGCTGTATAAACCGCTAGTCATTATCGACTAAAGTATTATTATTGTTTAATATAGTGATCCCTTGATTTTCACGATTTCATACTATTCACATGGTTTTGTATTTATAAGTGAAAATTCCAAATGCCTGAAAGGATTTCTACTTACACGGTTTTTTTAGTAACCCCTTGAAAGAACGAGTGTTTTTATTATGCACAAACATATACAGTAGTGTCCGGTTATAATGAACAACTACTGGACACTAAAAATGGTTCATTATAGCCGAAGTTCATTATATCTAACAAAAAATAAATTTGAAAAATAAATTAGTACAAACGATTCTTGTATTGTATACTGATAATTTAAATGAACAAAAAATTATTATTTAACAGATTGTTTAAAATAGTCACTTATTTTAGACTATTTATAAGACAAAATTACGTAAATATCATTCAAATACATTTCTACATTAGCCTGGCTGTTCAAAATGTTCAAAAACCATCACCATTATTTTCAACATTATCAAGATCAGTTCTCTTTAGCCACTCACTTAACGGGATTTCATCATCGTCATCGAATTTGTTTTCATGCTTAAGAAATCCTGCACGTTTGAAACAATTTGTTATTGTTTTTGCTGTGACGTTTTGCCATGCCATGTGTATACAGTTCACCGCATCAAGAAGACTAATACGACTGCCTTCTGCACTGCTATTAATCATTATTTTTTAAAGAAGAATTCGTCGATAATTGCTCTTCAAACTGTTGATAACGCCTTGATCCATTGGTTGTAATTTGGAACTGGTATTAGGAGGTATAAACACCAATTTAATGAATTTCAAATTCTTTACCTCAGGGTGCGCTGGACAATTGTCTACTAGTAATAAAATTTTTCTCCTTAATTCATTATCGCAATCGCGCAATTCATTACAAAAAATGTCTGACGTCATCCATGTTTTTTGATTAGAACTGTATTTTACAGGCAATCGTTTGCCGCGAAAACAACGTGGGTTTTGGGACTTGCCAAGAATAAGTAACTTCCTTTTTTCTGTGCCTGTAAAATTTGCTGCAACCAAAACCGTGAACCTTTCTTTTGATAGTTTTCCACCAATGCAACTATCGCCCTTAAATTTCAACGTTCTGTTGGGCATTAGCCTGTAGAATAGACCCGTTTCATCTGCATTGAAGATGTCGTGGTCTTCATAATTTTGTCGTATGTTGGGCCATTTATTTTGCAACCAATCATCTACTACTTCCATATTAACTGACGCTGCTTCGCCTACAACTTTTACACTGTTGATATCGTGGCGTTTTTTAAATCTTTCGATCCAGCTTCGACTACATTTGAAATCGCTATCTTCCACTTTGCTTCCCAAGTCTTCTGCTTTTGTTTGCAGTGAAGCACCGGTAATCTTCGCATTCTTACCTCTTTGCTGAGAAAACCATAACAAAAGCCCTTTATCCACTTTATCGTGAGCTGATTTTCTAATTTTTTTGGCATTAGAATTTTTTTGTTCATAATAATTCTTGAGTATTTTATCTCTTTCTTCCCATATCATACAAACCATCGACTTGTTTAAATTCAGATTCTTACACACATCAGCTTGTTTTAAACCACTTTGTAATTTTTTAATAATTTCATACTTTCTTTCTAAAGTGAAAGCTTTGCGCTTTTGTTTTTGATTATCACTTGGCGCCATGTTTATAAACCCACAAGCTACAATTGGTAAATACTGTAACACGAACGGACAACGTAACGTGACTAATTTGTGAGACAGACTGAAGGGGAAGGACTGATGTAACGGAGTTTTCGGGGGATTCCCATTCGAGCGATAAAGAAAGTTCATTATAAGCGTCACATTGTTTTCGGTTGAAACGTAAAATATGGTTCATTATATGCGAAAGTTCAATATATGCGAGTTCATTACAAGCGACAAAAAATACATTGAACGTAAGGGACGATTTATTTGGCCATCTAAAACGGTTTATAATAACCGAGAATTCAATATAACCGGGTTCATTATAAGCGGTCTCTACTGTATCCTTTATCAGCAGTCGCCCTTCGATCAGTGAATCTTTCACGCCTGCTATCAATTCTGTTGAGCTTACACTTGTTAATGCTTAAACGTTGTGCAATGCCTATGTATAAACTAATATAACTAATACACTGTAATTGGGCGTTTTCGAAATAAAGAAGATTAGTAGAAAGAAGACAAATATGGAGACAAAAAGTAAACAAAGAACAAGAAACTGTACAAAAAATTGCGCTATCCGAAACGTATCTAATACCTTCAAATCTGTTTGCCATGATTAGCAATGGTCATCGACTCTGATTTTCAACGAAATTAAAAATTTCAAAGGAACTTATCGTTTGCCACAGATTCGTATATTTCAGTTTACAGAGCAATGCAATTATGTTGTTAAACACGAAGTGAAGACGTTTCAAAAGGTACAGGGTATTGTTACAAGTGATCCATGCAAAATTAATGATAAAAAAGAAATGCATCTAGACGAAGAAATCTAGGTTTATCTATTTACATGGGCTGTCTTTTAAGTTTTGCATAGTGGAACATAGAGAGCGCCACTAATCAAACGTCAGTACTAAAAATTAATCTCCATCTTTAGCTAACCTAAATCCAAAATTTCAGTGCGATAGGTGCAGTGTTGTAGCTAAAATGAACTGTCAAATTTGGCAAGTTAATTGAAAAATGGAATTAAATCGAGAAAATTTTCGGGGAATAATTTTTTATAACAATTATCTCAACAAGAATGCCTCACCGAGTTGGTTTCTGTTTTCGGCAATGATACACCACGTCAGTCAACAATTTCTTGTTGATATGGAGAATTCAAACGTGGACGGATTAGCCTCAGTGACAATCCAAAAGCAGGTTCACCGAAAACGACAGCTACTCAAGAAAACGTCGATGCTGTACGCAAGGTCATCAAGGAGGATCGACATGTGACATATTGCCAGATTGAAGCATTATTGAGGATTTCAAAGCCTTCAATTTAAAAAATTTTGCTTAAGAAATTGTGTGTAAAAAAGTTAGTTTCCCGTCGGATATCGTATCTATTGACCGAAGAACAGAAAGCAGATAGGGTGAATTGGTGTCAAAAATTCTAGATCGTTTCAACGCCGGAAACTCTGAAAACGTGTACAACATTGTCAGTGGTGATGAATCTTGGAATTTACTCATACTAGTCAGAAAATAAACGCCAGTCGTCTGTCTAGGAGTTCCAAGGTGAAGAAAAACCGCCAAACGTCACCCGTTCTCGAAGTGTCTCCGATACTTGTCTTGAAAGTAGGTCATGTAGCAACAATTCCTCTACAAAATCAAAGAACTGTTACTGCCGATTGGTATACAACTATTTGTTTACCGCGAGTCATCGCTAAAATTCGAAAAACCAACATCGAACGACGAATCATCTTCCACCAAGACAATACAAATTCGCACACAGCACGCAAGACAATTAAATTTTTAACGCAACAAAACGTCGAATTGTTGGACCATCTTACGTACAGTCTGGAACTAAGTCCCAACGATTTCTTAATCTTTCCGAAAATCAAGAACGGACTGCATGGTCAAAGATTCCAGTCGTCAGAAGGAGCAGTTCATGCCTTCAATAACGCAATTTCGACTGTACCAAAAAATGAGTGGAACAACTGCTTCCAAGGTTGGTTCGAGCGCATGCAAAAGTGCATTAATCTTCGTGGAGAATACTTCAAAAAACAATGAACTCATTAAAAGCTATCTGCTGCCAGTTTTATATACAAAACTTAAGGACAACCCACGCAGAAAGCCTTAGGAAATAGGTACATAATACCTTCATATCTAATAGCTTATTGCAATGTCATTTTAGTTAATGTTATCACAAATGTTAGTGTAGTTTCTTGCTAGACACTCACTTAAAATTTCACAATAACGTAGTCCTTAACTTAGACTAATTCGGTAAGTATAACTTAAAAAATGCTTGCATTGATGTTTTGAAGAACATTCACTCTTTGGAAAATCAGACCAAAATTTTATTTGTTTTATAATACGATGAAACAACAAAGAATTCGCTATAATATCAATTATTTAGTTAATAATTACGTGAATTAACATAATTGACACCTCATTAACAGAATACAACGTACACAAAGAATATTAGAATTTGCCCACTATTCAAACTGCATATTAGGAAGGATAATCTAGATCGTAATGAAAGACTGAACATATTGAACATGAAATACGTGGAATCTCGACGTCAGTTATTTTCGAAATTAGATAAAAATTCATTCATCATTATTTCTATTGTCCTCATCTACTAGTATCCGCAAACTTACCTGTTCCAGACTTCAACTCTCTCTTACTTGGGAAATTTCATATACCCTTTTATATTTCATAAAAGTTATAATTATCTGTTCCTTGTTTAGATATACTTTTTTCTAGATTAACATTTATTTTGTTATCTTTATTGTTGATAAACATTGTATTGCATATAATTGTATACTTGTAGGTATTTCTGTTATATGCAAATAATAAAATAAGATCTTGTCATTCTCAGGGGAATAATTTTTTAAGTTTCAGCTATTTCCATTTTATACTACCGTAAACAAATAAATTAAATATTAATTTTTTTATGCACAGCATATTAAGAGAAATAAGTTCGAATTTTCCAAATATTAGATAAACCAGTTACAGTGACTGTACAAAGGTCTTTGTCATGCTAATGTCATGATGCATATCATCAACATCGCTGTTTTATCTGAAGATCAGAACTGCAATTTCCTGTTTCATTCATCAGGGTTGCACGGACAAACACGTGACGATTATTTCTTTTATTAAGATGCTGTCTCATCAGGGTCATGTGAAACCTGATGTTTATCGCAACGCAGCAATGTCGAATCGCTTCAAATTCTTACACTTCAAAACCTTGCATTATTAACGTATAATAACACAATTATTGTGGAAATGATATTAATTAGTTTCAAGGTTATTTGCATGAATGTTAATTGCAATATAATATAGCGCGAATAAAAATTTACGAAAGATGATGATAATAACATGTAATCTATAGTGAAGATTTACACTAAATTTGTAATTCTTTATTTCCATTACACCGAGTACACATAAAAAACAAAGAAGGCGGAAAATTTTTAAATATTCCTATTAGGCGAATTCTGAGACGTAGATATGCCCTTTTCTCAACATCATAATTCATTAATACAAAAGAATACCCCCGTATTAATTCACAGAATATAGAAATGTCACCCAAAAAATACATTCTTTTATAGTTCTTTACTTTAATTATATATTTATTTTATTTATAACTATGAAACAGTTAAATCAAGTAAACAAAATAATTTGTTACACGTGGGTGAGTTTCGACATATGTAGCTAAGATAGTTTGTTATTGGCTCTTGGTTTTCTTCTTTTTCAATTATACCGAAATATAACATCATAAAATTTAAATAGTGGTACGTTATGCTACAGTCCATCCTTTAATACGAAGAAGTAAAATGCAAAGACGCAATTATACTACGAAATTATTAATTATTAATTAATTCAGTGAGAGATTTGAAACAATATAGGATGATTTGAATAGGAGGACACGATTTCAATTGGCTATATTTTCTAAAGTATGTGTTATATTTGAATTCTGTAAATTACATTTGATTATACATATTTCATACAAGTTTATAGAACTTCACAGATTACAACTAACAGTGCAGTGAGGCATCCTCTTTCAAATGTAATTGACAGAATTCAAATATACTATACCGATTGAAAGGTAACGTCCTGGGGATGTATGACACTGTTGTAGGAGGAGGATAATAGAGTTCATAGTTGTAAGAATATAATATAAACCACGAAAATTAGCGGGTGTCGATGACGCTGCAAATTACGAACATATACCGGCATTTGTTTAATTTATCGGTAGTGACAAGTGTTGAAGAAAGAGAGGGTGCGAACGTTTTTCTAATAGAGTTACGCGCTACGTCCTATCAAGAAATCGTGAAAAAATAGAAACAGACGTATACAGAGCATGTGTATTATGCACACATGTGTCACGCATAATACAGATAAAATAGTGGGTTGACTTTGACTTCTGAAGTTTGTCTTTTCTACGGATCCGATATTGTTATAGTCCTTGTATTTTACCTCTGTTATTTGTTATTGTTCTAACAGCTAATTTATTATATTTCCTTCATTATCCTTGTAAACTTACACTTACGTAACCTACGTAGGTCGCTTTTACATGTTAGATATATAGTACATTATCGCATCTGACAGCACTATAAATATAGTATTTAATTTGACATCTTCACTTCCTGTCGATATCTTCCATACGGCAGTGATCTCGTGATCGGAAATCATTCCTGATTTAAAATAGAGCTGAAATATATTATATACAATATATGCTACATCTTTGTCTAGTACATTAGGTATAGCCACAATATATCGGAAAATAAGTCCTCTTGCTAACATACTCAAAGTTCTATCAACTGGACAATCTACCCAAGCAATCGACAATCGACTGCAGGCGCCTGCGCAATTCATATTATTTTTTTCTCTATTCGATCAGTTTTTAAAAAGCGCTCGTCTGGAATAAGTGATGTCAATCATATATCAAAATAGGCATGTACTTTATTATATTATAAATGCATCATTATAAACCAGAAGAAAAATTATTTAGTAAATAAATAATATTTTTAGAACATTCTATTTCTCGTTTTCAATTCGATTCAATTCTGTTCTATTTAAAAATTAGTATTTACGATTAAATTTCTATTCAATTTAAAATTTTATAGGTACATAGAAAATTATAACTATATTATTAAAAGTTTTAGAATTTCAATGTATTTAATTTTATAACATTACCGAATATTTTTTATTTTTATTTCAATAAGAAGTTTCACAATTTTCGAAATTTATAGCTTTTTGTATTACTCGTTCCTTATTTACTTATTGTTATGAAGTTATACAAAATTTATCAAAATTTATCTGCTTATTTAAATGTATGTTTTATGTCCTAATTAATTAATGTTATTATTTCAATAAACATAATAAATTACATAAAGACTTATAATAGAAACTTCTTATATCTGCCGTTACGATTTTTTTATTACAACTGAATATGTAACATAACGTATCTCCGCCTTACTACAATCGGACAGTTATTTCGAATTCTTCTATCCGTTTATTAAAACTTTTCACTCTGTACAGTGCAGAAGTGTGGTCAATTGAAATTATATCTATCTTTTTGAACGATACGGTATTTTGAAATTTAGTAATCCGAATTTTATGAAAAATGCTCAGTATAACAAGAACGGTTATGTTAGTTTATAAAAAATGTATTTTAAAGTAATAGTAATCCAGTAATAATTCATACAGTAATATCCACAGAAGGTTAACGCCAATTACAGAGGACATTGGCAGGTCATGAGTTATTATTAGCCATCGCTCGTAGTTCGACTTAAAATCTTTAGCTGTAGATATGTAGAAAAGTCAGGAAAAACGTCCCGGACAACTGTTATCGGATTCAATTCCTATAGTAATGAACAGGTATCATAAGTCTTTGTTTGTTGAATCCTAAACTTGGAATTCTACGTCGAAATTCTACCTTATGACACTCGTTTTTTATGTTTTTTTATAAGTCTACTATTTTATAATTTTCTTTTCTGATTCAAATAATGAACAATATTAATTTTAAAGGCAAAACCAATTAAAAACAGGGGGATTTGGAACACGTTTTATTGATATATGTTTATCTAGTTCTTCTCGGATTAAATTTAAACATTAGACATGAGATTTCTTGATAGTAAAGTCGTACTGAAGTGGTCGGAGTTAGATATTTAAGTACGCCAAATATTATTTTAACCGAAAGCATGAATCCGTAAGATTTAAAAAATCCTATTTCAACACAACCATATTTAACGAATCAAAAAAATAGAAAAAATGAACTTAAGCATTACGGCTCCTTAACTACTTCAACCCAGTGAAAGTATATGATACGAGTATGTTCTGAGAAATCAAGAAGTGTAAGATACGTCTCTTAAAACAGATTTATCTAAATGGTAAAATAAAGATGAAAATTGAAAAAATTTGCTCTCTTTATCAAGTTGGGAAGACGAACTGAACAAGATTGTACTTTTACTAAACTTATTTAATGCCGTAGGTATTGGAAGAGATTTGTAAAAATACATATAATGAAAAGAGGAAGACGGATGAAGTCCTTCAAATATCAGATTTATTGAAAACACTCACAAACGAAATACTGATCTAAAAATGTCTCATTTTAGCTGGAATTAACTTTACAAATTAGAACGAATATGCATATAAATAAATCAAATTTTCGTTTAATCACTTTTACATATTTTTAAAAAGTAGGTTTAAACAAATTTCACTAGAATTTAAGAGGAATTTAGGAAAAAATAGATTTTCTTTTGTTATTATACACACGCACATGAAATGTTTAATCTGTCTAAGTTGTTTGTGTTGCAGTCTCGTCCATAATGGTGAACGAACGTTTTAACGTGCCTGTTGGGACTGGAGACGAATATTTTTACCAGTATTTTTATCGACAAAGCGAGATACATTTCCGATAAGATTAAAAGTGCGAGATAAACCGCGCGACGGTACAATCAGATAAGTTTAAATAACAATGGTCTCTGCGTTGGGAGTTTTATCTGCGATCAGTTCATTTACTTCAAACTTCATTATGATTGAAAATTTATTCACATCAATGTGAATACGAAAAGGAAAAAAATAGGACTAATTATTCATATGGATAAGTGAGTCAAGTTTTGTTTTCCAATATGAACAATCCTCATTAATATGAATGTAATATAGCATCACTTAAAATTTACGATTTTATTTTTATTTTAATGATAATAACAATAATAAATATACTTTATTGCCCAACAGGTATTACCTAATACCAGGACAAGCTAAAGAACGTAATAATACAATTCGTACTTATTACATTAAAATCAAGATCATGAATTTAAGAAAGAAGTAAAATTAAAATCATGGTTAACGTAAAAGTAGTTGAATAATATTAGAAAAAAAGAAAAAATTTAAATTAAATTTAAATTAATTAAACCTAAACTTGAACGTACAGACAGCTAATGAAATATCACTATAAAACATTTCGCATTTCTTACACATGTGCCATAATGGTCCTGCATTGATGCATTAGTTCTTAGTGCATCAATAACAAACATCACAAAGTGTCTAGCAGATAATCGTGATTCGGCACATGTAGGAACAATCAGTTACATTCGATATTACTTTATTACTTTATTCCTTCTTCCACTTACAATTAGCGACACCATTTCATGTTGATCTGAAACCTTTTTATATGAAAGGTTATGTCTAGGATATTTGGTGCATCAAATACAGTGGATACTAGATAACAAATCCGTAATCTAATTTGCTTACAAAAAAAGATCATAGCACAAAGACCTTAACACAGATCCATATGCTATTAAAATATTTCGAGTTCGTGATTGTGTAACTCAACACCTTAGAGAATTGATTAAAAATGATATCAATATGATTGTTAAATGACCGGTTAGTGGCCAAAGTAACGCCAAAATCTTGTAATAGTAATAGTAAAACTGATGACATTTTCCATAAAATAAAAGCAAGTGATTTGATATCTCATATCTCATAGTAATATACTTATTAAAATTCAAATGCAGTTTGCTAAGATGCAAACAACGAACCACGTAATTAATAGATGATTACAATTCAACACAGTCTGCGCTAATCGTATTACATAAGTGGCTGTATAATTTTATATCATTGGCACAAGTTACAGACGAATCTAAGAAATCATTATCAAATAAACTGGCCAGTAACGGACTTAAGTTTGAGTCGTGATATATACCGGAAACTCATCAAATATCAAAGGATTCATAGTCATGATAGGAATTATAATAGATACTTTTACTGCTCACAAATGCAAAGACATCAATTTAATCAGAGAATGGAACAAATAGCTTAGAAAACTCTGTATCTAGGACATCCATCTCACCACGATCGCCCACAACTTCACTAACAAATTGTGATAGAGTAGCTAGAATAGTGATAGGGAAACAACCGCGAAAAAAATGCTGTCGAGGTGAAATATACGATTTAATCTTACTAGATACTGAAATGTATAAAATGTTCTCTAAAACCGCGGAAAAAATAGATAATATAATAATAATTAATAATGTACTATGAACCTGTAACTACTCAGCAGTTCATAAACGGAGATAAATAACCTTTCATTAAAACAGGAATAATGATTGCTGTCTTCCAAGTTGAAAAAAATTGAAGTAGAGATTGCTAAATTGAAAATAATTTTTAGAAGTTACGATAGAACAAAGCGAGTATATTTAATAAGAAATCTGGTAATCAAATTATCGCCAGCCTCATAGTGAATAAGGTCTTGATTTTCTCAGTTAAAGTTACTTGAACTCGAAGTGAAAGTATATTGAAGCTGAAAGAAAACTCAGAGATAGTAGTCGTAAGAAAAGCATTGGCAAAAATTTCCGCAATTGTTTGCAGGTCATTAAATTCCCTTTCCTCATTAAACATATTTACCGAAATAGTCTTTCTGCCAAACATATCCCCATACCCCTCTCAAGTTAGATTATATGTTATTTTCTATTCGCCACATGCACCTATAGTAAACAGATGAAATTTGATTTTAATAATTCTTCCGAGTTTACTAAATTTATTTTAATAATTGATGTTATGAGATTTGTCCATTGACGTCTGTAATAATATTTTGACTTCGGCAGTGCGAGAGTTTTTATTCCTTGTAGGAACAGATTCATCAAAAAGTTAAATTAGTATTGAAGTTTTTGTTTGAAAAAAAAGTAACCACAGTTATTACAAATACATATACCGAAATGCCAATTGCTTCCCTTGGATTTCCTGGTAAAATTAAAATTCTGTCATTATTACAGCCAAAAATGAGGACATGCATAATTAAATTAGACAGTGGAAAAAACTATCTATTCTCCTGATTGTATATATTATTATATACTTTAGTGTAAAGTACACAAAAGAATTAAAATTGATGTTATTCATTTAAATCACTTTACACTAAATAAGGAAAAAATTCAATTATTATTATTTTAATCTACCTTCGAATACGAATTTATATCATTAGTCTTACAAGGTTAAATTATCACAAACAATTCGGGTTATTTTGAGGTATTTTTGGGATGTCATGGATCTCACATCCATGTCTTTCTAGAATGTAATGTTTTCAAAAAGCTTCCCAATGTTGGTAACTTTTTAAAACAATAATAATATACGTTGCAAACGAAATAAATGGCATCGTCAAATGGTTGAAAGAAGGAGAACAACGAAGCTACATCCAAACTCATGCATTAAAGGAATAATTATAAGAAGGAAGGAAGGGGGAAGAGGACTCATAGATTGTACAAACACCACATAACACACAGCCATAGACAGACTCTAAGAAAATATTTTAAAAACAAAAGCACGCGACTACACCATCCAATAATAGAAGCAGATTAGCAATATACGCATTTAATGTACGCCAAGTTAAAATAAATTTGTTCTATCTGTATTCAAGCATTTCATGATCCCAAACATGTGCTTCAGGACTGAAATTGCATATGTGTTGATTGCTTTTATCATGTTTTTAACGATTATTATTATTATTAAAAAGTTATTACCATTGGCAGTCTTTTTAGAAACGTTCCGTTCTAGAAAGAAACTGAGGTGAAATTTGGAAACGACATCTCAAAAATAGTTCAATCTACCCAAAATTGTCTGTGATTATTTTTCCTTGTAGACCAATGTTACAGATTCGTATTCGAAGATAGACTAAAATCACAATAATAATTGAATTTTTACCTTATTTATTGTAGACTAATTTAAATGGTATAACACTATTTTTAATTCTTTTTAGTACTTTACACTAAAGTGTATAATATATACAGTCAGGAAATTTTTTCCATTGTCTAATTTAATTATGCATGTCCTCATTTTTAGCTGTAATAATGAGAGAATCGTTAAGGTACATTCTTTAAAATCTTATTTTTAACTTTACCAGGAAATCCAATGGAAGCAATTCATGGTAATACTGTCGCATTTGAATTGGCACTTAGATATATGTATGTATGTATGTGTTCCATGTACATACATTTATATATACATATACGTACGGGTGTGTATAATTAATGTGACGTGTCAGAACTCACTTAGGAGAACTGACAAAAAGTGCGGAGCCTGTCTTATCTCGGCCTCCTAATTACTGTGGCGTTAAACTCAACCAACCCCTGACGTCCCACGATAAGCGCACTCCAAACAATCAAAAGTATAAAAACATGTGACGGGTCCACTAGGTCTCCACCTCTTTGACGTCCAACAACCCTCCAGGTCTACCAGTTTTAATGAGTCCATTACATTTGATAATAAATCAAATTAAGATATAATTTTGAAAAACACTTACACATGATAAAACTAGTCAGCTATATTCGTCCGCATGATTTTCTTACTTATAAAATAATAAAAGAATGTTTCAAAATATTGTCATATTGTTAGTAAATAGAAGACTAAAAAGGATTCAAATAAATAAAATTTGTCATTATGGTACAGCGTTAGAAATTGTTGACCATATATTGATTCGAATACATTACAATGTAATACAATGTAGTTCATATGTTTTTGCCTTCCGCTTTTAATAATAGCAATTTTCATTAAATATTTTGTAAACGCATAAAAATATGTACATACACGTAAAGGGAAGACGAAGAAGTTTTACACAAAAATATAAATGCAAAAACTTCAGATTTTGAATTATGGACAAATTTACTATGTTTAGAAAAAAATGTGAACACTAAATAGTTATTTATAAACAAAGTGTACGAAGACAACTTCTTCTGTATGAGCGCTAGTTTAAAGTTCGAGCAAATGCTTTATTTGCTCGAATGCTGTGTCTTCATAGTTTGTATCAAAAATTATTTTAATATCAAACGGCATTTTTACAAAAGATTTTCATGTATAATTTCTCAACAAACGAAACTTTTATTAGTAAATATTATATTTATATTATAATCTTAACTTATATTAATTATACCTAACATGAAATAAAAAGAAAATAACAAACGTCGCTTTTAGAAAGCATCACCTAGAAACATGTGGAATAAGTCTTTTGGCAAGTCACAATTTAAATACAAAAACTCATTATGAAAATTGACTGAGTAAAGTTATGTGGTACATAAAAGTGTGCTGTACAATCTTTTGAGTTAACATTGTTAATTGGACTGTTTAAAGCCGGTAACACAAATTGATTAGTAAAACTTGTGTAAGATACAGAATACTAACCTAAATAATATTTGCAATTTGCAATTTCATAGATGTCAAATTATAGACAAAGAGACATTCGACTCAGGAAAATGGAATTCGCCGGTTTACCACATAGCTCAACATCTCTAAAAACATTTGCTAGACAATATGTTTATATTGTTAGAGAAGCCTTGAGAAACCCCACTGTAACGTAGAGGGCAATTCAAAATATTCTTAATCTACCAGTATAGACTACCAGTACTACCAGTATTGTCAAAAACAATTAGGAGTAGACATAAAGAAGCTAATTTAGTTAAGAATAGGTGCTGGAAGAAACCTTTCATCAGTAATAAGAATAAACCTTAATGGATGGCATTTGCAGGAGAGCATATAAAGAAGCCCAATATCTTCTGGCACAAGATCGTTTGCGCATATCTATACAATTGCGAAATGACATTTTGCAATTAGCAAATACAAAAACAAATTATTTTTGGTTTAGGAAGATGCGAAAGTAGGAGTTGTATACTTATAAAACTTTCCAAAAACCTTTGGCCGCATGCACAACTGTATCTAGCTAGGTAAGCTAGTCATGATTTTTTTATATGAGGTGAATCGGCTCTTTTCTTTTCTATTCAATAGACCATACCGTGGTATGCAGTGCAATGAACATCATAGTATATAATCAGAAACGATGACATTGACGATTATTGTTTTTATATATCAACAACTTATGAAAAAACAAAAGTTAGTTAAAAAGTATCTAATTCTGACAGTATAATGGCGTTGTAAAATTTACGTGAATAAAATTACTTATAATTAAAATATTCAATGTACAGAATTGCTAGAATTTACAAAAATGCACAAAAAGTCTATGTCAAGTTAGTGTCAATCATCTTTATAAGTTTTTCCTCGGTTAGAAATAGTGTACAGAATTGTTCTGAAATTCTGTACTGAACATATATACATATATATTGTATTTGTAGAGTAAGTGCGCAACATCTTTTGCAGTGTATACGCAAATACATTCATACCGGGTGCCCCATGATATGATTGCCACAGCTTAAGTAAATATTACTGAAACAATTTCAAGTTAAAATGTCTAGTGAACATATGCCCAAAACTCTATCGTAACTCAGCTACAAGCATTTGTAGTTTTAAATAACCCTACTATTATGTACCGCTGCAAAAAAAAATCTCAGTGTCATTTGAAAAGCAGTCGCTTTATTGAATTGGTTGATCCAAATGTCCATAGTTGCTCTGTACATAATCTAGGCCCTCTTAGAATTGGAGAGGTAGCTCTGTTAACAGTTTCAGGATCAGCGCGAATAGTTTCTGCAGCATCCATAATTCTAGCACTAAGTTGCTGTAAACATACAAGATGTCTAAATATCACTGCTTTAGTTATATGTACAAAATATAGTTTCTTATCGCTTATCCATTGCAAATGATATTATAAAGAACCGGAAATTGGTAAATTCAATAATATCATGAATTTAATAGCGCGAAACTGTCTTCTAAAAAGTACGAGTATGTATCAGACAGATTAAAAAAATAATAAATCGAATAATCAATGTTTATTGCACCTGCATATATTCCTCAAAGATATAGCATACGAATTTCTCTTTCTGCACATACACTATCGCTCATTAGTATATGGTCATGATCAATAAGGTTGATATATAACCCCTTTCCACAATTAACTATTTGTAAATTCTGTATACGTATTTCGACAACCAAGTTGTCATCATCAGCAGATAATTTCAAAGTGTCGCACCTGGTAAAACACGGCGAAAAAATTGTACGAAAAATAAACTCCGTACGCGATCCGCATCGTTGAAAACCAAGATGTGCACTGTGTCTGTTTCACAAGATTTTTAAAAATACTTTTACTTAAACTAACATGCACTACATCGAAAAAGGTTATTATGGTCAAAAGTGTGTGATTTATGTGTGTTTTATGATATTGTTCCTCTTGTCTTTCAGTAGAGAGAAGAGAGGCGTTTGCAGAGGGCCGGCATCATAAACGTTAACCAGATGGCTTGAATTCTTTACGATGTGCATGCTTTCATACGCGTCCAGTTCGCGATAATTGTACACGTTCTTTATCAAATGTAAACAATCCATATTAACACTGTGGTTATTTTCTAATACATGTCTCGCTATACCCGATTTTTCCGGTCGGTTGAATTTTATGTGCGAAAGGTGTTCTTTATACCTGGTTTCGATCGATCTTTTGGTTTGGCCGATGTATTGTTTATTGCACTCTAAACATTCAATTCGGTAGATTCCCGATTTTTTATTCTCTTCAATTTTGTCTTTTGCATTTCCTAACAGCATTTTAAGGGTATTATTAGGGCGGGAACATACTTTAAACCCGTGGTCTTTAAAAATACTATTCAGATTTTTTGTCACACGATGGAAAGGTAAACAAACAAAAAAAATACTTTTCCCGATTGCTCTGTGGTGAAAGACATGTGGTGTCACGGATTGTTTTTCTTATGTTGGCCTTTCTAATTAATCCATTGATTATTTCCGAATCGAAACCGTTGTATACCGCGATATTCTTAATGAGGTTCAATTCTCTTTCATATCTTACTTTTGTTAATGGGAAATTGATCAAACGATTAATCAGAAAATTGAATGAAGCCATCTTCTGCTGCATGCTGTGATTTGAGTCAGCCGTAATGAATCTATTGACATTGGTTTCTTTTCGGAAAATATCAATTTCTATTTTGAGATCTTTCTTAATAACTAAGGTGTCCAAAAAAGGCAACTTGTCATTGTTTTCTTTTTCTACTGTGAATTTAATTGTCGGGAATTTTGAATTTAACTGTTCGGAAATAATCAATGGATTAATTAGAAAGGCCAACATAAGAAAAACAATCCGTGACACCACATGTCTTTCACCACAGAGCAATCGGGAAAAGTATTTTTTTTGTTTGTTTACCTTTCCATCGTGTGACAAAAAATCTGAATAGTATTTTTAAAGACCACGGGTTTAAAGTATGTTCCCGCCCTAATAATACCCTTAAAATGCTGTTAGGAAATGCAAAAGACAAAATTGAAGAGAATAAAAAATCGGGAATCTACCGAATTGAATGTTTAGAGTGCAATAAACAATACATCGGCCAAACCAAAAGATCGATCGAAACCAGGTATAAAGAACACCTTTCGCACATAAAATTCAACCGACCGGAAAAATCGGGTATAGCGAGACATGTATTAGAAAATAACCACAGTGTTAATATGGATTGTTTACATTTGATAAAGAACGTGTACAATTATCGCGAACTGGACGCGTATGAAAGCATGCACATCGTAAAGAATTCAAGCCATCTGGTTAACGTTTATGATGCCGGCCCTCTGCAAACGCCTCTCTTCTCTCTACTGAAAGACAAGAGGAACAATATCATAAAACACACATAAATCACACACTTTTGACCATAATAACCTTTTTCGATGTAGTGCATGTTAGTTTAAGTAAAAGTATTTTTAAAAATCTTGTGAAACAGACACAGTGCACATCTTGGTTTTCAACGATGCGGATCGCGTACGGAGTTTATTTTTCGTACAATTTTTTCGCCGTGTTTTACCAGGTGCGACACTTTGAAATTATCTGCTGATGATGACAACTTGGTTGTCGAAATACGTATACAGAATTTACAAATAGTTAATTGTGGAAAGGGGTTATATATCAACCTTATTGATCAAGTCAATCAACCACAGGCTCCATCAAATTCAACTAGTATATGGTCACTCGAACGTAACCCGTAAATTGTAACAAAAATCAAAATTGAAATACTAATATATTTTTATTATTTATGTATGTGAAAAATATATATTTTTACATCTGAAATAAATTGTTGTATAATATATTTAACTAAATTTTAAACTCGTCTATATGACCTCCTTTATTTTCAATCACTGCTGCACACAATCGAGACATTTTTTCGTTTAATTTTCGTAATGTCTTAGGGCTTATTTTACCTCATGCCTCTTGCAGGTTCTTCCACATATTAACAGCAGATGTGGGGGCCGATTTTCTCACCTCTCGGTCAAGTTCTTCCCACAGCAACTCGATAGGATATAAATCGGGACTCTGGGGAGGCCACGCCATAACTTTTATGGTTCTCTCGTCCTCCAATTTTTGTGTGTTTCGGGTCATTATCTTGTTGGAAGATAAAATTCTGATCCGAAATTTTAATTCCAGAGGGGATTGCGTTTTCCTCTAATATGCGCTTATACTGTTCTTTTTTTGGTATATCTTCGATTTTTACGAGATCACGCACATTTGATCCAGAAAAGCAACCCCATATCATGACTGAACCTCCATCGTGCTTAACAGTAGGGCTATGGATTCTTCCCGGGCATGCTCACCCACAGGCCTCTGTAGAAGCGGCTTCCGCATTGCAATTCGTCCATGAAGACCGGCTTCTTTTAATCGCCGTTTAACTGTAGAAACACTTATGGGTTTTCGACGAGCAGTATTCATTTCTGTTGTGATTTCTGGGTTTGTTTTTCGTCTATTTCTCTTGCTTGTTATCACCATTGCAAGATATCTGCTGAGGTTGTTGCCCTTGGTCTCCATTTTCGAATTCTGCTCAACACACTTCCACATTTCTATAAAAACTGTAATGAAACAAGGGTGACCAAATACTTATGAGCGGTAGTGTAGATATCAATCAATAACTTTATCATTTAATATCATTTTTAAAATTGCGAGTATTATTCAAAAGATTATTAGACTAAATTTGGCGGTATGTCTGAATTAGATAATATTGTTTTAGAGTATAAGTGGGTAACAACTGGCCGCTTACAGCGGGCCGGATTCGGTCCGCTAGAAGATTTGATCCGGCCCGCGAGACATTGTCGTAATATTTCATGTCTGATATCTATCCCTAAAAATTAGGAACACTACTTTAAAACACTACTTTAAAATGCATTACTTTTAAATGCAGCCCGCGAACGTACATATTTCCACATTAAAGTTTGGCTCACATGTCAAAGGTTGCCCATATCTGTTTTAGAGAACATTTCCCAATTTGAAAATTAAACAATTATAGCTTAATTTTCTAACAATAGTAATTAGGTAATTTCATATATTTACTTTGTTGCTCCCACATTGTCATCGCTGTACATACCGACGACACTTAGTATTTCTATTATCACGCCATAACATTGTTATCGCAAACATATCATGTATTCGAAAATAAAATTAATATATTTAAAACATCCTTCCAACAAGTAATAAATGTATTCTAAAAAGAATACACATACATATGAAAAAAATGCGGTCGAAGAGTGGGGAAATGGGCTAGGCACTGCGATAATGAAGATGATAACTATGTTATTTAGGAGTACTGGATAAGAGATGTCGAGTGCGATTACGAAAAACGAAACGAGAGTAAAATAAAAAGTTTCTCCGTCACTTTTGATTATTATATTTATTAAAAATGTATTTTCGGAAAATAATTGATTACTAAAGTAATTTGAGTAATGTACACATAATAAGCTGCGTTATAAAACACGTAGACTTTTGATTGTTGCCTAACAAATTAGCAATAAATAAAACACAAAAGTTTTATAAATATAAATGTACTCACGCGTTTAACTATTTTTCATTCTACTGGAAAACTATAACATTACTATAAAGTTCATTATTACGAATACGTTAAAAGTTTCGATTTAATATGAATTGCGTCATTAATTCGATATAAAATTACTGTAACAGGAACAGGTATTGAAGCTTCCCTAGCTTTCCTCTGACCGTGGTTACAATATGGTCGTGCTGACAAATTACCAGGTTGTGTCTTTGCCCGTATTCTGGACGTTTATCCTTCAATGTACGGCT
Source organism: Dermolepida albohirtum (assembly GCA_031893035.1). Taxonomy (NCBI): domain Eukaryota; kingdom Metazoa; phylum Arthropoda; class Insecta; order Coleoptera; family Scarabaeidae; genus Dermolepida; species Dermolepida albohirtum. The sequence continues at coordinate 403,006 of JAVIWB010003981.1, read as the reverse complement.
CGGTTTTATTAATTGTTGTGATAATTGTGAAACTCGTCAACAGTTTCACCGGATTTTGGTTTTTCACTATAGACTACACCTCATTGGTCCCACTAATTACAAAGCAGGACTTTTGGGCTATGGATATTCCGCTTTGAGTTAATGTGGAAATTATTGAAATTGTTAGCATTGTCATTCGTACCCTTCTTTTCTCTTTCAATTGTCAGAATATATCCACTTTTTATCTCCAGTTGCAATTCGTTCTCTCTTTGAAACAGTGTGGAAAACGTTTTTCGGCATCTCTCGGCATCGATTTGTATCGCAGCCCATTTTCTAGCTCTCGAACAATTCAAATAGCCTTTAAAGATATCTGCAAAAGTTGATTAGCCAGCATTTAATACCTCCATAAGTTCTTTTGTTGTATTCGACTCGGATCTTGATCGAGTAATACCTTCAATTTCTTCTTTGTCTCCCGCATCAAAATAACCAATTTTAAACCACATTAACCACTCGTGGCGTATTTCTTCTGCTGGAGTATATTCAGGATAAGTTTCTTGCAGCAAACGATGACTTTTGGCGGTACTTTTCTTTTGATTAAAGAACAAAAGCAATACTTATTTGGCACGAAACTAGTCATCGACCAAAAAAGGAACTTTGACTTATGTTCGGTATGACAGCTGAAATATTTTAGGTTGTGTATGATATGAAATTACTAACAAAAGTGCAGTGTAAGAGTGCTTGACTTCAAGCACTTGTCTAGAGAAATCTACAATTCCAGCTACTGTCATGGTGGCGCGATTGTAAAATCATTTCTCGCCTCGTAGGTGATCGGTACCTCTCCCAGTACTTTTCAGTGTTTAAGAAGTATAATCAACACTGTTTCTCCTCTTATAGTAAAAAGGGGTTTGTAACAGAGTCATGGAAAACTACACATATCAAATATATACTCTCGCTTTCATGATCGTAACAAGTCAAATCGAAACAATTTCCTTCCTTACCACTTTTTTTCTTCTTTTGATTACTCTCCCGCAAATCTTTCTCAACTCCTTCCAACCACACCTTTCTGTAAAGTATTGTAAAACAACGTTTAACATAGACATATGTATTTTTAAAAAAATCCAAAAACGCTATTAAATTTTCATAAAGAAAAGCAAATAATACTCTATCTGAGGATTTTTCCCTGCATGATTCAAGTACCTGTCAGAAGCAAAATATACGGGGCGTGGCAATTAAATAACGAGATTGGTGTGAGAAATGTTAGTTATTGCAAGTAAACTTATATTTAACTTTTATCCCCTTCAACCCACTCTCCTCCCTTATCTATACACCGCTATATACATGTATTCCATTGTTCAAAACAAGGCTGTAGTTCATCAGTTGCCAGCCTCTTCAATAACTCTGACGTTTGTGCTTTTACTTAAACATGTCTGCTAAAAACTGTTTCACGGATAGGGCATTGTGAGCTGGTGCGTTGTCCTGGTGCAGAATCCACGAGTCGTTCTTCCACAAATCCGGTCTTTTCTTCTTTACTCTTTCCTTCAGATTGATTAGGACTTCTTTGTAGTATTTCCGACTAACGGTTTCATCCTTAGGCACCCAGTCAGTCATGATAAAGCCCTTTCTATCGAAAAAAAAACGATCAGCATTCAATTTCGATTTGCATTTATTCATGCATTTGTGCCATTCAAACACCCACGCGCGTGATATAACATTATTACCAATAACCTCCTTTAACATTTGTAAACATTCTGTTGGCGATTTTTTAAATTTGGCAATTTGACATTATCACGGCACTACTAAATAACAGTGTCCTCTACAATTAAATCTCGAAAGTAAACTAAAGCAGACAGAGAGACGAAGCTACGGATTGTTGCTTGGGAAGGTGTCAAATATTCTTTTGTGAAATCTTTCTCCAACTCTTTCCAAATTTAATTAGTCTTTCTTTAAGAGAAAGAGTGATATATTTAATTAAGATTGTAAGGGATTTTCTGTATTGCTATACCAAAGTAGTTACATTTATATAATTAGTTACGTTTATTAGAGAAATTTATATATTAATAAAAAGTCACTAGATTCAAAAGAAATGCTTTAGCACAATATCGTGGTTGTTCGCCGCAATAATGATTGACTTTGATAATTAGGAATTTATTTGCATCACTTAAATTTCCGTTGCAATTCCCCGATGATACGTACAACAAACAATATTAGTGCTTCACTCTACAAAGTTTACATTATAATAATTGCAATAAAGATGACTTCGTAACCGCACAAAAGTGTTAGATTAACAATTTAATAAATGTTTATTTTTTATTTGTATCTTATTTACTTCATTTTAATTGTAAATTACTTTTATGTGTTCCTTGTTAAATTTGTTTTATGTAGTTTTTTTTAATCCGTCTATATCTCTTGCTATTTATTAATATCGACACAAAACGTCGTCTATTGAAGTCAATTTCTTTAATCACACTTTCTAAGGTACAGTTAAAAGGGAAAACCTCAATGTGGAATCTTTCTGGTCTTCATATTCTCCCTCTAAGCTTTCTTTAATAATGATCCATATTCAGGCTTTTTAATGGCCATTTCTCTGCTTTAAACCCTTAAATACTTTAAGTGAAACGATAATAAAACTCCAATTTTAAATTTCTTGTAAAAATCATACTATACAAGCTTACGAGATGATTACAATAGTTAGTGCTTGTCGTGGGATAAAATGTATTCATTTTGCTTTTGGGTTAGTAAAAATTATCTTCGTGATAATTTCTAATTATCTTGAAAATACTTTTTTTTCTGTATAAATCATTACATATAATAATAGACAATTGATCATGTGAATTATGTAGAACAATAGAATCACGAAGAAAATGTCTAAAAGAATTGCAAAAGAAATAATAATCAAAGCAATAAACCCAAAACAGAAAATCACGAAAAGAAAGATACAAAACCTAAGAAATTAAATTTCGCCTGTTTCATATCTAATAATAGAAAAAAATATTTGGAAAAAACTTTTGTTTTAATATGCTTGTATACGCAACCATAGTCCTTAGTTTGGAAGCTAGGGATGATGAATCTGCCTTTTGTTAAGATTTCTTTGTTTTCTGGCCTCATTTCCTTCATTACATTCGTGATGATTCTAACATTTTATTAGCTATTTGCCATTCTATTCATATTTGGATATACACAATTATTGGCATTAATATAATTAGAGAATGAAACCTTTTTGTATTACTACTATTGACGTTACTATACATACCAAAGTTTAATAAGCCCTTTTTTATCACGTAATGTTCATCCTAGAGAATTAAGTTTAAATATGTGATAATATGCCTGTTTTGAAATAACAATAACGAATCTTAAATAACTATGTAACTGTGGAATTATAGAAATTTCGCGCAAGCTGATAGCTTTAAATTATCCTATTCATCTATCTATCTCCCAAGATAATGTTATGTTTCATTTCTTCTGCTATTACAATTCTAAGTAATTGAAAACTGTTAATGAAAACTATGATTACGTAATATTACAGTTAAACGAAAGATGAATGAGATAGAATTTGTGTTTATTATGAATTTTGGTTTTGCATAATTCATTTTGAAACCTTACTTCAGGTCGATCAAGAACAACATCACTTAGATGACGATATTTAGAAAACTCCAAAAAGGGTCCGCACCCGACGATTCAAAAGTAATTAGCGTGACACTTAAAATTAACAGCATTCAATATGAATTCCACAGACAAATTTGTTTATGATGACCTATTAGACTGATAGCTCTGAAAAGATAAAAATCTTGACGCAATTGAATGCCGAAAGCCTAAGCTAGCAAAACATAGACAAGCATAAAGAGGGCTTGTATTCGACGCTGAACAAATTATGGTAATAGTAATATTCTCTTGAATGTGCTAGCCATAAAGCTAGCTAGTCCAATCTCAACCAAGTAACAGCATCAGTTATCTCGTAAAAGAAATTTTTTGGCCGTGTGACTTACAATATATAATAAGCGGTTTATAATAATCGAAAGAATATTTTTGATTTGAATTTATTTATTATTATTAAATTATTTAAATTGTTTAATAAGAAGAATTATTTAATAAATAGAAATTTTAACTTCAACTGGAACGAAATTTGGATACTCAACACTAAAATTTTCAGTTTACGCAAATTCAAATATATACGAAAATTTTGTCGAAATAAATTATATGTACAATTAAGCTCTTATAAACAATTGATAAGTTATACAAACCGGAAAATTTTGTTATTATTAATATGAAGACTATCTTTGATTACATTTTGTTTTATCACATACATATTGATATAACTAAAATATTTGAGATAATATTATTTTAATTTCGGACTTGTCAATATCGTAATGGTATATTTTCATTTCTATGTAATAATATACGTTCGTATTCAAATTGTTTAAAAATTTAAAGAAAAAAATCTATATCTCCGGTAAACCTCTCTTATCGCTGAGAAATTTTATCTCTTGCAGATAAAAATACGTTATACGATCGTCGCCGTACACCTAGTGACTATAGACTCAGTCGTTCTTATTCCTTTATAGCGGTACCGTTGCAGTTATGTGCGATATTTCATTGCTTCTTCACGGCGTTAAAAAAAGTGCGGTCCATTGCTTTTATATGCCCTACCATCCTGACAGTTTAATATTCAAGTGGATAATCGCCATTTGAACGGCGTCGAAAATGGTGTTAGAACACGTGTCTTCGTCACAGGTTCCCTATTTCTCACCCAGTAAAATAATTATGAGAAGATATTTTTCTTCTCGTCAGTTCAAAAAGACCACAGTGGAATCAAAAAGTAAGTAAATTATGATACTTTGAAAGCGAATTATGTATATACCTTAAATAGTTGCTATAGGAAAAATAAAATCTTGCAAAAACATGCATTAAGAAATAATTAAATTATGTTTTGCGGTCAATAAACAATTCCTTTGTTTCAAAAAAATTGATTGAAATTATTACATTATGCATTAATATTATTCTATGTAAATCCAATTTTATTAATTAAATTAAAATATCAAATTTAGATAATCGTATATTTTATGTTTTACGAACCAAGGTGCTGAATAAATCTTTAATTTAAGATTGTGTAAAAAGAAAAGATAAGTGTTTTCTCCCATAAGCTAAGTATTTCTTAACAAGTTTCGCGGTATTTTATTTGAAGTAATTGAAATAATATTCTTTGCGATAAACATCCTGAAAACTATGGAGAAGACAAAAAGCAGGACGAAGGAATCCGGGAAGCGTAGAACTATCATTATAGCTTTATACCACTCAAAACCAGCAGAATAATTAATAGTTTCTCATGATACAATGTATTTTGTAAATATCGACAATTTCCCAATAACCTAGCATTGATTAAGATTAAAATTAAACTTATTCCATGGCAATCCCTTCAAATCTCATGCTTCTAGAGTCTCTTAGCTTCTTTGCATATGCCTATTGAAATTGGCCTTGATTGCAGCTCTTTCAGTCTTGATATAATCTTGGCCCCATTTCACCAGCTTTTCCACTTCAGTCGTAGAAATTCCTAATCACTTAGATGTTTATAGAGCTTCCTATCGAACATCAGATCTACTTCCTCTACGGTGCTGATCTTCGCAACTATATATCTTTGTCTGTTTAGATGATCACTGTTCATCCATCTCTACCTGGCTTGTTTTTTATGTTTATTCCTACTTTTTGTTTGTTTTGTGACTTTTCTGTGCAGTTTCCATGAGTAGAAAGGAAAATAACAGTTCGTTTGACCGAGTGAGACTAAATATAAGGAAGTTTCACTTAGTTATCCCCGAAGAACGTTATCTACCGCATCTCTTTGTGGCTATGCAACTTTCGGCATGCGCCTAGTTTCACGCTAGTTTTCGTAATTACACACTAGTTCACTAGTTATAAAACCTCTGGGGAAAAAACAGTATTGACACAAGGGATATAAAGATAAAATATAGATTTGTTCGAATATAGAGTCAATGGACGACGTGGACACCTGTAATTTTTTTGGTGAAACGTTCGGTCTGTTCAGTGCGTTTTATTTAAAAAAATATTTATTGATTCTCGCTCGGCATAAATATAACAGTTTTCATGTTCAAGAAGTGCATCAAGCGTTATTGTCATTGACCATTTATGCGTTCAATATGCAAAATGGTTTCCTCTCATCACTAAATTCAATTTGAGGAATCAAAAATAATTGTGTAAAGCCAAATCTGTAGAACACGGGTAATATGGAAGCAAAAAATTAATTTATGGCCAAAAAATCTGTGACATTTTATGATTGTTGACATTCAAGATGCACGCAACAAATACGGCTTACCAAGCGCTCAATACTCGAAGTTAAGCGTTAATCATTATATAACCTAAAATAAAGTATTTGTGGATAATTATTTTGGAATCGTAAAAAAAATGAGCATAGCTTCGTCTTTTGACATCTGCGAAGGAGATTTTCTGAATTCCCGTCGTCTTTTCAGCAATTCGACGCATGGTTTCTAAGTCGTACTGAAAATACCACGTTTTATCACTAGTTGCTGTTGTGTTTAAGAGACTTTAGTTTCTTCAAGTTTCTCTAATGATGTCTTTGCAATGTCCAGTTCGTTGCAATTTTTGTAAATCTTTCACTTTGAATTTAGCTTCCGACAAGTTTTTCGTTTAAAATGTGGTAAATTATTGTCTGTGTTGTTCCAAACTCCATTTCGTTGAATTTTCAAAGTGTTCTTTGTTCTTTATTCATTTTCCGACCGGGATATGGTAACCACCGTCACTTGAATGAGTTGTATGTAGACTTCTGATGAATAAAATTTTTGTAGATTATTTCTTAACACTTCATAAGTGAATCTCCTGCCAACAGATAGCGCTAATTTGATTAAAGTTGAGGCATCTGATTGTATACAGGATATTGGATGTTATAAAGCTATGTCAAGAAGTGAAAAGTTATAAATAGCAAAAAACTAAAATATACTTTTCAACACGACTAGGCAGCAATCTGTGCATATAGAGTGATTGAATAGTAGTTTAAGAAAGAAAACTTTAGAATTTTAAATTAGCAGCCCTTACCTTTGCGAAACGAAATTCTCTTGGACACTTTAAGAAATTCGTCTGATTCTACGAATAACAGACCAATATCCACACAGATTCTTATAGAAATTTTCAGCTTGTACCATAAAAATAATTTTCATATAACACGCAAGGAACCATATAAAGACATAAACTTACTAAGATTAAATAGTTACTGGTGTCGAAATCTATCTCTTAGGTATAAGCAGTAAATTATATGTTTTATCAGGCGATTTGTTAAAATGATTTATTTATAAAATATTAAATTACAGTCATATCCTCAGTCTGTGTTTATCTAAATCTTAGTTACTTAATTTTTATCAACTGTACTATAGATATGTAATTTCATGAAATAATCTTGGGAAGTTAGAATTATGATGTAAAATTGTTACTGGAACAAAATAATAAAAAAGACTAAATCAAACTACAGTATTTCGTTAATAATAAGCCTGTCCCACTTTTAAAGTACTTTCTTTTATTTTTAGTAAGAGAAATTTTTTAATATATATACATATATTGAAAATTAGTAATTTCTAAATCTTTAGTATAAATTTTCTTGGAAATAATGTTTCGAAATTATTTTCTAGCATAATAATATAATATATAATATAATATAATAAAAATATAATATAATTCTGCGTTCAAAGCCATAATATGATATTGATTTGAATACCGATAAATATACGAATTTCATAAAACATTTCTGAGTAGTAATCATAAAACGAACAACGCACAAAATAAGGAAGTGCCATGCTTTAAAAATACAAACAAGATAGATGTTTTTGAATAACCTTTACTTCGTTTATCGTTGCTGATAAGTGTCCTAGTATCAAGAGAAAATGATGTGGAACATTTTATCATTAAACATATAATAAAAATCACTTGTTGATTCGTGATAGCAAATTTATTTTATTTGATATATTAGAGATTAGTAACAATCGATAGGAGAGTTTTGAAAAATGAGAGTACCAAAAAGTATGTATTGATTAGGATCTGAAATTTCAAATCAAACTCTCTTTTATTAATTAAGCCTTTATCATTGTTATTGCAGATTTTAGGGAAATAAATACTTTCTTTTATACTTCAGTATTATATACTATATACGCAGAATGTCTCGAAAATTTTTAATAGTAGACCATGGATCTGGACAAAACAAAAAATGTTTATGTCAGTTGACTGGGTATTCTTTTAATAACTACCAGTTCTTGAAAGAGTACGTTGTCAAAAATTTTGTATGATTAAAGTTGAAGCAAAAAAGATGCAATTTTTTTTATTGTTATAAGTTCTATGTTTTTCTATAAGGAAGCTTTCTATATATGGTAACTCAGCGAAATGCTTTTCGTGCTATGCTTTTTTAGAACTTTAAACGGTTTTATCTAATAATCAAAATCATTCAAATTTAGTTACAGTTTTGATGGTAATAGCTATTAGCTACAAAGTTACTGATTTCGTGAATATATAAATACGTGAAAGATGTACATTAGAAGATGAACCAAGATCTGGGTAACCTGCAGTAACTGCTTGTGTTACACCAATCGATTTATTTTTATATAACAGTACTGACGTAACATTATATCAGGTCTCAAGACAGACGCTTCTAAACACAAGATATATATATATATATATATATATATATATATATATATATATATATATAGACATATATGTATATATATAATATATACTATATAATATATCAAAGTTGTAAACTAGCGAGATTGTAATTAATGATAATATACCAAAATAATAAAATATTATTCGTGTATTTTGAAGATAGTGTGTCAAAGATAGTAATCGAGACAGATATAATCAAACAAATGTACTTATTTCAATCCATTCCTAGTATAGATTTTATATAATGGCGTTGTTTTACTGAAGGACATCATTAATATATATTTAATAGATAATCGATGATACAAAAAAAGTTATGATTGGTATTGGTTTAGAAATATACTTACATTGATACTTCATTAATGCATAAATTTTTTTTAATCTATTTAATGGGAAATTATAAAATGATTTGTTTAACATGTTTTTAAAATATCGAAGAAAAATAGAATAATTTGTAGTTAATAACGTTTGATAGTTTTTAAAGTATTTACTGGCTTTTTACATACTTTTGTTTGTTTTTTTGCTCTAACACTATTACGTAATAAGATAAGTCAAATCTTCAAATCAATCTAATCGATTTTGACAATTGTTAGTTATCTTCTAGCGGTCATAAATTTCAAATTTCGTTAATTCCTTTCAAATCTATGAATTCTAAAAAAGTTTCGATTTAACTAGTTATGGTTTTCTAACATTTGTCGATCAATTCTTAAAACCTCAAACAATGTTAGAACTGTGCTCGTAGTTTCTGTAAGTTAGAAAAAGCTGTCTTCTTATGCTTGATGGTAATGATACATAAAGAGGTAATTCACAATCTTTCTTGTGTTTCAGAATTTCATTCCCATTGTACCATGTACCTCGTTTTTATTTTGTCTATATTTTTTCTCATAGCCCCTACTACTATAGCCAAAAATTGTAATTTTACAAAAATTCTCAGACAACCAAATTGTAATCACAATGACAAATACCTCTATATACTACTTACACAAACTATCATATTAAACCATTCTGCTAGAATTACCTTCAGCATGATGTGGAGCAGAAGTACTCAGAATCAGCTTAAAAATAGCAACTTAGAGATTAGGAATTTAATAGAAAAATGCTATCTCTGAATACTCAAAGAATTAAAATTTTTCTTTTGCTAATTGCATTTGTAAAGCTGTACTCCGAAAAATATAGAGAACACATTTTATAGAAAAGTAAATTAGATACAGTGTTCTTTTCTAATACTTCTATCAGGAATTTATTCGATGTAATTGGTTTATCAGTGAAACTCAGGATAATTGTTTGCAAGTGGATGTAATCTACACCAATTATACTAAGGCTTTTAACACGATCGATCTCTCTTCTTATAGCTGTTTGGTGTCTTCAGATTTCACACAAGGATTAAAATCTTGTACTGTTCCTCTTCAATCTTTATTTAAATGTTTTTTTTACCATATTGAATTGCAATCCTTCGCTTACGCTGATAATTTAAATATCTGCATTAATCTACCCTAACCCAACTTATCGTTTAACTCTTCGACAGGATTCACGTATCATATATTTTTGGTGTTCAAAAAACAGGATAACATTAAATATTAGTAAATATATAATAATATCTCTCTTTGCAGTTTTCTGATTATATAAATTCTATTTATTCTGCCTCATTAAATAGTAAAAAAGGTGACGAAACTGGTAGTTTAATGAAGAAGAAAAACGGCCAGGTCGACAAAAAATAACATCAACAGAGGATCGAGTAATAATTTTACTAAGTAAAGGAAATAGATGAAAGACTGTACCGGAATTTGCAGCAGACATTAATTGGAATAAACCAGTTAGGGTCACAATATTGAAAGTGCGTTTACGCAAAGAAAAATTGTTTTGGTTACTGTGTGATTATTGCGGAAGCAAAACAAAATACAATGGTTAGCTTGAGCAAGACAACACAAGGATTGGATGCTGGAAGAATGGAAAAAAGTGCTCGACGAATCCAAAGTGGACATATTCATTTCAAAAAGAAAACGTTCTTTTTGAACCAAATATCTCAAACTAAAGATTCGCAGATCAACGGAAGAACGAGAACAAGTTAGAGTTGTTTTGCTGGAACATCTGTAGGCAACCTTATTAAAATAGAAGGTATTCTAACAAAAGAACGGTACAGAGAAATTTTGTAACAGAATGCCCTTTCCCTTGGAACACGACTAATTAGAGAAAACTCCAAGCAAGACAACGATCTCAAATACACATCTAAATTGTTAGTGGTATTTAGAGAAATTAGAACGAGAAGGAATAACTGATATTATGAAGAAGCCTTCTCAGAGCCCCGACTGATTCCTGTAGGTGTTATGGGATGAGCTAGACAGGCAAGTGCGAAAATCAGCTCCAACATCAACAAAAACTCGACGACCCAATTGCAGAATACATTGTCAAAAATAAAGCCGGAAACTCTAACAAAATTACTAGAGAGGATGCCGAGATTATGCCAGGCAGTAATAAACGTGATTAACGAATTAAAAATTTAAACAAATACGAGGGAGCGTTTTTATATTCGCGGAATGGGGGACAAGGGGTGGAAATAAAAAAACCAAATTATTTTTCTTTTTCAATATATTCACCTGCAAGACGGATACATTTTTCACATCTTTCAATTAATTTATTTATACCCTCATAAAAAAATGATTTCACTTTATCTGCAAAATACGTCGAAACTGCCTCCTTGACTTCATCATCGGCAGTAAATTTTTTACCCCGCAGCTCTTTTTTCATTTTCGGAAACAGGTAATAATCACTCGGGGCCAGGTCTGGGCTGTAGGGTGGGTGATTCACAATTTCGAAGCCCACCTTATGCAGGGCAGCTAACGCAACGCGGCTCTTGTGGACGGGCGCGTTGTCGTGTAAAAGCAGAACACCTTTTGTCAATTTTCCCCGTTTTTTCTCTTTAATGGCTTCTTTTAGTCGCTCTAATATTGAAGCGTAATATTCTCCGGTTATAGAAACACCTTTATCTTTATAATCAATCAACAATATTCCTTTCGAGTCCCAAAATACCGTTGCCATGAGTTTCCCAGCTGATTGTGACACTTTAAATTTCTTGGGAGGTGCTGTGCCCTTTTTATGCCACTGCATGGAGTCTTGTTTGGACTCAGGTTCATAATGATGAACCCAAGTTTCGTCTCCAGTAACAATTCCACTCAATACACCATCCTTGTCTTCATTACAGAGGTCCAAAAATGCACGCGAACACTCTACGCGCTGTTGTTTTTGCGGCGGCGTGAGCATTCTCGGCACCCATCTTGCGCTGACCTTAGACATGCCGAGATGATCGTGTAGGATTTTAAAAATTGTTATATCGGATACTCCAACCATTTCTGCGAGTTGTTTCTTCCTTAGTCGAGCATCTTCGAGTACAATTTGTTCAACTTTTTGAATAAGTGCTGGCGTGGTCACCTCAATGCTCCTGCCCGGCCTCGGGTCGTCTTCAAGGGATTCCCTTCCTTGTTTAAATAAACTATGCCACTTGTACACCATGGTTTTTCCTGGACAAGAGTCGCCGTAAACCAATGACATCTCATTCATTATGGTCGCGACTGATTTTCCTTGCCTGGTAAGGAACTTTATAACGGCACGATATTCGATTTTTTCCATATTTCACTTTTCACTCCTGATTATGTTACTTGGTTGACGATAGCTCAAAGACTAACTGTCTAATAACAATGAAACTTCGTATTTATACTAATAATGAGTCGCTGCACAGGCCACACCCCCAATGCGTCTACTCACCCCTATACAACCCGCTCATTCCGCGAATATAAAAACGCTCCCTCGTATAAAGGAATATCTGTTAACATTTTAAAAAACTTTGATTAATTATATAATAAAATTATAATTTTGTAGTAAGTATTACACTTGTTTTTCTATAATTTAACACTTATGGCCGGTAGTGTATGTATGTGTAAATGTTAATGCTAATCAGTTTTTTACTATCCCGTATACACTTTCTTGAGTTATATTTACTATTACTTTTAGTGTAATTTGAATTTATGATATTTTTTCTTGCGCTTCTATCAATAGTTTACTACATATTTATATATACATATATATTGTCCCATAACTGGTTGTATGGCCTTTGAACATTAAATAATATTGTTATTACAGTATAACATGAAAGTATTGAAAAAAAAATCTCAAATTATTTATACAAAATTAAAACAAATAAAAACATATGTTTTCTAGAGGGGGTATATATACAGGACATTCGTGCACGCTGTAGGTATATAGATGTATTTGTCGGCCTAACATTGTATTTTGCCACTAAAAAGTCAATTTTATAAAAAATATGTGAATCGGACACCGTTATTAAAGAGTTTTATCAAGAACTTGCCACTAGTTTCGTCTCTTCTTTAACTTCGAGAAATAAAGTCTCGCCTATTAAGTAAACTCTCGTAGTTGTGTATACCCACGTTCTGGGTATACACCGTCCAATTTATGGAATAAAAGCCTCAAATATCATTTTTGTACTTATTCGAGTAACAATTGCTGATAAATACATTGAGGATACCAAACCCAAGCTTATTTCTAAGTCATCTACGTAAAAGAGAACTTTACAGTTCAGGAGTATCATGACACCATTAATATACATATTGAAGAAAAGCGAACCCAAATTGGAACCTTGAGAAACTCCAGTAGTAGCAGTAAAAATTTCAAGTATTCCATTATAGCATAATATAAACGATTCAGTAGATAGGATGTAATTATTGGTGAAGCATCGGCAGATTAGTAACTTTGAAAGTAGTAGAAAGTAGTCGATTGTATCAAACACGTTACTATATACATATATATATATATATATATATATATATATATATATATAAAACATCAGATTAGGTATTTTACTAATGTTTTGATGAGATTTGAAATATGTACGTCTACGAGGCAACGATTTGTAAAGTAAACAAAATATGTATATAACGGAAACTCGTATAAAATATACCTTTACCTTCTCTGTGCCTTTTTTATATTCATAAAATATGTAAGTATTCATCATATGAATTTTCCACATATGTTACTATATATACTACAGGAGCTACTACTACTGTATTGCATTAACGAATAAAGTTTGCAAACACATGTAAGCTTCCAGATAAGCATAATCAAGTCATACAATCTATTTGTATACGGACAAATATAAATTTTTACAATATTATATAAAACAGACTAACACTTATTGTACCCAACCAACTTATGTTTTATGCAAATATTGACAAAATTTCAGATTTTTAGCGATAACAATGATTGATAAGACCGGAGAAAGAAAAAGATATACACGTTTATTTGAACAAATTTGCATCGGAAAAGGGATTTTAACGGGAATGTATCTCAGCAAATATTAAGAAATGCCTAAAAAAATTATAACGTATATACATTACATGTATTTATTGAAACTGATAATCTATCTGAAAGATAGTGTACGCTATCATGACGAAGATATACATGTATTGTATGTATGTACATTTTAACGTTCTTCATAAAATAACTGTTATGAAGTGCGTACATATTTTATGGATGCATGTAGTAAAAAAACTAAATATACTTGATAATAGATAAAATACTTCGTGTGTATATTTACAAAAGCTATTAGTCTAAAAAAATTTTCAATAAATATTGGGTGAATGGAAATTAAAACGAGATAACAAAGATTTATTTAAATCCCTGATAAGGAAGAATAATTAGTAGATCGTAAGTGTTTGAAATCATTACTATTTATTTATAAATTGTTTACACTACACCTGAAGTTTAAGTCTATAAATTTGTTTTTTTCAATTTAACTTGGTTAATTTGGAGGCGCGCTTCTTCGACTTATTCTTATTATCTTACCCTATATCCTAATTGATGCCTTTATTCTATATTCTGATTCTTCTCACTTTCACCTGTGGTTGGGGTCAGTTTTTCATTTCCGCTGTTTGATTTTCTTTTTATCAATTTTTATTTGCGTTATTCTTTTATGTATCTTCGTTTTATCTACAAAACCTTCTGTTCCTTAAGTTATAAAATAATATGTGCATTTGCTCGTTAAAAATTTTAACATTTTCAAAGGCATTCTATTATTTTTCTTAAGCGCTCAAAGTTGCCTATGATAAATTTAATATAGACAATACTCACAATTAATTATTTTGCTTGAGATTTATAGCTCATATCTAATAAGTATCCTGTAAATGGAATATGATGATAATACTGAAGTATTTGTTAGTATTTCTATACTATCTACATCTACATCTAACTAATTATTTTTAATCCACAAATTTTAATACGTTAATGCTGTTAATCAATAAATTATAGTAGCACTAAATAAAGTTGAACTTAGTGAATTAGCATAGTACCTTCATCTACTTTTTTACAAATCTTAACTGTTCATTTGGATTACAGACATTAACTGCGGTGAGCCCGGCACCTCGTGTATTGGTGGCGGTTAACCACCATTCGGCCCAAAACTTGCCTCAAACTTTTAAAGTTAGAATAGATTTTATGGCATACCATATTTTCTCAAAATAAAACATAATTTTCAATCTAAAAGGTTAAGTCTGAGTAGTTTCGGTTTTGGAAGAAAGTGTAGTTAAATTTCATCGCGGCTTCTAAGATAGTTTTTTGGTACACTTTAGCTAATCTTTTGACAACTTTTTTCACAGAAATGAATGACTTCATCCTAAAAAATTCCATATCAAAGCATAACTGATACTAATTGGTGGCCTTTTTTCACTCTTGACATTCGAAGGCTTTATTAAATAGGCATGAACTCTTTCACTTTGCTTGTTAAATTTTTCAAAAGTTTTCTTATCAGTAAATACGATATTTTTGTACTGGTCATCCACATACTTCTCCAACGGTCGCTTCAATTTTCTACTCTGTCCTTTTATGAACTACGGTTAGAAATTATTCGGTACGACGTTTGCCCAAATATCCAGGCCTGCTTTAATAATACGACTCACTGATTTGTAAGTCATATTCATTTCGTGAGTCATGATATTTCGCTTAACGATCGGATTTCTTTGAGTTCTAACTTTGGTGGATTTAATAGCTTCCAGCGTCCGCACTGCGGTTAATTTCGAATGGTCAGAGCGTTTTGAAAATTTCTCCTTCATTAATTTTACATTTATTGTGATACGGTTCTCTTTATCCAACCATTCAATGATAAAAACAAAAATTCAAATTTTTTTCACTAACTATTTTTATTATTAAATGTAGAGCGCATTCAATTCTACATTTGTGAACCGATACATTCACAATTGTAACAGTATTTATGTCTATACTAGGTAGCTCAAAGTACTTTAAATTGTTTTTTGCCAGTGCCTTTATAATATTTTTTATGATTATAAATCTTAATCGAAACATTTTCTTTTAAGGCTCTCGGTACGTAGTCTAGTGTTTTTTACAGTTTACAAGATATACGAAAACTATAGTGCTTGGCTTCTATTATTTTTCAACCTTTTGATTAATTTTGAAATGAACATCGTTAGTGGAAGAGTTTAAATGAAATTAATAATGCCCTGAATGAGTACAGTAATAGCAAGAAGGTAGCAATAACCGAAGTTCCAGGACATAGGACTAATGGAAAATAGAACGATCTGGTTCCATAGCTTAGTCAATGACTTTCAAGAGGATCAGAGACTTCCTGTGGCATCGCAAAAAAACATTTAAACGATCATGGAGAAGTGAGCTAAAACTAGATCATGGTAGAGGTCTCCAGGTCAAAGACACACAAAACAGGATTTTAGTGAACAGGTGCCCTAATTTACGATTAAATAGAAATAAATAAATGTTGGAATACTCTACTAACAGGCCATAAGCTCAGCAAACATACGAATAAATTGAGCTTGACAGAGGAAACCACGTATAGATTCTGCCAAGTAGAAGAAAAAACCGCGATTTATGTACTATACCAGAGGTGGGGAACGCGCGGCCCTGAGGCTGCATGTGGCCTCTTAGTGTAATAACAGAAATGTCACTTTCCGGATGCTTCCACACTTCAACAGTTCCCGTCGGCAATTTTCATCTTTTGTTGCATTTCCCGCCTCTGCCAAGTCAACATGTTACGTAGAACTCCAAAAATTGGGATTACTCTCTACGTACTAAAGTCATGGTTGGTATATCCAATCGGAATAAGCCTGCCGATCAGTGTTGTCAACGTAAATTTTTAGGATCCCCACAACACTCCACTTAAATCCCGAAAATTACCCATTGTTTACTAACCATTTCCCCGAAAATTCTGCACATTTTCTATGATTTCATGTTACAAAAAACATTATTGTTAATGTTTGTTTCTATACAATAACTACAGGTTGCATAATAGGTACAAAAAGAGGAAAATATATACAATTACGAAAAAAAATTCAAAAATACAGAGAATATGTCAAATAAAAATGCATTAATAAGTGTAACAATCAGCAGCAAAACGAAAATAAATCAATAGAAACTATTCACTTATTTAATTTAATCAATTATTAAAACTTACCTGATTTAACCAGTTTATTATTTTTATTTATTTATTTATTTGTATAAATATTAGTCAAACGCTATGTTATTATTCTTCATATCGAGCACGTAACTTACCTTTAGCTGTATTTTTTATCCACTTCTCCATAGTTGCACACTTCACGAAGACGCTAAACATTGGATTTCAAAAAAATTCCCCAAATAAAATAATTTCTGCGACATCAAAGTAAACTATGTTGTAAGAATTCCTTGACCATAGACAATGATCTCAGAGAATATTGAAATAGATGCGTTCACAAAATATGTCCAATAAAAATAAAATAATTTTTATTCTCTATTGCCCGGAATTCTCCGATTTGACAGAATCCCCGCGGTCTCCCTGTGTCAACCTCTTATTCCTAACCATTCAGGGAAATTCCCCGCGATTGGCAGGACTGCTGTCGATTCAGTTCGCTTTCGTTTTCAATTGCGACCGATCATTATTACGTTGTAATATTGTATACGATCAATTGCTAATATAGATGTTGTTATGGTTAATTTATCTTATTCATTATGTCAAATTGTAAGATAAGAAAATTAAATGAAGAAAACACAACATTTAATGCAGAATAAGAGTTGGTATTTTTCTTTACTTCTGTGAAACGTAAAATGTGTTTGTTGTGCAATACAGTTTACTACTTTGAAAAGACCGATTGCAAAGAAACACTATTTGACTCATGAAGAACATAAATATTACAAATTAAAAGGGGAATCTCGATAAGCTGCAGTTAAAATTGAAAAGCGCCATGCGTCAAAAACAGGCGTCTTTAGTGCTTTTGTTAAGAACTGCACAAGAAAATAGCACATATACTTGGAAAAAGATTCAAACTATTTAGTGACGTCGAAAAAATTAAAAATATATTGTTGAAGCAGTGGGTGTGTTAGATCCGGCAAAGTTGAAAAATACAAACAATCGTTTCTTTCAAGAACTATCACAGATCGGCAGCACGAATTAACGTAAAATTTAACGGAGCAACTTCGCACAATTATAAAGAATTAAGATATTTATTTTTCAATCACTTTGGATGAAAGCACTCATGAAACTGATTCGGCGCAAGTTTTATATTTTATTCGTGCTCTAACCAAAGATTTTTAATGTTAAGAAGAATTTCTTGCACTGTGTACACTTACTGGAAGAACTCGTGGAGTTGACATTTTCAATAACTTCAGAGAGGTATGCCATCAACTAAAATAAAATGTAAATAATTTAATCAGTGACTCGATCAATGGCGTGCTTCTACGAAAGGTAGAAGGATTTAAGAAAACGTACAATGCTGATCTGCCGTATTGCTGTAAGGATCGCTGGCTATCAACAGAACAGGTTTTGATGAACGTATTAACTTTACAACGAAAAGTTTTAAACTTCTTTCAAGATCAAGGAAGACTATGTCATCTATCAGATGAAGCATTTTGTAGAAATATTACATTTTGTCTGATATCATGACAAAACAAGACGATGGTGAATATTTTCGTGCAAGGTAAAACGAAGCATGTATATGAAGTGTGGCAAAAAATCTAAGCGTTTCGGAAAAAATTAACATTTCTAAAACATTGCGTTTTCACTCGGATATATCTGCAGAACTCTTTCCGGAACTATCATAAATGTTGAATGAGCAAAAATGATAAAATAAAATATTCAATGAATAATTAGGTGCCTTGAGTTCTTTAATAAAAGAATATTCTGAAAGATTTTCTTCAGATTTTGATGAGCACATTCCTACTATGAAGCTGGTATTTGAACCATATTTAGTAGATATATCTGAGGCTCCTACGGAACTACAAATGGAGTTATTTTAGTTAAGGGAAGACAGTATCATCAAATCTCGTTTTAGCGCTAAAAATGATTCCATAAAAAATATAAAAAAATACTGTTGAAATACTTGTCTACGAGGCAATGCACGCCGTTTACTTTCCTGCTTTGGAAATACTTACTGCTGCGAGCCTCATGAAAACAATTAAAACTGGTTTAAGAACACATGTTACAAATGCTCATTTAGAGGATCAACTAAGGCTGCGCGTTACGAAGCTTCACCCAAATATTCAATTATGTATATAAATAGAGGTTCGAGTCCTTCTCCAGTGCAGACATTTTTAATTAATTTCTTTAAATTTAATTAACTATGGAATAGCAAAAAATAATAATTTTCTTTCTCTCATCGTAGAGAACTTAATTATACACAGGGTATCTGCAAAATGCTTGGACATGGCTTAACCACAAACTCCTTGCATCAAAATAAGATGATTTAACCAAACTTACCTATATCCAAAATCGCATCGTTACGCCGGTATTCAGCTTTAAAGTTTTTCGAAAAAAACAAAAAAAGTCTTATTAAAAGATAACACTTTGATCGATTTTAATTATTTTTGGTACAACATTTCAAGTAAGTGTAAGTCATGTTTTGAGATGATTTGGGTCTTTATAAGTAGACCGCAAGTGTATGAAACATCGATGACGTGGCACATTTCTGCCTGTAACTTTTTGATATGAAGGTTAAGAGCTTTAATTTTTTTTACCTGAGAAGTTACATTTGTTAGTGACATTTTTTGTATCTTTGTAATTTTTGATATCTGTTACAGTTTAGTCACAAAAAATAATATCCGACTCGAACGTAATCTGCTTTCCTGGCAACACGCATAATCTGGTTGGCTTATTATTTAGTAAAAACGATTGCCTTTAGTTTTCTACAGCTGTCATAAAAGAAATGATAGTGTGCGTTTTGTGATCTTTGATTACGGTTTCTTTATTGAGTGTTTTTGACTATTGTCATTTTGAT
This sequence comes from Dermolepida albohirtum, assembly GCA_031893035.1. Taxonomy (NCBI): domain Eukaryota; kingdom Metazoa; phylum Arthropoda; class Insecta; order Coleoptera; family Scarabaeidae; genus Dermolepida; species Dermolepida albohirtum. The sequence continues at coordinate 383,078 of JAVIWB010003981.1, read as the reverse complement.
TGTGTAATTGTGGTTGTATCTTCGATTGATAATAATGGCTTTCTCTTTCGCTGAACAAACTGATATGTTGCTGGTTCTCGGGTTTTGCGAAGGAAATTGTCGGAGGAGTGTGACAGTATACCAGCAAAAATATCCTAATCGTCGTATACCAAATCGACAAACATTTGCAAACATTGAGAGGCGTCTTCGGGAAACTGGGAGATTTCAACCAATGACTGCTGATCGTGGACGCCCTCGTGTAGTTCAAAACCCTGACTTGGAAGAAGAAGTTCTAGACAGAATAGGAGCTCATCCACAAAAAAGTACTCGTGGCTTGTCTCGTGAATTAGGAGTCTCAAAAGATGTTGTTCATAAAATTTTTAAAGAGCAACTCCTGTATCCATATCATTTGCAAGTAGTACAAGAACTTTTACCAGCAGACCCCGATGCGCGTCTCACATTTTGCCGATTTATTCACAGAAAAAGGGCTAGAGATATTTATTTTCACAACAAAATTCTCTTCACCGACGAAGCATGCTTCACAAGGAGAGGTGTTACAAATTTACACAACGAACACGTGTATGCAGATCAAAATCCACATGCTTTTAAACAAGGCCGCTTTCAGCAGGAGTTCCGAATTAATGTATGGGCAGGTATAATCGGCAATAACATCATAGGTCCTGTCGTTTTACCTAATCGACTAAATGGAGTGAATTACTTAGATTTCTTACAAAATACTTTGCCAGGCTTATTGGAGGACTTACCACTAGATCTAAGACGTGACATGTGGTTTCTACTTGATGGAGCACCACCTCATTTTACGTTGAATGTTAGAAATCATCTTCATGCACAGTTTCCTAATAAATGGATCGGCCGAGGAAACGACGCACCTGTAAAATGGCCTCCTCGCTCGCCAGATTTGAATATCTGTGATTCGTTTTTATGGGGAACACTCAAGAGCATCGTGTATTCTACTGCTATAAACACGGAGAATGAGCTTTGGGCTAGGATACAAAACGCCACTCAATCAATTAGAAATAATGAAGAAAGTTTGCAAAGAGTGCAATTCAATTACTTGCGCAGAATCGCTCTCTGTATTCAACAAAATGGCGGACATATCGAACATTTGTAGTAATTTAGTTTTTGTTTATTTGCCGTTAATAAATTTTTGCAAAAAAATTTTTATTCGCCACTTATTTTACTAAATAATAAGCCAACCAGATTATGCGTGTTGCCAGGAAAGCAGATTACGTTCGAGTCGGATATTATTTTTTGTGACTAAACTGTAACAGATATCAAAAATTACAAAGATACAAAAATGTCACTAACAAATGTATCTTCTCGGGTAAAAAAAATTAAAGCTCTTAACCTTCATATCAAAAAGTTACAGGCAGAAATGTGCCACGTCATCGATGTTTCATACACTTGCGGTCTACTTATAAAGACCCAAATCATCTCAAAACATGACTTACACTTATTTGAAATGTTGTACCAAAAATAATTAAAATCGATCAAAGTGTTATCTTTTAATAAGACTTTTTTTGTTTTTTTCGAAAAACTTTAAAGCTGAATACCGGCGTAACGATGCGATTTTGAATATAGGTAAGTTTGGTTAAATCATCTTATTTTGATGCAAGGAGTTTGTGGTTAAGCCATGTCCAAGCATTTTGCAGATACCCTGTATATTTATGTACAATTATTAACATATTATTTATATATTTTCTATTATATTTCTTGAAATAAATTTATTTAAAAATATTTCTACTGTATTATTATTTCAAATGTATTTAAATATGTAGTTGTTTAATAAAACTTACGCGGCCTCCTTTGCTACTACCTAATTTAAATGTGGACTCTAATGGTAAAAGGATTCCTCACCTCTGTACTATACCAATGTAAGAGCTTGGCAAAAACGTGGTTTCTACGTCAGTATCTTGTAGCAGAATTCTATATAGAAATACCGCTCTCCAACCAACTAAACTTAATTAAACGAATGACTTATACTTAACTTTACATATTTCTATACAAAGACCATGATAGATCTAAAAAGGACCCAATAAAATAGAGTCTACTCATTTGTATTTTCTCGAATATTGACATTGTACTGATTCAGTGTTTGTGGTACATTTTGAATTTTGGAAACCATTATCTAATCGTATTCGTTGGTTTTTAAAATGCTTATCACAATATTTCAACTTTATTTAAAATATAAATAAATACGTTGGAATACAAATTTTTATTATATGATTTTCAGGATTACGTACATCTGAATATTTTGAATACATATATATACATAATTTATTTTCGGCAATTTTATAGCGTAAAATATGAAACCCCATTTAGTCTTTAAAAGATTATCCTAAATACCTGATTGGGAATTGTGAATGTTGTAATGATTGTTTGCATATGTATTTATTTTTGAGCAAATCTTACGTAGTGCTTCTAAAATGATTGGTTATTATTCAATTAATTGCGATAATTAAAATGAATTACAGTGATTGAAAAATTTTCAACTAATTTAATTAATATTATATTTCTTATTAAAAATTTATCGAATTGCAGTTATTTTTTATACTTACTTACTTACTTAATCCTATAGACTCTTATACCTTTCGATGTCGAGTCATGCTGGAGTCGAGTCCTCCGCTTCCCCTCTCCATATCTCCCTCCACTTTCCTCTGTTGCTCGCCAAAGCCTTTACGTTCTCCCATCCTATTCCCCTCTTCACAGCCGCCGCCCGCACTTCATCCCTCCACGTTCTTCTCGGTCTACCCCTCTTCTTCTTTCCAATCTCCCTAGCCTCAAACACCTGCCTAATCAACCTCTCCTCGCCCCTTCTCATTATATGACCCAAACACCTTAGCTAACCCTGTTCTATCGTCGTTTCTATTGGGATTATGTTTAAATTTTCCCTAAATACCTGGTTCCTAATTTTATCCATCCTCGTTTTCCCCTCTATTTTTCTCAGGAATCTCATCTCTGTGCTTGTAAGTCTACTCCTCTGCCTCTGTGTTGTTGTCCAAGATTCGCACGCGTATGTCATTGTCGATTTTACAACTTTTCTAACTATTTCCGCTTTTACCTGGCTTGGTATTTCCTCCTTGCTTAGGAAGCTGTTCTTTATGTTGTTATATAACCTACCGGTCTCTCAGAATGCATCCCTGTCTCAGTCCAATTTTGTTAGCAAATGGTTTGGATTTTTCATTTCTTATTCTTATGTAACTCTCAGTTTTTTCGTAGAGGCTTTGTATGTTTTGTATTAACCCCCTTTCTATTCCTCTACTCCTTAATATTCTCCAAACATCTTCTCTTCTCACTCTGTCAAATGCCTTCTTTTTTATTTTATTATCATAACATGAAACACTAAATAAAGCAGAAACTTTAGTTTTTTTCTGATTTACATAACTTAATATAAAACTAATTAGTACAGCGAACACATTACTCCAAACGTAGACATTCTTGGAAATTTGGAAATACAAAGAAAGATTTTTGTTACAAATGAAAGTAACAAAAACCCAAAATAATTCATATAAAAAAGTTATCAATGCATTTTAGAATATTAAATGAATTTATAATAACAATTTTTTTAATAATATAAATAAATAAATTATCAATGCATTTTTAGTATATTAAATGAATTTATCCTATAACAAAGTGCACTTCTATCAAAAAATAGTTAATCTCGTTATCAGGACACGGCAGATCATTTCCACTAAGGAATATGTACGTATGTTGTATTAAGTAAAGCTTATGTCACGTGAAAGTAAACTTCTAGATCTTATTATTTAATCTTATTTTATTACATAATTCCTTTATCTGAATATATTTCAAGAAATTGAAATAAATACTTGTTAGAATTTACAACTTCTAATTGATTTAATTGAAATTCATATAGATATACGTACTTGAGTATTTAAAAAATGTATTCATTTCAATTCATTTCGGCTAATTACTTGTTGTGAATATTTATAATTTGTAGTTTTATAATGAAGTAATATACAGGACGTGCCACCGAAAATAGTCCAATTACATTTTTTGACTATTTTTTCAATTTTGAAGCAAATGTTTAATCACGTCAATTTTTGTTCTAAAAGGTATATTTCATTTAGAAACATTCATCCCTAGAATTTTAAATGGAACTAGGAATTAGATGAAAAAAGTCTAAAATTTTATAGTGTTTCTTCTATTGTATAGAAGTTGGTGGTGGACAATTTCAACATTTAATTTTCTAACAAATTTTTAAAGATGTTTTTATTCAAAAACTATTTTTTTTGAATTTAAAAAATAAAGAACAAAATTATAGATTAAAAAATAGCGTATCGTCTAACCCCTATTTCCATTTAAAATTATTCGGGCGAATGTCTTCCCCACTTGGAACGAAAGTTGGCACATTCCAGCATTTTTTGTAAATTTATTAAAAAGTCAAAAAATCTAGGCGGACTCTTTTCGGTGGCCCAATGTGCATAGACTATGCGTATATTCATCATATGATATTCGTCACTCATAAATTGGCAGATTATTAACGCCATCTTGATTTTACCTATTATCGCTAAATCTTAACATATTTCATTTATGATACTTTTATCTGTTTTGCTCATTTTACAAACTGCCAAAAGTAAATACTGGCACACAATTGCAACAGCTTGGCATTAGACCTGGTCAAAATAATAATAATTTATACCCCAACAACTTATTTAACACCAACTATATATGAGCAGGAAAACCACGAAAAAACTTTCCGAACAGCAGCTGAGCTATTGGTCGACATAACATATCATGAATTGTTTCTAAAGGAAAGTTCAGGATTTTAAAAAAGTTTAACTAATGTCACTAAAATAAATACTACTTGATCTTAGTTTCATCGTAGACTTTCCAAGGCGAAATAGTTGAAGAATTCAACGAAATAGTTTTCTCTAAGAAAACTTCTTCGTCTAGTACATATGTCCAGCTATATCGTAAGTTCTGTTATACATTAAAAGTCGTATTACTATTAAGAAAAGTTCTATTTTTTAGTTCATTTTACACAAAATAAAAGAATATACTATTTTAAAGTGGAAAAAGATCTTATTCAAAATGACCTCCTCATGCGTCAACAGAAGTCTCCAAATGGCCAAGTGGCTGAAGATTTGTGTCATACCTTTGTAAGATACTACCCACCAAACTATCACTGACTCCGATAATGACGACGTTGATCTTTGGGAGCATTGTGATAGACTTCTCAAGCGTTTCTAGCATACTCTTACTTTAAAATACTTATAATAATTTTCTTGTCCGTAATTCTATTGATAAGTGTGTTGAGGCTGAGAAAGGCCTTTTGAATAAAATCCATTTACATTTTTAGATTATAGCATATTCTTTCATTTGGTGTAAAGAAAAAAACTATAAAATAAAACCTTTTATTAAGTATACGACTTTTAATGTGTAATAAAACTGGTGGCATCTCTAGATAAATTCAAATGAATAACTAATGCAGAAAATAACTAAAAGATTCAATTATGTTGATATTGTTTATATCTCTAGCTTAACTAAGGTACTTATCCGTTGAAATACTTTCAGATGAATAGATTTCTTTCTATTTAAGAAATCATGAGTGCGACTTCGGTTGAAAACATTTGATCTGCACATTACGTAGTGCGAAAATATCTTAACGGGACTTAAAACACTCTTTCTCTTTAAAATTATTGTGTTCGTGCAAAACTGAGAATCAGCCTTATCAAGAAATTTATAATTCAACCTGAAACATAATCCGAAATTAGCTGAATGGTCGAATGAGCGAATTCCCACCAATGTTATGCTATTCGATCCAGGAATTGTTTAATTTCAGAACTCTACCACTTTTCGCAGTAAAGAAATTATTATAGATTTTGGCTCACGTAAGTTTTCAAACAATCATTCAAAATTATATGAATCCATGTACAATGTGCCTTTCTTATTATCAATTACAAATTTTCATATATTAAAATGAATGGCAGTTAATGAAATCAAAGTAGTAATTATACCGTTTCTTAAGTATGTTAAAGTTTAATACATATACAAGCTGAATACACAGATGTTTAGCCCTATATTTTGCTTCGCTCATTCAGAAAAAAATGTTCTTGGAATGAAAACTCATGTCATAACCACAGAATATTAGACTGAGTTGGTTTAAAAATTAGTTCTTTTGTTTTAAGTATTAAATTGTGGCATTGGTGATTAACACATTACCAAATCTTTACGAAAATATTGGCACTGCAAAAAAAGGAAAAAAGTTGCGAAAATGGATGGGCGGCATTTTCGAAGTAGAACGTTATCTATAGGCTCTACGAACAATCGGAATTACATGAGAGAGAGAGAGAGAGAGAAACGAAGAGAGAACACTTTTCGATGAAAACCACAATGATTTATTATATTTTTATCTCCACTTCTGCGAGAAGAAAAAAGCGGTTTAGATTACCTGGCCCCTAATGATCAGCCATTAGGCGAGTACGGGAAAACCGGTTATTCTTCCGGTAAACGGTAACATATTCGATTCAAATAACGTACGAAATTCCGCTAAAAATTTCGCGTCTGTAGAATATCTCAAGTAGTATTTAAAGGATTCTCATTGCATTCTGATTAAAATTTTATTCTTTTATCAACCGATTAACTTGATATTTGATATACTGTCAAAAAAAATATATGAAGGAAAAAAGTATATAATAGCTCGTTGTTGTGCTCCTTCTTCCTCCCTTTTTCTGTCTCATTCCTCCGTCATCAGCGTGTGAGGTAGTGTAATAACATCCCCGCAGACAATGATAAGACCCCAATCTGATACAGCGCCGGTATATATCACATCACAATGGCATAGCGAAAATGATTATGAGAGATGTTCCTTCCTATATCACGCCGACTCGGTCGGTAATGTGAATCACGCTCTACCGGTTCTTACACCCGTTTCTTTGCCAACTGATTTATATACGTTGTTGCAAATACCTCTTCTCTATATAATATATACGTGTTTAGGAATAACCTTAATATGGAAAAGATTTATTGATTAGTATTTTATCAGGCAAACATAAATCATTTACAACACATGCATATGTATAATACTATCTATATATACATATATATGTAAACATATAGGAGTTATCGTTATGTATTATTTTCGGCCTAGCACCAGGTGCATTAGAATCTCAGAATTTCATAAAGACGCACAATTTGACTTCACCCACATTTTCAAATTCGTTTTCGAGTCATGAGATTCCGCTTTAATAATAATTCAGCACTCAGCAGATAAATAAAATATAATGTGTAAATAAGTGCACATCTAAATTTATAAAAGCATTCAAACTGATAACTATACCAATGTTTGATCCAGATTCAAAACACAGGAATTGCTCCACTTGCGATCGCAACTGGATAATTTAACAAATAATTCATAATAAACTGTTGTTCACAAGAACGGAAATTCTGTCCATATTGATATTCTCATCTCGTCCGGCTATCTTTACATCTGTCAGTTTGTTTGTGGAAGAAAATAAAACTTTTCGAAATTGTTCCTTTCCTGTTGATACAAGCAATCGTTAAGTTCTATCAGCAGCCTTTGCTAGTTCTAGTTAAAATCAATTGAGAATTGAGATTTAATTGAAACAGCAACAGTTCTACTAATAAGTGAAACTGGCAAAATCTGTCCAAATATTGAAAGTTTTCATTTTATAGAAAATTGCTATGATTAACCTTAGACAAGCTATTATTAGGAAATATGTAGAGTTCAAAATGGTATCCAGTTGAGAATGTACATTGACCGCTACCAGACAGGATAGTAAATTAAGGCAAATTAATAAATATTCGCAAATGAATCATTTTCAATTAAAAGAATCGTATGAAATTAGGGAAAATTTTATTACAGTACGTATTGCAATGTCTTATTTTCACACAGACAATGTGAAAATAAGGCAAGAACATAAAAATATATGAGTGTGTTGAGTGTAAATAAGAAAAAAAACAATTAAATTTAGAATTTTCTAGAACTTCCATATCTACAAATCAATCTATGCAAATTCGACATTTTATTATAAATCAAAGATAATATTCCTATTTCAATTACAGTAGGACATAGAGCTGATCAGAAATCTGGCTAGTAAAATAGAATGTTATCCATATGAAATTTTATTGGTGCATACTTAGTCAGATAATTTTAATCTTCGAGTACAATATAATGAAGTACTAATAAGCTTACGTGACAAAAAACTAATATTTATAAAACCAAATTTGGAGGAAACTACATTTTTCGTAAATGTACACATTACAAGACAAAACTCAAGTTATTGGTATACAATAGTCGTCATTCGGTGGCTGGGGTATACGCCCAATGCTAACAAAAAGTAAAAAAATAAATAAAATAGAATTTTAAAATCTTCCATATAAAGAAATAAAAATATTTTTGGATGTATATTGTATATACATATGTATGTACAAATATTTTCACCAGAAATAACTCAGAAATGCCAGATATATCCTATATCCTCCATTTTTTTATTACAAAAACCCTGGAATATCCTCATTTAAAAAATAAAAATATAGAGAAACACAAAATATAAATATAAAATATATAATAAAACCAAAAATAGAAAATATTAAAGTAATTGGCAATATTAAAATACAAAAATAAGCAAATTATAATTTTTATTAAAGTTCATATAGTTTCAGGTATTTTATATTATTCACTCGATATTTTAACGTTTTCCAAAGAAAGTAAAGAAAGCTACACTCAAACTGGTTGAGTTTTCGGTCCAGTAACGTTAAGATCAGCAAGAGCGCTAGAAATTTGTCTAGCTACAGTGGATGAAATGTCTGTGTTTACTGTTATTATAAATATATCGGTAGTAAAGGTATTTATTAAGAATACATTATGCTCAACCTCTGAAACTATTTTCCCAATATCATGGATTTAAGTGAATATTAAAAATCGGCACATTTGATCGAAATCATAATATAATTCCTATGAATGTTTTTTTATATCACCCATCATCTGTCATCTGTATCATTTATTTCCATTCGGCAATATCAATAATTCTCATAAGGTCTACTAAATCAAGTGATTGTAGTATTTGTGTATTTGTAATAAACTAGGGTAACTTGTTTCTCATTTTGTTGATATTTGTTTCAATTTTATCTCTATTTGTGTAGATGTTTTATATGTATAATAATTTGAAAAGGATTAGAAAAAATTTACTTAACCATGACAGAAATAACTAATTGTGCGTTGCCTGGTAACATTCAATAGCGATAACTTTTTTCCAAGTTTGACCTAAATTCGTTCATTATTTTGTGCTTTATAAAGTATCTTACAACAAAGAAAATGTGTTTTGTAACCAAGCAGGAGTTGTTGTCGAATACATGACAATGCTCGAGTTCACAAAGAAATGGAAGTTCAACCCGTCCTTTGCGAGTGTAACTTCTTTGAGCTGGATTACTCATCATATAGTCCGACTTTAGCCTCTTTCAACTTCCTTTTATTTAGAAATTTGAAAAAACACCTCAAAAGATTACCAATTGAAAGAGGAGATTGATACCTATGTTGTAGGACAATTTAAATATTTTTTCTGATAGAATAAAACTGTGGAAGAACAGGAAAGCGCGTCGAAGTTAAGAGAAATTGTGTTGATAATAAAGCTATGAAAGCAATCATTGGTCTTTTGTTTCATCATCAGGTAGAAACTTTTCTAGTCCCTTTCGTAATATACAGAATTTAGAAAATCCTATTAAACGCTAAAACTAAGGTTTTCATGTTTCTCATTTATGTATATTATTCCACTTTTCGTAGTATAATTTGGTTGACTATTATTTCCCTTATGAACGAACGACAAGCTGTATACGTCATATCTAATCATATTGAATAAATCCAGATCATTTAATAACTGTTTGGGGAGAAAAGATGAAAATTCTGCGATAAATACTTAAGAAAAGTCACCCTATTACAGTTAAAAAAAGACAAGCATAAGTTGTCACTGGGTATCAGTGGGAAGGTTTCCGAGCCGTAGCCAGAACGATAGGGAGAAGTGAATCGCTCATGTAAATACTTTGACTTATCGCCTGTCAGATTTATAAAAGTTCTATGAGTTCAGTATATTGTTATCTCTGAATCGCATTAGCTGTGGCTGCTATCTACCAGAGAGAAGGGAGACAGAGATGCCGTGGTGGTGTGTACATCAGCCGCTATCGGGACTTGATGGAACTCGGCCAGACTAATTGCTGTAAAATATCACAGTACTTAGTTACTTTTTTCCTCGTTTGCGTTCGTTTGTCCGGCATTTACTCTATTCGGTAAAAATAACTGTCAGAAACGAATTTTCAAGTTAAACGGTGTTATATTTCTTTATAACCGACCTTAAAACGGGTGTTTTATCATTATCAAATATTTAAAATCGAAAATTTTATTTGGAAGATAACAAAAAATACATTTATTAAAATTTATAATACGAAAATTATTCTGAAAAAGTCTCCGTTTAATAACTAAAACCACGAAGAAGCAGAAATGTTGTTACATATATGTATATTCATCTTCAAATTGCAATTTTGTATAATTTTTTGAAATAGTTCCCTTCAACGTTGATGTTTTTATCATTATTCGTGCCAAATTTTGATTATCTGTAGATAATAATAGTGGAAATTTAACCACATTTCAACATTATTTTACACTTCATTGTCTTGGAAGTACTGAAGAGCAAGCTGTGGTTTCAAGTTCTTGAAAAGTAAAAGTCGCTAATTCGAGAATTCTACTTAGTCTGCTGTTCTTGGATTAGCATTATTATGTAAAAATATTATCACCAAAACTCTACCCTGATGTTTCTTTTTAAACAGCAGCCTTTTAAAGTGTCTACAGGATTTTTGCTCATGCTTAAAGCCAATGTCAGAAAGCTTTTCGGAACTTCTTTGATTTCGTGGAAGCTTTATAATCCTTGTAATTTGTAATCACTTGGAAGTTGTAGTATGAATAAATTTTAGGAAATTATTCAAAATTTTATTTTTCCTTAACGACCGTCGAATATAAAGTTAATTTCTCATCGTAAACTAAACATTTGGCACGATATTGTTCACTACGTTTTATCTGTAACACTAAGAATTAATGAATTTGAAACCCAGTCTATTTACTTTACTAAAAAATTTATATAACAATACGTATTTCACATTAAAGAAGGTTTTCTATAATAGCACAGATACCTCGAGTTTGAAGACTTGACTAAAATTCCGGAAATTCAGAACATTCACATCTTACTCTTGATGAGTAGCTTCAGACGCAGAATCATAAGTAATTACAATACATTCATATGGCTTTAGTTCGGTTGGAGATATTTTTAGCCGCACAATTCCAAAGAACATACATTATGAAGATTTGTGCTTCATTAATCCCCTCCAATATACTAAATTTAGCAATTCTTCTCTTATACGTCATCTGATTTTTATTAATTTATTCCATCAACTATAAAGCTAAATCTTAGCTATCACCGGATAAGGTCTTACGTGAACTAAATTTAAGGGGCATTTATATTACCTAACTTAGGTGATAGAAGATGTTTGTGGTATCAATTATGGGGCGAGTAATAACTCAGTGGTAAGTTACTCGCTTACCTTCTCCTATAAGGTACATACCGACAGCAATAACTAACTCATGACAAACCAAAACTCTCATAATTGGTGATAAACTGTCAGTCATATTGTCAGTTATTGTTGATCATTTCTTAGCATAATATACATATATTATATAATAAACACATTACTCATGTAAGGCACAACATCGATAAATCAATGTTAGCTCTATATCTCTGTATCATATAGATACAGGTCATAACTTCAGTTGCCAAATATAAAATTAATTAAAAAAAGTAATAGTAGAAATGCAGACAAGTGGGAAGCTATATACCCATATTAGATAATTAGGGATTTCTTGAAAGAAGAGAATTTGTATATAAATTTGTAAGAAAGAAGTCTAAACTAGTTACTACTGAAGATGTGTGCAGCGCACACAAAACGCGCATCTGGTTTTTAAAATTAAAACATGATATGTGAAAATATGAAACTCGCCAGGATAATACGAAAGCCAAAAGAAGACAGTAGTCAAGGCTAACTTCAATAGATATATGCAAAAAAACCACACGACTCCAGAGAGATATGGTGACTACAATATAAATTAAATTTTAAATCCTATCCTCAATAATAAGAGAATATTTATGCATGTCCAGAATGATTAGATTTTCACTTGATAAGAACTTGAAAGTAAAACATTTTAAAACCCATTAACTTACATTCTTAAAATTTTTGTTAAATATATAAAAAGCATTTTCTTAAATCGATATATGTACATATGAAAGTACTCGTAAATACGTATTCCGTGGATAATAATTATCGATATTTATAGTTATCGATTTTACATTGTAATAGTAGCAATAAGTATTGTTAGACTTACATTTACATATTTTCAGTCTAGTATAAATTAAAATTACGTTTTTCCTGATCTTACATACACTTTCGTGTGAAGCAATAACAAAGAGAGACCACTTTTCTAATCTCCTCGTATAGCTTGGATATCTACACATTCCGATAATGGATAAATTCGTTTGTGGTATAATGAGGCGAAGTAAAGAACACACTTATCTGGATGGAAGAGAAAATGTAAATTTACGGCGTCCAAGTATTAGGACCGATAAATTCGACAAATGTTAATTAAAGTAAATGCACTCGAGCCCGGAAATATCTTGAAATTCATTGTGATGAGAAAAGGTGAAAGAATTTTTTTTAATCATTTTTGTGGTATCTAGGCTAAATGTATAAATTTTATGTGTAATTTGATGTGAGCAAATTTTATTTAGCAATTTAAATTCTAAATTATATAATTAATTTAATAGAGATCATAAATTTATTCAATTAAATAATCGCAATTAATGTTTTATTATGAATATATACGGTACATATATGTATATAGGAACGTACAAGATCTATACCTTTGCAGTAACATACAAAAGATGTGATTTCTTTGTTTCGCACTCAATTTGATGACACCACGTAGATGCTACCCACTCTATTGTTTCTTTTATACTTACTAATATATCCATAAAGGAAATACATAATAAATTATAAAATAGGTTTCCCGATAAGCAAAATGAATTCATTCTTTAGCATTCACCTTTAGTATGAGCAGAAAGGAATCTGCATTGTTGAAGGAATAATTGAAATCGACTCTTTGGTATAATATTGGGTCTGGGAAAAAGTTCGTGGCGTTTTTCCCGATAGATGGCATTGGTTGCCGATAACTAAAGAACAACAAGTCACAGCGACACCACCGACGGCTCGTTTTTTAGATGACCTTCCGAACGTTAGTTTGAGCGTAGAAACATTGTAATCGGTGCAGTGGTTGGAAAGTTATTCGCACTTGAAAATGGAGAAGAATAATGAGAAATTTCGCTATATTCTGCAATATTATTATGATAAGGGGAAGAACGCTGCGCAGGCTTGTGATAAAATTTGTGCTGTGTACGGTGAAGGTACTTTATCGAAATCTGTTGCGCGGAAATGGTTCGCTCGCTTTCGTTCTGGAAATTTCAATGTGAAAGATGAGTCACGCTCCGGTCGTCCAATCACTGAAAAATCTGATGAAATTCTTGAAAAAGTCCAACAAGATAAGCATATCAGCAGTGTCGATATTGGCATGGAGCTAGGCATTGACCACAAAACTGTTTTGAACCATTTACACAAAGCTGGTTACAAAAAAAAGCTTGACGTATGGGTTCCTCATGAGTTGAGCGTGAAAAACATGATTGACCGAATTAACATCTGCGATGCGCTGCTGAAACGGATTGAAATCGAGCCGTTTCTGAAACGTTTAATAACCGGAGATGAAAAATGGATTACGTACGATAATCGGAAGCGTAAAAGATCGTGGATAAAGGATGGTGAGCCGTCACAAGCGTTCGCTAAGCCAACATTGACGCCAAAAAAAGTGATGCTGTGTGTATGGTGGGACTGGAGGGGAATCGTCCACTACGAAACTGGTCAGACGATTGATTCTCAACTCTACTGTGCACAACTAGAGAGATTACGCCAGGCGATTGAAAGAAAACGGCCCGAATTGATTAATAGGAAAGGTGTTGTCTTCCATCATGACAACGCCCGACCACACACTTCTTTGATGACCCGTCAAAAATTGAGAGAGTTTGGTTGGGAAGTTTTGATGCACCCACCTTACAGTCCGGATATAGCACCCTCTGACTATCATCTGTTTCGATCTCTGCAGAACTCTCTCAATGGAATTAAGTTGGTTTCAAAAGAAGCCTGTGAAAACTACTTGATTCAGTTTTTCGACCAGAAACCACAGAAGTTTTTCACCGATGGGATCATGGATCTACCAAAAAAATGGCGAAACATTGTCGATAATAATGGAGCATATTCGGTTTAAATAAATTCGTCCACGCGCCATGCGGGGACCAGTTGAATTTTACTGAAAAAACGCCACGAACTTTTTCCCAGACCCAATAGAAGTGAGGCAAAGGGTGCATCTGGAGTTCAAAATTTAATAATCACATATATAGGAAATAATTGGTTGCTCTTCTGCCATAACCAATTGTCCTGTCCTTCAACAGAGTTTAGCATTCCAAAATAAATAATTATACATATATTAGTATCCTTGGTTCTATCATTTTACCATTTTAATTAAAATTGAAGATTACTTGAGATAGCCATAAAACTTATTCCACCGCGATCTATCCAGATCTACTGTAACCCTCATGTGTCTTCCGAGTTTTTAACTTCTATGCACATGCGTATTGAACGTGGCCTTGATTACGACTCTATCAGCTTCTATGAATTCCTGGTGCTGTTTCACTAGCTTTTACACATTAGTCTTCTCGATCACGTAGTTGATCGAGTCTCTCCGTCGAGCTCTACCGTATTGAACCTTAAGCTTTATGTCTCTTTATCTGTGTTGGTGATCCTGATTCATCCCTGCCTATCTGGCTTATTTTTTGAATTGCTTACCGTGAATTCGTTTAGTTATCTTGAGATTCACATACTAATTTTACTCCCGTTGTCCGTTACACTAGCATAAAGTTTTTCGAGCTCCAGGCCACTATTACTTTCTGTCATTGTCAGGCACATAATCATTACTGGACAAAACCGATTATGACTCCTCCTCCACGTCTGGGAAGCTAAAGTATAATAAATGCTCAACGGCGTCTTTCAGTTCCTTTTGTGCTATTAATCGTTTTCAGTTCGTAATAATCCTAAAAGCACATTCAACTATGTGCTTGTTGGCATAAACACGTATCACCAAAAATCTAGTGCACCAGTACACAAGTGTACTACATCGCAAGAAAGCGAACTGTAATAATTTTGTTTTTGTCCCTCTTGGTTTGGCATTTTTTACTGATCCACAGATTGTAAGTCTATGGAGACTCGTACAAATAACAACACCTTCATTATATAAGGCCTACTTAATACAGGGTGCGGCAGAATGACCTCCCCAATTTGGGAAGCTAATAAAAACCAAACCAAGCAAGATACAAGAAAAATGTTTATATTTCTGAAAAGTGTACATAAAGCAGTTTTAGATTAGCGTGTTTTAAAAATGACATCACTTAAGTGGCGACCTTCATTGGCGATACATTGGTTTAGTCTCTCGTAGTTTTCCATAACATGCGCGTCATTTCCGGTGGAATAGCAGCAACTTCTTGGGTTATTGCCTCCCTAAGAGGAAAAAATCACATGGGGTCAAATCGGGGGAACGCGGAGGCCACCCAATGTCACCACGCAAGGAGATGAGACGGGCAGGAAACATTTCTCTCAATATTCCAAGGCTACGACTAGATGTGTGGGATGTCGCACCATCTTGTTGGAGCCATACGTTTTCCTGTCCATGTTCATCAAAAAAAGCAACCAATCTAGGCCTGAGAAAGTTCTCGAGTAGTGAACAATATCTATCGGAAGTTACCGTTACAGTTACACCGTTCTCTTCAAAGAAGTACGGACCTCACACACCAAACCCAAACACGGCACACCACACTGTAACTTTAGGACTATGTAGTGGTCGTTGATGAAGTTGCCGAGGGTTATGGTCTGCCCAATATCGGAAATTCTGTTTGTTAACCATGCCTGAAAGGTGAAAATGTGCTTCATCCGTGAAAAGCACAACATTTCTTCGAGGAAAGTTTTGAAGTTCTCGACACAAAGTTGTACGGGTTTCATAATCTCTTTCGTCCAGCTCCTGTGTAGTTGCAATTTTGTAAGGGTGCATTTTCAGTTCTCTGATAATCGTAGGGCAGCCGCATGCTTTCGTGCAGAACGCCGTGGAGATTGACCAACCGAAGCTCTCACAGCAGCCACATTTTCCGGTCCTGTTGAAGTCCGAGGACGTCCAGTAGATTTACGTTTTAATGCACTACTTGTTTGTCTAAAGTTTAACACCCAGGTGCGAATTGTTTTTCTATCGGGAACGGGATCATGAGCAGCGAGCGCGAAGCGATTACGAAAAGCACGTTGCGTCGATATCGGCGAACCGCCATTTCTAATAAATTCCTCCACAACAAAAGCGCGGTGTACTCCCGACCATGCCATGATGTGAACTGGAAATTGCATGAGATGAGCTGTCTTTCTACGTATGCATCACCGCTGTACCCCCACCCGGCCCCTGGCTACACCTTCCACAAATCGGGGAGGTCATTCTGCCGCACCTTGTATAAAAACATACAGAAATATTATAAAACAAAGTTGCTGAACAGTTGATCTTGTTCAGTTGGGACATAGCGAAGAACTCCCAGTTTGTCTGCCACTTTCCTAGCAAGTAAACTTAGTCGTTTAGTGCTGAGGGTGGTTAAATTCTTGGAATTGATAATTATAGATACAAATGTAAAATGTGACGAGAAAGAAGTAATAAATGTATATAAATGGAAAAGAAAACACTTCAAGACTTCAGAGGCAAATAACGAGATGGTATGAGCATATTAATTATTGCTGGGAAAAACCCAACATAATAAATGCGGTATTTTGAATGTTTAGAAAATATTTATATTGGGTCTGGGAAAAAGTTCGTGGCGTTTTTCCCGATAGATGGCATTGGTTGCCGATAACTAAAGAACAACAAGTCACAGCGACACCACCGAGGGCTCGTTTTTTAGATGACCTTCCGAACGTTAGTTCGAGCGTAGAAACATTGTAATCGGTGCAGTGGTTGGAAAGTTATTCGCACTTGAAAATGGAGAAGAATAATGAGAAATTTCGCTATATTCTGCAATATTATTATGATAAGGGGAAGAACGCTGCGCAGGCTTGTGATAAAATTTGTGCTGTGTACGGTGAAGGTACTTTATCGAAATCTGTTGCGCGGAAATGGTTCGCTCGCTTTCGTTCTGGAAATTTCAATGTGAAAGATGAGTCACGCTCCGGTCGTCCAATCACTGAAAAATCTGATGAAATTCTTGAAAAAGTCCAACAAGATAAGCATATCAGCAGTGTCGATATTGGCATGGAGCTAGGCATTGACCACAAAACTGTTTTGAACCATTTACACAAAGCTGGTTACAAAAAAAAGCTTGACGTATGGGTTCCTCATGAGTTGAGCGTGAAAAACATGATTGACCGAATTAACATCTGCGATGCGCTGCTGAAACGGATTGAAATCGAGCCGTTTCTGAAACGTTTAATAACCGGAGATGAAAAATGGATTACGTACGATAATCGGAAGCGTAAAAGATCGTGGATAAAGGATGGTGAGCCGTCACAAGCGTTCGCTAAGCCAACATTGACGCCAAAAAAAGTGATGCTGTGTGTATGGTGGGACTGGAGGGGAATCGTCCACTACGAGCTACTTCCAACTGGTCAGACGATTGATTCTCAACTCTACTGTGCACAACTAGAGAGATTACGCCAGGCGATTGAAAGAAAACGGCCCGAATTGATTAATAGGAAAGGTGTTGTCTTCCATCATGACAACGCCCGACCACACACTTCTTTGATGACCCGTCAAAAATTGAGAGAGTTTGGTTGGGAAGTTTTGATGCACCCACCTTACAGTCCGGATATAGCACCCTCTGACTATCATCTGTTTCGATCTCTGCAGAACTCTCTCAATGGAATTAAGTTGGTTTCAAAAGAAGCCTGTGAAAACTACTTGATTCAGTTTTTCGACCAGAAACCACAGAAGTTTTTCACCGATGGGATCATGGATCTACCAAAAAAATGGCGAAACATTGTCGATAATAATGGAGCATATTCGGTTTAAATAAATTCGTCCACGCGCCATGCGGGGACCAGTTGAATTTTACTGAAAAAACGCCACGAACTTTTTCCCAGACCCAATAGAAGTGAGGCAAAGGGTGCATCTGGAGTTCAAAATTTAATAATCACATATATAGGAAATAATTGGTTGCTCTTCTGCCATAACCAATTGTCCTGTCCTTCAACAGAGTTTAGCATTCCAAAATAAATAATTATACATATATTAGTATCCTTGGTTCTATCATTTTACCATTTTAATTAAAATTGAAGATTACTTGAGATAGCCATAAAACTTATTCCACCGCGATCTATCCAGATCTACTGTAATCCTCATGTGTCTTCCGAGTTTTTAACTTCTATGCACATGCGTATTGAACGTGGCCTTGATTACGACTCTATCAGCTTCTATGAATTCCTGGTGCTGTTTCACTAGCTTTTACACATTAGTCTTCTCGATCACGTAGTTGATCGAGTCTCTCCGTCGAGCTCTACCGTATTGAACCTTAAGCTTTATGTCTCTTTATCTGTGTTGGTGATCCTGATTCATCCCTGCCTATCTGGCTTATTTTTTGAATTGCTTACCGTGAATTCGTTTAGTTATCTTGAGATTCACATACTAATTTTACTCCCGTTGTCCGTTACACTAGCATAAAGTTTTTCGAGCTCCAGGCCACTATTACTTTCTGTCATTGTCAGGCACATAATCATTACTGGACAAAACCGATTATGACTCCTCCTCCACGTCTGGGAAGCTAAAGTATAATAAATGCTCAACGGCGTCTTTCAGTTCCTTTTGTGCTATTAATCGTTTTCAGTTCGTAATAATCCTAAAAGCACATTCAACTATGTGCTTGTTGGCATAAACACGTATCACCAAAAATCTAGTGCACCAGTACACAAGTGTACTACATCGCAAGAAAGCGAACTGTAATAATTTTGTTTTTGTCCCTCTTGGTTTGGCATTTTTTACTGATCCACAGATTGTAAGTCTATGGAGACTCGTACAAATAACAACACCTTCATTATATAAGGCCTACTTAATACAGGGTGCGGCAGAATGACCTCCCCAATTTGGGAAGCTAATAAAAACCAAACCAAGCAAGATACAAGAAAAATGTTTATATTTCTGAAAAGTGTACATAAAGCAGTTTTAGATTAGCGTGTTTTAAAAATGACATCACTTAAGTGGCGACCTTCATTGGCGATACATTGGTTTAGTCTCTCGTAGTTTTCCATAACATGCGCGTCATTTCCGGTGGAATAGCAGCAACTTCTTGGGTTATTGCCTCCCTAAGAGGAAAAAATCACATGGGGTCAAATCGGGGGAACGCGGAGGCCACCCAATGTCACCACGCAAGGAGATGAGACGGGCAGGAAACATTTCTCTCAATATTCCAAGGCTACGACTAGATGTGTGGGATGTCGCACCATCTTGTTGGAGCCATACGTTTTCCTGTCCATGTTCATCAAAAAAAGCAACCAATCTAGGCCTGAGAAAGTTCTCGAGTAGTGAACAATATCTATCGGAGGTTACCGTTACAGTTACACCGTTCTCTTCAAAGAAGTACGGACCTCACACACCAAACCCAAACACGGCACGCCACACTGTAACTTTAGGACTATGTAGTGGTCGTTGATGAAGTTGCCGAGGGTTATGGTCTGCCCAATATCGGAAATTCTGTTTGTTAACCATGCCTGAAAGGTGAAAATGTGCTTCATCCGTGAAAAGCACAACATTTCTTCGAGGAAAGTTTTGAAGTTCTCGACACAAAGTTGTACGGGTTTCATAATCTCTTTCGTCCAGCTCCTGTGTAGTTGCAATTTTGTAAGGGTGCATTTTCAGTTCTCTGATAATCGTAGGGCAGCCGCATGCTTTCGTGCAGAACGCCGTGGAGATTGACCAACCGAAGCTCTCACAGCAGCCACATTTTCCGGTCCTGTTGAAGTCCGAGGACGTCCAGTAGATTTACGTTTTAATGCACTACTTGTTTGTCTAAAGTTTAACACCCAGGTGCGAATTGTTTTTCTATCGGGAACGGGATCATGAGCAGCGAGCGCGAAGCGATTACGAAAAGCACGTTGCGTCGATATCGGCGAACCGCCATTTCTAATAAATTCCTCCACAACAAAAGCGCGGTGTACTCCCGACCATGCCATGATGTGAACTGGAAATTGCATGAGATGAGCTGTCTTTCTACGTATGCATCACCGCTGTACCCCCACCCGGCCCCTGGCTACACCTTCCACAAATCGGGGAGGTCATTCTGCCGCACCTTGTATAAAAACATACAGAAATATTATAAAACAAAGTTGCTGAACAGTTGATCTTGTTCAGTTGGGACATAGCGAAGAACTCCCAGTTTGTCTGCCACTTTCCTAGCAAGTAAACTTAGTCGTTTAGTGCTGAGGGTGGTTAAATTCTTGGAATTGATAATTATAGATACAAATGTAAAATGTGACGAGAAAGAAGTAATAAATGTATATAAATGGAAAAGAAAACACTTCAAGACTTCAGAGGCAAATAACGAGATGGTATGAGCATATTAATTATTGCTGGGAAAAACCCAACATAATAAATGCGGTATTTTGAATGTTTAGAAAATATTTATATTGGGTCTGGGAAAAAGTTCGTGGCGTTTTTCCCGATAGATGGCATTGGTTGCCGATAACTAAAGAACAACAAGTCACAGCGACACCACCGAGGGCTCGTTTTTTAGATGACCTTCCGAACGTTAGTTCGAGCGTAGAAACATTGTAATCGGTGCAGTGGTTGGAAAGTTATTCGCACTTGAAAATGGAGAAGAATAATGAGAAATTTCGCTATATTCTGCAATATTATTATGATAAGGGGAAGAACGCTGCGCAGGCTTGTGATAAAATTTGTGCTGTGTAGGGTGAAGGTACTTTATCGAAATCTGTTGCGCGGAAATGGTTCGCTCGCTTTCGTTCTGGAAATTTCAATGTGAAAGATGAGTCACGCTCCGGTCGTCCAATCACTGAAAAATCTGATGAAATTCTTGAAAAAGTCCAACAAGATAAGCATATCAGCAGTGTCGATATTGGCATGGAGCTAGGCATTGACCACAAAACTGTTTTGAACCATTTACACAAAGCTGGTTACAAAAAAAAGCTTGACGTATGGGTTCCTCATGAGTTGAGCGTGAAAAACATGATTGACCGAATTAACATCTGCGATGCGCTGCTGAAACGGAATGAAATCGAGCCGTTTCTGAAACGTTTAATAACCGGAGATGAAAAATGGATTACGTACGATAATCGGAAGCGTAAAAGATCGTGGATAAAGGATGGTGAGCCGTCACAAGCGTTCGCTAAGCCAACATTGACGCCAAAAAAAGTGATGCTGTGTGTATGGTGGGACTGGAGGGGAATCGTCCACTACGAGCTACTTCCAACTGGTCAGACGATTGATTCTCAACTCTACTGTGCACAACTAGAGAGATTACGCCAGGCGATTGAAAGAAAACGGCCCGAATTGATTAATAGGAAAGGTGTTGTCTTCCATCATGACAACGCCCGACCACACACTTCTTTGATGACCCGTCAAAAATTGAGAGAGTTTGGTTGGGAAGTTTTGATGCACCCACCTTACAGTCCGGATATAGCACCCTCTGACTATCATCTGTTTCGATCTCTGCAGAACTCTCTCGATGGAATTAAGTTGGTTTCAAAAGAAGCCTGTGAAAACTACTTGATTCAGTTTTTCGAGCAGAAACCACAGAAGTTTTTCACCGATGGGATCATGGATCTACCAAAAAAATGGCGAAACATTGTCGATAATAATGGAGCATATTCGGTTTAAATGAATTCGTCCACGCGCCATGCGGGGACCAGTTGAATTTTACTGAAAAAACGCCACGAACTTTTTCCCAGACCCAATATTACTTGCATGCACAAGATTACTTGGTAAAATCCCTTGAACTTTATGTTTCCAGATCATAGAGATGTTTCATTGAAATTTGAATATTGTATAAAAATAATTATAATAACCTCCTAAACATGCTGCCCCCTATATATATATATATATATATATATATATATATATATAAACAATTATATTTATTGCATTAGTAATACACACATCTTAGTAACAGATCACTTCACAATGTTGTTCACTGTTTTCACAGACAATGCGTCCTAACTTCCGGCGGCGGTATGGTAAATTGCAGAGCGCTTCCTTGTTGGGTTTCTTCCATTAACATCGAGTTTGCATCTCGCTTGCGTATTCTTTACTCCATCGCGTCCAACAATGCTGCACAATTTTTTGAGCGTTGGCAGTACTGATAGTGTGTGACAGCCGATTTTTGCGTATTTATGACAGATCAGGCTCAGGTAAAACTATCAACAATATATCGATAAGGAAGTGTCCAGGTGTCAAAGGGTTAAAGTCATTAAGATCATCAGCTAACAGGGATACACAGCGGGAATTTAAAAGTGCTCCTACCTGTATTAGTGTGTGTAAAGTAAAAAAATCCTCAAATATTCCTAAAATTCGGTACTCACTTTCACTTATTCGTTGATAATTTTCTAATTTGCTTGAACCATTTAAATTAGTATGATAGTTGCCAAGTCACTTCTGTAAATCAAAACCGACAAAACCTAGTATTTTTGTGATTTGACGTCCCAATTCGAAGTTTAGCAATTGAATCAGTAAGGCCTCCGTATATGACGAATTAAATTCTCTCGTTGATTGCTGAAGGCATATGGTGGCTGAAAAAGGCGCTGATACTGTGTCGTACATTATAGTTTGTAATTCGTAACAACATACGGGTTGTAATGAGACCGATCTCCAGAAAATATGATATTTACGATCGGCCTCTGGTATTAAAATTTGACCATACATTTTCTTGATGTCTGCAATTATGACAAAAGCATGTTATCAGAACCGCCATAATAATTCGACAACGTCATCCTGTATCACTGGTCTCACGAATTGTATATCATTGAAAGCTACTCGTATAGTAGTTTCTGCAGTTGTATCAAAAGCAACTCCAATTTTTGTAGTTGTATTTGATGCCATAATTATGGCATGGTGAGGAAGATAATAATGTTCATCTTGTCGTTCATTGTTGGTTTCTTCGACGGATTTCATGTATCCTGATTGCACATACTCTAACCTAAATTTTACGTATTCACTTTTTAAATCTATTTAAACAGCGTTCAGAAGCTCAACGTATGGTGTCGCGTTTCACCTAAGTTTCCTTTATTGGAAGTAAAGGGAATGGCAACAGCAAATCGTCCTATTTGATGGGAAGTTGTTGCTTTAATGAAGTTATTTTCGCATTCTTGTTCAGCAATGAACAGTTTATGATTGGTATTGCATTTCTCAATTGACCAGCATTTTTCTATTCTTTCTTCCAAATATATATTCTAATGGCAAGATAATTTTTGTGGTTGCATGCAATCTTGAAATGCTAAAGCTCCTGATACTATTCATTTATTATATGTTCTGCTAGTTTTATATTGCTAAGAATGTTTAAATGTGATCAATCAAATGAAATTATAGTCGTGTTCGCTGTTTTCTTTTTTATGATGAAACAAATCTGAAATTGTTTTATATGATTTACATTTTGATTTAATACGAGCATCAATCTTGCAGTTTAAATTAACGTTTATTTGATTAATGCCCCCAACTCTAGATTACATGGAATAACTTGATAAATTAAGTTTAACGCAGAGATCGACCGTGATAAAATTAGATTGAGAATCGTTATCTAAAAACGCTCTACAAGAATACCATCTCCCTAAATAATCAACTACGCATATGCAAACCGTTGATAGTAACATTAGATTATTTTCGGTTTCATCACGAACGTGTGTTACTGTAGACATCTTTGAGGTAGATAGTGTAACGGTATGAGACTCGTTAATAGAGGAATCGTTCTCTTCAATATGCAATAAAGAATGATGTCTTTTTCGACAATACTTACACGAGAACATTGACTTGCATGATTGACTATTGTGACCCTTTCCTAAACAATTTGTTCATAGATGCTTTTTCTTAACTTCACTAGTACGACTATTAGGTTTTAATTTTAGAATTATATCATTAAGAAGTAAAATGACGGCTATTACAATAGTTACAAGTCGGCTTGTTTGTTGATATTAAAAAATTTATTTTAGCGGGATTTATCCTCTGATCATCATTACCCAAACTTAATTTGTCTAATAGCCTACATCTGTTGATTAAAACGATACTAAATCATCAAATGCGGGTGTGCGATTTGCATTAGATGTAATCGTATCTCATCCATGTTAGAGAATATGTATAATTTACTTGTTACTAAATAAATTACTAATGCAACTCAACTAACTCAACTAACTAGTGTTTTTAAATGTCAAAGCAAGTTATCTAATAATTTCCGCAATGATTTATACGAATCACGCTTAATACTGAGCAAGTTGAAAAGTCACAAGCTGCTTATTTTCAAATCTTTCGTCTAATAATTCCCATGCAAATGAATAATTATTATCTGATATTGACATCGGCTGCAAAATAATAATTATAATAATCTCTTAGACGCGAGCTGATCTGCATATAAAAACAAAATATACGTACCTTAAAAATGCTTGTTATCTAGTAAGGTATTATGTATTTCGGGCGACTAGATTTGCAATAAACTTGTTTTTAAAACTCTGTTTTTATTAATATCTCTCATCAGTTGTCCAATTGCTGGACCTAGACTAACACTCAAAACCGAATCAGCTGTGAATATACGTTACAGTGTACAAACTAGATATGAAACTTCTGTCTGCCATACTATTTTTAGTTGAATCTTCACAAATTTTCAGATCTAGATGATACATATGTGTATCGAGGCGAAAAGATTGAGTTTTGCATAGATATGCTTCTCACGATTCAAAAAAATCTAATGAAAATGTATAAATCGTCATGATATTGTGAAATAATATTACAATAATCGCACTGGATAGATTTTTACTTAATTAGTTTCTTAATTAAATCGTTAGTTATTTCAGTTCTCTTAGTAATAACACACAAAAAAGTTCAACTGCAAGATAAGTACGGAGTTTAGATTAACAAACGGTATTCTTATCTAGAAGAGTTATATTAATATTATTCGAAAAGTAATTCCCTTAGTAATAAATTATTTAAGAATTATGGTATTTCTGTTAAAAATTATTAAAAAATTGTTGAGATTTCCACTTATTATTAAACGGTGAAACCACTCGAAAATAAAATCGTGTACATTTTTGTTAATATCTCAGCTAATGAAAATAATTATTGATATACTATTACAGATAAACACATCAGAACAGATTTATATATTTATCTGACCGGAATCTGATAAGAATATAAAAATATATTTTATCTGCTCTAGATTGTTAGATTAAGGCTTACATACCATACGAACATTTACTTATCATCATTTTAGATAGTTTCGAAACAGGAAATTATTTATAGAATATGCATTTGCATATAACATACATATTTATCTAAATACATATACTCATTTGATCTGGGAAATATATTTACAGTGAATATTCGTACTCGATCTTGATCCCTTTTTCAGGGTTATGTTTAATTTGGTCGATACTCGACGAGACGTATCGGCCACCTGTTATAAAATTGTTTCAGGGTGCGTTATCTAAATTTTTATCTTTATTTAATGGCGGGGATAAACTCGCAATATGCTCGCTGCAGGGTATGTGTCGGTAACGAGGTCTTCAAAACAGGATATTAGAGACAATATTTACTGATATTAGGTCCTAGATAAAACAAGCTTTCGACTTTACCGGGTTGTTCGTCAAAAAATGCGTTTACATTGTTTACATTTCACTTTGAATATTCTGAAAATTGTTAATAATGAGTAATGTGTCAAATATATGTTGTGAACTACGCAAAAGAATATTACTGCTAATAATGCAAATTTAAGAACCACTGCATTTAATCAGACTTATTCTATTGACTAACATCATCATACATCCTTTCTGACAAATTCAATACCCATATTTGGTTGAAAATTTATAATTTAGAATATTATAAATAGGTAATTCTTCTTCGTGAGTTTTCATTATTATAACTTACAAATCAAGTGCTTTTTCTAGATACATCTTGTTAGCAAAGGTGTTGTCCAAAGTTCCATTTCTACCTGCAGATGTTGGAACAATTCAACAATTAATAATATTCTTTCTTGAAGTATGATTTCTATTACTTTAGTATTATTTATGTACCTACTTACATAGTATCTGATATTTTATTATCCATAAGAGTTGCTTTAATTAATTCCCGCATTAACATATTCTTTTCTAGGTAGAGAACATGCTTTTAATTAAATGGCTTACTGTAAATAGTTGAATACTGAACTTAATAAGAAAATATTAATTTATTGCTGCTTATCTATTACACGTACTTTGTTTATTATAAAAATTATGAATACTGATCGAATCAATGTGTGAAAAATTTGTTTTTCCCAGAATATATGTATATATATATATATATATATATATATATATATATATATATATATATATATATATATATATATATATCGTTCGGTTATTCTTAGTTATTATAGATAAGTAATTCATCTTATAGCGGGAATCTACAACTATCAAAGGCAAGATCCATTTGGATTACACACTATAGCAAAAAACGGAACATATTATTGAGTAACTCAAAATAAAACGTTGTTCCTATTTGTTTTATAGAATAAAACTAAGGTTGTTGATTGAAGTAGCAGACTAACTAAATCTGTATTAAAAAAAAAGCGAAACCCTTTCCATGCCGTTTCCGTACGTATTATTTAAATGTGGGGCACAATGTACGTATAGTTACAGTACATACACACATGGCGATTCGACTTGACTTGCTAAGAATTATTAACATGTAATTAATGTTATTAATATTTCAATGCTACTAGATATCTATTTCTTTTCGAAGTTAAGGAAGATTAAAATTTTTTGTTATTAAAACAATATATTTTAGAGTACTTGTTATTTTTTCGCCTATGATTACATTTCTCTTAACACCCCCGAGTATGTTTCTTCCCAAAAAAGGAAATTTAGATATTTTGCTTCATGAAAATGTAAATTCTAGTCTACTTATAAGTGCTAATTTATATGTTAAGACTTGCATAAGAATTTGAATTTTTCTATGTTAGTACGGGGAGAACTATAAAAGTTTTTAACAATAGAACGAAAGGTCTACTAATTTAATTTTCCGACGTAACCTCCCATAACTTCAACGCACTTGGTTACTTGTTCGGCAATGACTTTATTCCATCGGAAAAAATTATTTCGGTTGGTTTTCAAAATAGATATCAATTTCTCCCTTATAATGAATTATCATCTATGAAAAGACTTCCACTGAGATGCTTTTCCAAATTTCTAAATAAAAAGAAGTCAAGCGGAGTCAAATTTGGATTATATTGTGGATTGTCTAGCTCACACTCACGGAGGATGTGTTGGATTTTGGATGTCTTTGGATGTCTAGTAGGAGTCTTTTGCGTCGCAAACCTGGATGTTATTAGTCAACAGCTACACGTAATTTTATTAACATATTACCGTAGGTAACTGCTGCTATTATAGTTTCTTTAGGGATGTTTTAGCTCATGTTTGCGACACAAACCTGGATATTTTTGGTCAATAACCGTACGTAATTTTGTTTGCATATTATTGTAGATACACTCCGCGCAACATGAATAGGACCAACTGCATATATGACATTTGTAGTTGGTATAAACATGGTAGCGCGCTGGAATTGTTATTTTCGAAAATAAGAGGGTTGATAAAAAGATGTATGTAGGTACCAAATATAATTTTTGTAAAAGTCAGTGCAAATGTACGTTACTAATGACAATAAGTAGAGTAATTAAACGCCACTTGAATACGACCAATCTACAAAATAAAAGATTCGTTTGCAATAACAAAATACTTTATTGTTCAATAATGAGTACTTTTGCCATTATTTCTTATAACCTCAAATAGTCGGGATGGAATGGAATTATACAGGGTTCTCAAGTAGTCAACGGGAAGTTCCGCCCAACTTCGTTTCAGCGCCTGCTCTAGTTCGTCAACGCAACTGAATTGGGTAGCATTGGAGTACAATTTACGCGACAACCATCCCCAAACATTTTCTATGATGTTCAGGTCGGGGAGAGCGATGGCCAATCGAGAACCTCCATGCCTTGTTCTTGAAACCAGCGTCGAACAATGCGCGCGGTGTGAATACTGGCATTATCCTGTTGGAAAATAAATGGCCCACCTGCCATAACGTTGGAAAATTTGTCTTTCACCTATTGCAGCAGCTGGACGTACTTTTCCGAATTCTGTCTGCCCTTCACTATTACTAAATCAACAGGTCCGTTATAGGAAACAGTTCCCCATACCATGACTGAACAAACATCGGCTCGCCTTCGTGACTGAATCACTTCATGTTTACGTAAATCGTGGAAATAGTAAGAAAACCCATCCGGGCCATCTAAATTAAACTTCTTCTCGTCACTGAAAATAACAGTTTGCCATTCTCTTGTCCACCCATTTTTGCTTGAGCAAACTGAAGGCGTGCAGTGCGCTGAAATTCCCTTAAAGGAGGCCGTCGTTTAATTTTCAAACGTTTTAAATGCGGACAGGTCTTCAGTAACTTCTGTACAGTTCTTACCGATGCATTCGTTCCAACGTTATTCGCGATTTGTCTTGCCGTTAATGCCGAATTCGATGCTTCGCGTAATATGGCTCGACGTTCTCTCTTAGTTGTAACGGATGTTGTTCGCCCTTTAAAACGTTTTCCATAATTCTCGGGATCCCTAATAAAATTGTTCACAACCTGGTGTGATCGACTTATTTTCTTTGCAGTAGCCCTTGAGGAATATCCTTCTTGATGGAACGCTTTAATTTTTCCAATTTCTTCCATACTTAAGCACTTCTGTCGTCCCATCGTTGCACAATACCCTTAATTACAGATGTTTGTTTATCCGGATACACGTTGTAACTCGACCCTCATCCGGTAGCTTACTATTAAGTACTGGTCGTATCCAACCGGCGCGGTGCATTTTATATGTATGTGGTACTTACGTCACCCAATGCATAACGTTAGGCACTATTGCGCAATAATGCGTATTATTTGCCATATCATACCATTACAAACTTGCATTGTATTTTTAGTAAATGAATTGTTTTTCAAACCACCGAAAGCTTGCAACAAGTTGGGTGGTCCTATTCATGTTGCGCGGAGTGTATATAAGTTATTACGGTCCTCTTTGACATGTATTCAAGAAGAATAATTCCTGCTTGACCCCAAAAGACGGCGACTCCATTGAAACTTCTAACCAATATTTCACCTCAAAATATAAGTATGTACATACATATATACTTCAATCCTTTACTTGTGAATATTTTAAAGAGAATTCTGTTCCTTTGTCTAAATTTGAAATCGCTGTTTTAATTTTACAAAACTTATTTTTACTGAGGAACACTTTAAAAGGTACAAAATAATGAACGAATTGAAATTAAATCTGATACACAAATAAAAAATGTCACTATTGAAAGTTACTAGGCAAGGTACAATTAGTTGTTGCTATCATGGCTAGGTAGATTTTTTTACTTTCCCTCGTACAAAATATCTATCTATATAAATATACAATGTCAGACGAAAGCTTGTGTAATGTAAAATTATTGACGCTTATTAAATATTCTATAAACATTCTAATCGGAAATGATAAACGTTCATTAGTATTGACACACGAGTTTAAATATTCTCGCAAATCATGTTACTAAACGTTTTTTAACGATTACATATAGATATCAATAGTACTCTCTAAGCGATAACGAAAATAAACCGGAGATAAAATTACCAAGAAGAGAATTACACATACGCAGATGATTATCGTACCAGCTAGCTCGGAATGGAAAAACCAATTTTTAAACAAAAACAACAACGGGTACGCGATAAAAACGAGCTACGCCACTCTTTTATCGTACACTTTTTGTTTGTTCGTTATCAGAAAACTGTTATCTTGTCTAACTACACGACATAAACTCAAACATTATATGTTATTATCATTGAAAGTGATGCCTGGAAATGTGATACCCCGCTGACGGTATCGACTTTCGTCAGGATTCGTTCACGGTTAGATTTGTTTTCGTGCCACTTTCCAGTACACGTCGTACGCACAAAAACGAAAATTCTATATTATCTAACATGAGCATCTTATTACCACCAAGAATCGTTTGACTAGTTTGTTATGAATTGAAGTGAATGACAGATTTTATCAGCATGTATATGTGTGTATACCTTTTAAAATAGTGATATAACATATATTATCAAATATTTTTTTTCCACTTAAACCCAGATATCTCTTCTTTTGTATCAGATAGTCTCAAATTTAAATTTCGAAAGATAATAATCAATCATGATAAATAATAAATAGAGAGAATAACCACAAATATGATGTAACCCAAGATCACTTGTCCTAATAATTTTTTCGTATATTGTGTATGTACATACACATATACTCATTTTCATAAGTTATTTCTAATGTCAACGTAGAAATTTAAATGGTATTCAGTATTTACTACAATACTATAATCTGTGTGATTGAAAGTTCAATTAATGTCTCAAATTACTAACAGATAATTTTAGCAAAATTGAATAATCGCAGAATAATTTTCTAAACAGCTTTTGATGGTGCGAACCATGAGCGCTTCAAAATATAAGTATGACACCGCTCTCTGTTAAATATTTCATAAACAGCAGAAAATAAAACCAAGTAAGGGCATGAAACACGACTGTATTTTTCCCTGATACTGTTTAATGCGTGTTTAAGATGAAAAATGAGATTTAATGAGATACGATTATACGGAATTATTATCTAACAAAGAACGATTGGCTGACCTGAATTACACAGTTAACATATACATATCTAATATCAAACAATATATAAAAACTTGTAATTAAAACACCTAAGTTGGAAGCAGAAGTTATACATAGTATATACGTAGCATATATACACTACCGGTCATATTTATTTGCCCACCCCAATTTTATGTGTTTCCTGAAATACGGATTATCTTTCGAAAAATCTGTATTATAATTATTCAACAATATTATTAGTGGAAGTAATTCCATATGAATTTCTACGAAAATCTTAAATTGTTTATGATATATCGTAAGGGTGTCATAAATTGGAAAAATACCATAAATATTATATAGGCTAATCCCTACAGTATTAACAGTTTTACCTGCATTTCCGAAAGGTATTACCAATATTGTGTTATTGTACTAACTAATTACAATATTAGGATGTGTTATTCAAAAAGGAAAATCAATTTTATGTCAGTCATCGTTCATCTTTTGTTGCGGAAACAGTGAAATAGAGAGTTACTGTGAATATTTTAATGCAATGCCGAAGACGAGGGAATTATCTGTTGAAGTGCGTGCTATGATAACTGCTTATCATCGTACGGATAAAAGTAATCTCGAAATTGCAAAAGAATTACGATTAAATCGCAGAACCGTTGATTATAACGTTAAAAAATTTGAAGAAAGTGGTACATTTTCCAACAAAAGAAGATCTGGACGACGCAAAGCGACGACATCTGCAGATGACCGGCATCTAATACGGATAAGTAGACGCGATAGACGAAAAACAGCACCAGAAATTGCTGCTGAAATGAATAGAGCGCGTGCTAAACCAATTAGTGTGTCCACGGTACAGAGAAGGTTAAGGCAAGCGGGTTTATACGGAAGAATTGCTCTGCGAAAACCATTATTACGAAAGCAAAACAAGATAAAACGACTAAATTGGGCTAAAGAACATAGGATTTGGACGATCGATCAGTGGAATAATGTGTTGTGGACAGACGAATCGAAGTTTGAACTTTTCGGTAGTAAAAGGCGAATATTCGTAAGAAGATCCGCAGGAGAAAGAGTACTGCCAGAACTAAGGGTGGGCAAATAAATATGACCGGTAGTGTATATATATATATATACGACCACATCCAACGTATGAAAACAAACATTTGCCAAGCAAGTCGCCGACACCGACGTTTGCCGAACACCTCTAGACTCCTTGGCCTCCATGCTAATACAATCGGTCAGTTTATTTATTACCACATGTTTTCATTAGTATTTAATTTACTCCAACTTGTATATACTACTTCAAGCTTAACAGGAAGAACTTTAGCACCTATAACAAGATTTAAATTTTACACAAAATGAAAGTAATGGCTGAAGAACATGTTAAATATTTTCATTCGTCTTCTGATATTAAATATGTTCGTAGCTTTTCAATTTAACTAAGATATTCATCAGATTGTATAATGCATTAACGGCCATGTGCACCATACTTGTATAACAGGGACGCAGCTACAAAACATTAAAGTACGCATTTATAATAATTTCCACGGTTAGGTTCAAAGACGTATTTGGAAACAAGAGTATCACAGAATCCCGCGAAAAAATTGTTTGTGCTTTATCAGTTATGGAAAAGTAACCCAAAAACGAAAACAGGCGTAACATACTATAGAGGAAAAGAAAACTCGAGTCATGTGTCCAACTTGCTATAAAAAGAAAATCAGAAATGAGTAATGCAAATCAAAGTATATTCTTCTCGCCCTGCGTGCGCTAAAATGTAACATGTATGCGTGAAAGTTACATTTTGAAACGCAATACTTCGTTCATTAAGAAATAATGTTAAGTATTTGAATGTTTAGAATGTGATTTTACGTTAATAATGGAATTTACTAGTTTATTTTTTTTAATAAAATACGAAATATACGTTTTTAGTAGCGACCCAATATGATGTAACAGTCTGTCGTAAACTTAACTTATACACTCACTATATTTGTTAAAGTAGGCCGCATGTACTGGTGGTGCGCACGTTTTTTTTTTTTTTGTTAAAATCTTCTTCCCAACAACTTATTGTCCAAAGAAAAAATATATTAAACTTCCTATAACTAAAATATAGCAAAATCTGTCCTGGTCCAAATGTAAATTTTTTAAGTTTAGACCTAGTTGTTGATATGATGAAACATACATTGCTTCCTCAGTATTCGCGAGGTATGCATTTCAACAAAAGCTAGCGAACGTGGAATTTGCAAAATCTATATAAATCAGGACGTTCAACGGAAATTAAAAAAATTGAAAATCAAAATTATATTTTGACATTAGTTGCAATAAAAATTAAATAATATCTTCAAACTAAACGCTTTTTGGATTGAAAAATCCTAGCTTCTTTTCGTTTATCATCGAATAAAGTCTTATACTGAGCAAACAAGCGAGCATTCTAAGGCTCTTCGGAACTTAAAAATGCGTTCCCAATTATCGTCAAATTTACAAATCTCTTCACTTAACCAGCCCATCACTTTGAAAACCTTTTCTTTGAAGTTTGAAGTTTCTTCATGTTGGGAATACATTTTTCTATCGATGTTTAACATGGTGTACCCCAATTATTTTTCTACATCCTGTAATTTAATATCTCCGACTAGTGACATTTTCAATTGTAGAATTTCGTCTTGTATAATAGCTTGCAGGTAATTCGTTTACATTGTTCAACTCTCGGGGCTACTATTTGTTCCTGTTCGCGAATAAACGATTGACTAATACTCTTATTAAGTCTGATAGGCAAATAATCGACTTCGCGAAGAACGAAGGTTAGAAAATCACGGTTTCCGATCATAAACGTCCTACTGGAATATATATAAATTTATTTGAGTAAGAGATTATAAGTTATAAATATCGATTATGATTATTAAAATTAATAGAACCCCTTACTTTTTCATAAAATACATTTTAATTTAATAAACCAGAGAGAGAATACATTTTACGCGCAGTCCAGTAACTACTGAAAACGTGTGGAGTGCACACGAAATGTACATCTGGTTTTTTAAATTAAAACTCTCATGAAAAGGTGGGATGTTATTTCAATAATTTACGGGTTTTTCATAAGTGGTCAACTACTTTGTAATATTGATTATCGTATTGAGCATATATATGTACTATATTTCCAAACAAGAATTGAATTCAATTCATCGCATTTTGATACAGCATTTGGGACTGAAAAATATTTGCGCAAGGTTCGTACCACACAAGCTAACTTTTGATCAAAAATTGCTCATTGTACAGACTTAATTAAAGACTCAACAAAGGATGAAAACTTCAGGTATTCTATTATAATTGGCGATGAGACGTAGTGTTTTCAATATGATCCAGAGACCAAGCGTCAAAGCTCTGAATGGAAGCTACAAATGGCATTTTAACCATCAACCATTCCCGTATTCACCAGATTTGGCCCTCTGTGATTCGTAATGCGTAATGAGTGATGCGTAACATTACTAAAACTCGTGGATAGTGATCTTGAAGGACATCTCTAAAGATGAACTTAAAAATTCATTCGACATGTTAATTGGCTGTGCAAAACGTTGTATTGAAGCCGAAGTCAACTGCTTTGAATAAAATAAATGAATTTTACCAACGGTTTTCTCTGAGACAGACTGTGTATATAGGAAAAATTTACACTGGAGACTTCCAGAACTGATACCACAACATTAATAAATAACGTAATTGCTTTTTTGTTCGGCCGATTTCGTTATGAAATCAATTGTTGTGTAAAACCAGGAATGGTATCTGTTTCATATCACACAACCCATTTTTTTTATCAATAGATTCAGTACATGTATTCCTTTTAAATTTGTATTCGGATTTTGTGAAGGCTATGCAAATGCGGGTATAAACATAAGTCAGGAATTGGTGTTAGTTCGAAGCAAAACGGATGATTATTATTATTATTAAAACAAAGATGCTACTGGGACGAAGAATACAACAAATGAGATTGATAAAATTGAGTGGCTTATTATAAACGCTAAGCAGAAATTTTGAGAAATCTCAATACGTCGTTTTCGCATTTTATCAAAAGAAGAAAGATTTTAAGGAGAATACTTCAGACTTTGGCCATTTTGCAATTACAAATATTAAATTATATTTAATACGAGGTGTTATTTACCCAATATAATTAGTTGGTATTCTTATCGAGTAATCGACATTTATAACTTATACCTACTCCTAGTTACACGTGTCCCAATCGGCCGTCCATTATCAGAAAGAGTGATTTGCGAGCCTTACTGCCAAGGAGTTAATTTAGGTTCTACAACTCTCTCTGAATCATTAATGGGACCTGAATTCTATTACTAAAAAATATTCGATTTTATGATTACTCCATAGTATTTTGAAATATTAATTTATTCTTTTTTTCGAGATTCTAGAGAGTTATTTAAACAACTGATTTCTGTTGTTCAGCTATTTATAGATTTACTGTGTTTAAAAGAAAAAAGCATCTTTTCTAATCCACCCCAAACATACGTTCGTTTGAATAAAAATCGTTCTATTGTAAAACTTCTGAAACGTTGTGTGGTATTACATATTTACAACCAATTATAATAATATTTCTACCATAGATAATTTGAATTTAGAAATATTTCTTCATTTATTGAACCACTACAGTTCCTGCACACACATTCACATAGTCGATCGTATGGAAGTTATTGAGCTAGAAGCGTGTTGAACGTGTACGGAATCACTTAAATCTGACAACGGCATAAAGAACAATACCCCGAATACATCATTAGAGATTCGGGTCGTGTTGGAAAGATCGTTGGTTGCCGTTGCTACTGCATTTCTCGCCCTCCTTCTCTTTCTCTGTATACGGGCGATCGCCGGCGCAACACTGAGATTATTGTGATTGTCTTCATCGTCTGTGTATTATTTGCTAGATGACTGTTTGTTTGGCTGTTATACGCCGGCATCAAGTATTATGTATGCATATAACATAACCGTCAAGATACCGCAAGAACTATTATACGATCGCGCTCCTATCAAAGGAATTATAAATACTGTTTCTGGGTGCTAACTAAATTAAATATACGTATATGCATATTGCGGGCGAATGCTTCCTACTTATGTTTTTATACAAGCTGAAGGCGACTTACTTAAAAGATATAATATGAATTCTAGTCTTTGCTTTAAAAAATATATCTTTGAAAAAGAATTTAAAGCTTTAATTCGAAACTCCATTGAAGAATTTTTCATCTATACATTTATTTCTAAAATAGATATTATATTTAATAAATTACACAAAGAGTAGAGAAAATATTTTACATAATATGTAGTAAAAATAATCCATTTATTAACTCAACACAGACAAATTAGTCCACGCGCTATACAGATAAACGGTTTTTCATTAGGAGCAACATATCTTGCATATAAAATGAAACATACAAAGGGTACTAGGAAAGTTTGGCAATACAGCTATGTTTATTTAATTTTTTTAAAGTAATTTCCTCTACACTCAATACACCCCTCCATCCTCCGAAACCAATCTTTAAACCAGTTCTGCCAAGATTCACTAGGGAGTAAAGCACACTCGTTGTCCCAAGCCCGCAGAAGGTCCTCATCACTGGAAAACCGCCTCATTTTCAGCTTCATTTTCACATGCGGGAACAGTGCAAAGTCGCAGGGAGCAAGATCTGGACTATCGGGAAGATGCCCGAGAAGTTTCAATCATGTCGTGGTCAAATATTCAGTGCAGGCTTTGGCGTGGTGAGCTGAAGCATTATCGTGATGGAGGAACCAGGTATCCATTCTTGACTTTGGCCGCAGGTTCTCCATAGATCCAATGACTTTAGGCAGGCACTGTTTAGTATACCACTTAGCTGTGACTGTCTTCTGTATGTCCAAAACGATGCGTTCCACAATTCCACTCAATTTGAAAAATACAGCTATCATTTTCTTCTTTCCAGATCGGGATTTTCTGACAACTGCGGGTGTGTCCTCATCATCAAAGACCCAAACTTTGTTTTGAGCTTTGGTCGGCACATCGTAATAGCAAAGCCAAGTCTCGTCATCTGTCACGATGTTGTTGGCTTTAGGCCTGAAGTACCCTCTATCTGTTGGTAAATCACTCGCCTGTCCTCGCCAAGCATTTTCCTCACAGTAGTAATGTTTTCCTCCGTAACTTACGTTCGTGGTCTTCCCGGCCTCTCAGCATCCTCCACAGTTAAATTTCCCCTTTGGAATTCTCTATACCACCTGAATATCGTTGTACGATATGGACAAACATCACCTAGTGCAAGAGTCATTTCTTCGAAGCACTGGTCTATGTTTAAACCACGCACGAAATTATAACGCAAAACTGCCCATATCTCATTTCGTGACCACGCTGCCATCGCAAGCACTTTACACTCTCACTGCTAAAGAATAACTGAGCCCATCGGCATGGCACAGCGGCTACTATGCACGTAAGAACATGTCTCAATATGCAGCAACAAGCAGCTTCCTACGATTCATTGTTGTGTCATATTGCAAAACTTTCCTAGTACCCTTTGTACATATCGTAAGATATTTCAGATCAGTTTTAGTTCAGTATAAAATACAGTTAATACCATTATTCAAATGTCCTCCACGAAACGCTTCATTGAAACCAATTTTCCATAAGTACAGAGATTTATAATATTTTACTTTTATATATTAAATATAAAATTGATGCCAAACACATTTTAAAAATGTTACCCAACTAGTAATCCTTATACAAAATGCATCTTGATAAACAGATTTAATTTTGTACATACTGATTAAAATAACCATGATGATTGTACTATTTACTTTTACTTTCATAAAAAGTGAAAAAATTTAATAATTATACTTTAAGAAGCTTTATTTTTGGTAATTTATGCTTTAGTAAGTCTAATTTATTTCGAAAACTTTCTCTAACACTAGATTTCATTGATTATTTGTTTGAATATATACATACGTATACAGGGTCTTCCTATCAGATATCTGTGTAAACTTTGATATGAGCCATAAATGTACATAAGTAATAAAACGTACATAACAAAACAAAATGAGTAACTATGTGACAATAGCACCTAATTATAAAATATTACAAGAAATTGATATCGTCATTATCACAATTTAAATGCAATGAATAATAACTGTCAAGTATGTATGCCAATACATTCTTATACAAAAGAGAATTTCTTAAAAGTATCGACTCTTTTGTAATAATTGTATAAATCTTACTGATTTACTGATTGTCTAACCTTGTAATATAAAAATTGATCTCAAAAAACATCGAATTATCTATACGATTTAAGATTACTTGGGGTAACCGAACAACCAATTCCGTCATCTTTCCAGATTTATTGTAATTTATTTTAATTATATTTCTATGTAATTTTAGCCCTGAGGGCGCAGCTTTTACACTTTAGCTTTGGAAATTCCATATCACCTAGTTGACAGGGCCCTCCTATTGAACATCAGATCCACATCCTCTGCAGTGTTGACTCTCACTTAATGTATTTTTATCTGCGTAGAAGAATATTGTTTATTCTTGTCTGTCTGGCTTATTTCTTTTTGCCGTAAAAAGTTCTTATCTTGCAGCTTTAGACCTTTCACCTGTTCTTTTCTATTTCTTGTTTTTAGATTTTGCTCTATACCTTTTTCATACTATTCTCATGAGCATCAAGAGAAATAAGAATAAGACTAATTAAAAAGGGTTTGCTGCTGGTACTCCCAAAGGAATGTTGACTAACGCGCTGCTTTGTGGTCAGACAACCAACTGTCCGATAACATTGGTTTGGCTTTAGCCCGGATTCCTCAGGAGCATTGGATGACTTTGTAAACTTTTCTACTATTATTTAATGAATTAAAAGTAATAATTTAATAAGTATTCATATAAAATATTATAACAAAATCCGGATATCGGCTACACTTTTTATAGAGCAAATGCATATTACAAAAATCTTCTCTGTAACAATTTCAATAAGTAAATATGTGTATAACATACTATATTAGAAAGCGTATAAACTATACAATTTTACTTTAAATAATATCTTAAAATCTTTAACTATAGTTCTATTCAATCTTTTGTTCGCTATTACATAGTCATATTCAATATTTTTAATTTTTCAAGAATGTCATTTAGATATATTTAAATTTAACTTGTTGTTTACACAACACTCTGAAAACATTAATATCTTCCTGTAAGACTAGACTGATTGAAACTATATATTATTCGGCAAATCTTATGATCATCAGCATTCAAAAGATAAGTAGAAAAAGAGACAGATATCGTCAATAAATAGTGAAAACATTAATGATCCAAGATTAGATCCCTCAGCAGCACCAGTAGTTATAACGAATCTTTCCAATCTCACACCCTCATGTTCAAAGGATTGCACACACTCTATTCCTAAAATATGATTTTAATAACTCCAATACGCTTGTGAAATTCGATTGCTGAAAATCTGCGATATATGCAATTGAAAGCCTTACTGAAACCTTTACAAGTCACCTACACCTCTCTCCTCTAATCCAACACTTCTAATACTTAAATAACATTACTCAAATTGATTCTTGCCAATCTACCCTTGATAAAACCATCTTAATTCCTTTAACAAATTTATTAACGTGTTCTAGTTAGATATCAAAAACACAGACCGATAGTTTTCAAGACACTTCTTGGTCTAAATTTAGAAATTGGTATTTCAATTTTTTGCGTTTATCAGGGAGTACATGACTGAACGGTTCGAGTAAATATTTTATAATTAAGAATTTGTTATAAAATTTATTGTGACAACATATGGCATGCAAATTTTAACTATAAAAATACAAAACAATTTTTTAATTGTTCGTACAAGTAAAATCAATTTTTAAAATACCTACTGTACAAAAAGAAGCTCACATT
This sequence comes from Dermolepida albohirtum, assembly GCA_031893035.1. Taxonomy (NCBI): domain Eukaryota; kingdom Metazoa; phylum Arthropoda; class Insecta; order Coleoptera; family Scarabaeidae; genus Dermolepida; species Dermolepida albohirtum. The sequence goes on along the minus strand of JAVIWB010003981.1, from coordinate 343,161 downwards.
GAACTAAGGTTTGTTTACGATGTTACTAAACATTTATGCGCACTAGAAGCATTAAAATTACCAACCCAACATCGGAGGACTGATTATTTATATTATCGCAAGAGAATTAGACGTGGTTAGAAGGCACAAGTGCGAAATACTTAATGTACAGGGTGAACTACGGAATATGAATGACATGAACAAATTTTTAAAACAAAAATGTGTTTTACAAAAATATGAATAATACAAATATGTAAGTAATAAAATTAAAGGAAAGTTTCAATGTTCGGTCAATACTTAAAAAAATAATTTAAAATATTATTTTCGTGAAAATTCTCACTCGATTTATAATTGTGAATCTTTATTAAAATTACCAATAAATTTACGACGCTAACAAATAAAAAACAAGCACCTATGTAAATATATATCTCTATTAAGCATCTATGTATAAATTGTTTGCACCTGGCTCTACAAACGCAATTTGCAATCCATTTAGTCGTAAAAAATGCAAGGGGAAGCACAACATACTATAAATGTTGAAGCTAGAAGCGAGGACAAGAATAAAAATATTGAACCAGAAAAGGAGTCAACTGAGCAATCTATGTCTTATTATGTCAAGAACAATTAGTCACAAGTTACACATGTTACTTTCCACTGCTATAGTGAAGACAAAAAATTCAAGTCGTCAATACCGTCCAGTGAGAGTTGTTGGACTTTGGAGATCAGAGTAACTTCGCTACTACTAGTTTGTACAGGAATTTAAAAACTTATCAAAAACCAGAGCCAATTTCATGATACGAGGGATAGGTCAGTGAATATAGAATATAGCACCAAGTTATATTTGGCGTCAGAAGTTAATAATTACAATTTAGAAACCTCGCGTCTAGTTACACCCAAAATAACGGAAGAAATACCAATGAATTCTTTTGAATCAGAAAATATCCCAAGCAATATCGAACTAGCAGATCCAAAATTCTATGAGCGAGGTCCAATCGACGTATTACTAGGAGCAGGAATACTTTGAAAGTTGCTAGGTAAAGAACAAATTTCAATGGCCAAAAATCTGCCAATTCTTCAGGAGACCCAGCTAGGACGGACTGTGGCGCCAAACATGAATAAGAGAGAGATAACAATAATGCGTCACAGCGTGATCAAGGACGACGAAAGAAATGCAGTCAACGAACTAACAAAATTTTGGCAAATCGAAAAATATTTCAATTCAAGCACACCTTTCCCAAGATGAACAATATTACAAAGACCATTTTGCTGGAACCCACGCAAGAAATGAATAAGGAAGATTTATTGTGGCGGTATCATTACGAGAGAATGTTGAACATCTGAAAGACTCGAGACAGGTTCCATTAGAACGATTGTACAGCTTAGAGAGGAAGCTAGAAAAGAATCACCAGTCAAAAATAGAATACATGAACTTTATGAAAGAATATAGGGGTTGGGATACATAACACCTATTATTGAAACCATCGAAGCCAACATATTATCTGCTACACCATGCTATAGTAAAGTAATCAAGTCTAACTACAATAGTGTTCGATGCTTCGAAGTGAGAAAATGGATTATCGTTGAACGACGTGCAATGTGTTGGGCCCGTTATACATAACGACCTGATTTAAATAATTTTGAAACTGAAGTATCAGTATAGAGTCGCCGCGACATATCATAGATCTGTTACCAGGTTTTGATAACCAAAATGAATATAAAGCTCTTCAGCGGATATTTTGGAGACCTAATTCGAACGAAGAGAACCAAATTTTGGTTGTTTATGGGAGTCAGGAGTAAAAAGGGTGAAGTATAACTTGAGTCGTGTTTTAGGGGATGCGTGTCTAGATTACGTTGATTTTTACACAATATTAATTATTGAAGGAATACTCAACTCCTTTTGTCTATTATCATCCGAACTTCTTTAACTCAACTCCATCTTGCTTTTTAATTGAACAAACACTATCGACTCTTCCTGTGTCAAGTCTAATCAATTATAAAGAATGCAGACTGAAGAAATTTCAGAGATCAAGATAAGCGACTTAGTTTTTGTAAAAGACGAAAATCCCCGACTGTACTGTATTCTAGGGCGTGTTGCAATGCTCCATTCAGAAAAAGATTGCATCATCAGAGCAGTGAGTATACAAGATTCGGCAACTATTAGGAAGCGACCTGTTAAAAAATTATCTTTTTACCGATTGAGGACAATTAAATAAACTAAAATAATGACCAATCGATCATTTATATTTATGCATTATATGAAAAAGAATAAATTTGTTATAAATGTAATTTTTTTAAAACTACTTACCTTGCAGTGTCAAGGCGGGTGGTATGTTGACTATTTCATTTAAACTTTAAAATTGCCGCCAGTGCGTTATAAAAGGAATACGTGGTATTAGTTTAAAAAAGAAGGGTGATGCTATTTATAAATTCAATGTTCGTGTAATAGACAATAAAGAAATATAGTTCACTAATGTTTATTCTATTCACAAGTACTACAAGAAAATAATTAAGTTTGTCAAACTTATAATTATACATACTATAACCTTGGCAAATTCAATTATTTAAGTATATTCAACCCCATAAAATCAACCGGTACTTCTATTTTAAAAAGTATTATAAGAATAATAATAAAATATTGATTGTACTGGCAGAACTTGGTGAAATATATAAACTAATAAATTTAAAATTTAAAAATAAAAACACACTTGGCATAGTTTCACAAAAGTATTTTACTTCTCTATAAATTCGCCTTACGGCATAATCAAGAGTTATGAAAGTAAGACCAGTTTGTAGAACTGTGTTTGGAACTTTATAAAAAGTTGAAAATGTAAGTCTAAAATGTGCATGTTCGTCATATTTTACTTTTGCCAATCTACTACTGCAAAAGAAAGATGGCGTGTCAAGTTTGTGAAAAGTCAGGTAAAGTTTACGGTGACAACCTCTACAAGAACGTTAATGACAAAAACTAGGTACAATAACATACGCGGTACGAGAATAAATATATATTACAAAATACAGATGCAACGGACGTGGAAAGTAAAAATACATGTGAACCGAAAGCAAAGTTAATTACGATAACTAATAGCAAGAGTAGTAACAAAAAAAATTTTATGTCAAACTTAAAGTTATCAAAATAAATGGATATCATAGAATAAAAACTAAATTAATTAATATGCTACGGACAGGTAACAATATAACTAAACTATTTCAATAGCATTTTAACTTACCATGATTTAACAAAAATACTAAAAACTTGAAACACATTTTTATTTTTTAAATATTATTTCAATTAAGAAAAAATATATGTATAATCCCACAAGGGAATTGTATTAGACAACACGTATTCAATGGCAGATGTAATTTTACTTTAAGTAGGTACACAAGCGCCTCGGTACGAGACCGTGAGCTTGAAAACAAGGGAACATGATGTAAGATATACTTAAGTAGTCTTTGGACATGGGTACCAGCACATACAAACTCACACAGTCACACGTTGTATATATACGAAGAGAATAGTCAGGATGATTATAAGATAAGAACGATGAAAAGAGATAGAAACTGCAATGAGAATAGTGACTGCGGTATATATTCAAGCGGTTTCAACGATAAGATTACACATTGCTGCTTGCAAAACTTGGTCCGCTCTTCACCTAGATAAGCTCACATATGAAAACTTGCAGTTATATCATATATAATATACGTAGACGCTATCTCGGGCTAACCAACGTTTATGTTTCTGTCTCTTTCTCTCCTGTGTTTGCATCGCGACGCGCCCACTTACCACGAATAACCTACCCTTCAGGGTTTCTATACTGATAAAAATTTCAACTTTTATCCAGCGTGTGTGTATATTTACTGTTGACTTTACTAGCTGGCTTTCGTTCTTATTTTTTTGCCAGTTGACCGACTGACACCGCATTCATCTCTCGTTTTTTTTTCTTTTATAGAAAAACCAGCACGCGGTTATGGAACTATGGCAAAGCGGTCTTCCTTATCTAGATAAATTACAACGTCGAGATTTGGGTCATAGATAAACAAGATCGTCGCATCCTAGATTCCAGCTTCGGGTGGCGCGCAAAAAGCCGTACATATTTTATTCATTTAGATAAGATTTGCTTCTTTAATGGCGTTCGACTATATTTGTAATTGCCGTTCCGCTTGTTTTAGGTCTACATTTTTATTAAAACGACTTCTAAGGAAAAATGTTACATATTGTGATACACTTTTTTTATATGTATGTAGTTGTGTTGCTCTGAAAAGAGATATGATTAAAAATTAAAATATATCAATATAGCGTTATACTTTATATTTCCAATTTTTATTAAAGTGATTTGAAATTTACACATTATGAATTGCTTAGCTATAGACAATATGATGTTAAAACAAGTAAATCATATATAGAATTCTAGTAAAAAGAAACCGAGTTCATTTAGTTCAAGTCCATTCCTCATTAACCTTTTGAATTCATACTTATTTGAGAGTGTCGATTCTGTTTTTATAATTGTTTTAATTCATATGAATTTATACCTCTAACGGGCGTGTCTTAGAAATTAGAAGATCAATCTCTTACTTGCTCTGCTTTGGAGTATGCAGAAATTTTGACGAACTCGTCTTGACGTGTAGATCCAAAAACTACTAAAGTATTCCCTAATTAGTGCACTGAAAATATATTAAAACTCGATAGATAAATATGTTACTGTAATATATACACGCATGTCGAATCAAATTTCGTCCACCTACTTCATAGATAGTCAGCCTCTAACCAGTGTTCTTGAAATGCTTTTAAATTCTAACCACAGCAAATAAATTTACTAGCCTTAACAATTTCGAAGCCTTTAGCTTTCTTTGGGCGGCATTCGAGGGGCTTCAGTGATCCAAACTTATTGAAAATACTTTTTTACACCTACGTAATGTTGTACTATAAGTACAAGTCAACTGCATGTTGACCGTGTACGTATCGTTTTCTAAAGTTTTCGACGTTTCGATTTGATGAAATCTATCCCTGTAAGGGAATGGACTATCACAATTTTTTGAAAAGATATGGCAGACAGTCTTTGACTACTCGAAGGGAAGATCATAATGCTTGTTGTATGGATAAATATCTGGTAATCGTATACCATTCAATTGACTTGGACCAGGAAAAACGTTCATAACTATTAATCTGGCTCGTAGATTTCCGCGGTCTTTGTCTATACTTTCTTCATCTTGGCTTCCGGTCTGGAACCGTGCCTTCGTCAATAGTGGCACCGACGTTTCGTCACCACTTGTATGGGACATCTTCAGGGCTTAACAGTCGCGCTGAAACTGGTGTAAGTCTGCAGTGGGGGAGTTTATATGGCGACACTGGTCACGGGTCAATGGAGGAGATAATCATTCATACCTATGAATGATTATGTTTAAGAAGATTATTAAGAAAAGTGGAAATTTATGAACAAATTGAATACAGATATTGACATTTCTAGATTAATATGAAGAAGTGATTGCATTCATCTGGATCAAATTTATTATTTTATTACGGCGGGAAATGATATACCACTTGACACGTGTACGAAAGTTCTTTGGTAAAACCAAATGATTGATGTTGCGAAACTCTAGGATAATATTATTTGTATGTACTTATAAAATTTGTTAATCTATTTAATATTTGTTAATGCATTTTATTAATATCTCGTTAAAGTTCTGCGAGATGACAATGTTTAAATATCGTACATATGTGTACAAAGTTAATCTACGAAATCTTAAAAAAATCCATGACGCAATTCCCAAATGTTTGCACATATTTGTAAAGCATTTGTTAAATGATAATCGTATTTAAGCTATAACCAATTACATGCATTGTTTTACTTTTGTTTGGTCCTGGACACTATTTTGTTTCAGACAATGGGAAGTATACCAAGTCACAATATCACTTAAGCAAGTTAAAATTATGAAAGCTATTTAAATAGAAAACGAAGTTAGTACATAATAAATATCAAAAGAAAACTGAATCAGATATTGTTCCTAATCCGAAATATTCCCAACGGCTTCGCGCAATAGTTCTTCAGAATCTGTTACCCGTGTACATCTATTCCTTCTGCGCCAATATTTTGGTGCTACATGTGTTACTGAGGCTGTAGTGATATATAGTTTATTAGACTATGAGCTGACATGATATCAAGAGACTATAGCTTAGCTAGTTTTCTGGTACTGAACTGTGCTCACGCCTTTGTAAGTCCACTGCTGATGTTTTACAATATGAAATATATTTATCAAATTTTGCAAAGGTATTTTATATAATGCTATTTACACTTTACTGGTAACATTTCCTTAAAATTATTCATATGTTAAATTTGAATATACTTCAAATTACATTTTATTTTAGCAAATTAAATGCAAAATATTACAAGAAATATTATACGTAGTTATAGCGTGTTTCGACAAGTGTGAACATGTTTCGGAATATTTGTTACGAATTATTTATTTATAGTTGCTCTACAACTAAATTAAAAAATTATTAATTCTGTGCTATACAAATATATATGAGCATATAATAAGCCATCTATGGGTTATTCATATCAAATTAAATGAATTTGCGATAGTTTAACGTCTGCAAACAATGTCACGTACATGTGTAAATGACCCCAGAATCTTTTATTATGTATATTAAAAAATTAATTGCCACTTTGGTTTAAAAGTCAGAAATAAAAACATATTTTATATTCTTTCTACTTGCTGTGCAGGGTAACTTTGCCGATTTAAAGAATAAGAATGTTACTTAAAAACTATAACGCCTCATCCTTCGTTAAATAGGATAATAAATAAACGCCCGTATTCTTACCAAAAAACGATCCTTTCGCTTAACTTTCAAGGTACTAAAATAGTTCGAAGAGTTGGGATTCCCTGTTAATAAGTTCTAATAGGACATCACAATATTGTTACCCTGAAAGCTCTTAAGCCAACATTCAAGCAAAAGGTGGATCAAAAAAATACGTTCGGTATTTAGTTAACTAAGACCAAAAGGAAAGGGGGTCCCTTTTGCAGTAAGAAAAAAGTTCTGTGTAAGTTTATTGTATGTTCAATTACTTTTATAATACATCGAGAACTATATGTGCCACATATTGGGCACTTCCCAACAACAACAAAGGAATACAAAAAAATAATAGTAATAAATTGCATAAGAAAAATAATATTCAGTTTACGACTGAATTGATATTTACTTTAAATAATCGACGTTATACTTATGGTGAACTACTTAATAGTTAGCGAGCAAAAATAAATAAGTACGGCTAACCGTTCAATGAGCCCTTAATGAAGTTAGAGTTAAAAAATAAATAAGGGCAATATATGACTAATAAATCAAGAGTTATTAATTAGCGAAGCTCTTAATTAATAAAATTGAAGCTAATTAATTAATAAAGGTATATTTTAATAATAAAGGCTATCTAAAGAGTCAATAATTGGTTAAAGCTATTAAATTCTACGAGATATATAAATACCTTCTGTTAACTAGCCCTGCCCTTAAATTTACTCTAGGGCTTAAATATCACAGCCGGACCTAAACAATTATCAATTATCCCATAACTAAACTGAACGGTAGCATATAAACTCAGCAGTTGATATTACAGTCTTATGAAACAAATATAAAATTAACAATAAACTAATATAATAATAATAATTACGAACGTTCTTGCCAGGCTCTATTACTGCAATCCCTTGGTGTGTCAGGTCTTAGCAAGGGAACAAATGGTTTGGCTAAACCTTAAATCTGCAGATTAAGCGTCTTAATCTGCAAGTCTTTTTAATCAGATGATTCTGGAATCTTCATACGCTCACTAACTCAATGCGTTCCATAATTATTCAGCTCAGACAAATATGGTAGGTAAGAAAAACAAAAAACTATCTAGTTGGTTTTGAGAGTTTATTAACAGAATTGAGATCGTCCCATCAGTAAAATGCCAATATTAATCTAATCTGAATTTTTCAATCACGTGTTGAGGTTTATCGGCTTATCTAACCAATCCTATTAAGTCGATAAATAAATCACTCGGACTACAAATTTTCCAACGTAATGTTGCCAGAATTGTAATTAACTATTCCAGTGAAAATAGGCTTGGTTAATAATCTAAAGTTGAACTTCTAATTGCGTAAACGAATGTACTTGTTAATAGACACAAAATAATCGTTAAAAGAAAACCACATTAACCACCATTTTGCCTTTTAACCCACTCAGAGAGTAACGTATTCAAAAAAAATGTGGACGTGGAAAACAGCAAAATACCAACTCCTTATTATGACCATTAATCGCAAAACAATCGGAAATAACTTCTAAACAATATTATGACATTCTACTAATTAAATTCTATTAATTAAAAGTAAAAATTAAAATATCGATATAATCAATTGTGACGCTTGTCAACTTCGGCAGACGGATACGAGAGGGCGCTAAGAATAACAAGGAACAATAAAATGCCCTTAGTCGAATACCGTGAACACAGATTAAAAATTGTGTTTGTAACAAAACATGACAAAATTCTTTAGACTATTAAGAAATGGTTAGTCAATCATACTTTAGGCTGCATCATGAGTTTTAAGATACATTTTCATATTCATATCTAAATTTTGTCCCCCAAATCTAGATTGGTAGTTATGTTAGTGATGAGGATAGAGAAAGGTTTTGTCGGGACCTGTATATCTAAATTTGTTTCCCCTAAATCCAGCTCGATAATGATGAAAATAGGAAAAGGTTTCGTCAGGACCTTTCCGCCAATGGAAACGTTATTAAGACAAATAAGTGGAGAAATAGAGCTACGTTAACAGTTTGAGCAATCATAAAATCTACGGCTTTCATTTCGAAGAGGCTCGGATAATAATTACACGAAAAACTGTTCATTCATTATTTTGTTATTGGATCTTTTATTCTTATTATTCGAAATTAAGTGTTTTCCAATTACCATCTAATACTGAATGCGCTCTATTAAACTTCGAATTTGGTAATCTTAATTTTCTATGGTTATATTTATGAAACCTTTTTAAACTCTTTTGTAGCGTAATACGTTGTAGGTAGTAGAACCTTCCGGTGTAAAATTTAACACTAGGAGTTAGTAGTTTACAAAAGAATAGCAATTAAGTAGTGTGAATTATACACATTTTTATGACTAAATCACTAAATTAAAAGGAACTCCTGTTGATACCGGTACGTGTAAGTTTTAATACCTAGAAATAATAAATTTGACAATAGCTGTAGGAAAAAAATAACACTGTGGTGTGTGGACCTATTTAGACAAGTAACATTATAGTAAACTTTCAAGTATGTATTACTTTTTTCTAGGGTTTTATGCTGACAATAATCGTTAATAAGCTATGCTTATAATAAATTGAAAAATACTAACTTTCGTGCTAACCATTAAAAGTATTTTTTTACAGATTATTCTTAGACATTGATACACCAAATTTCTAGCGCTAGATAGAAAAGCAAAAATAATATATACGCAGTTACAGCATATAATACTTTTTATTGCATTATTGCTTTCCTAAATATGACAATTATTATTACTATTGTCAGACATATAAAATAAGATAAAGTTAGGCATACTTAATAAATAAAAAACTCAAAATTGAAAGTTTGTTATCTAGTGTATTTAATAAAATATTATATTTATAACTTGAATTTTCAGTATTGATTTTATTAAACCCCTTCTTTTATAAAATTAATGCCATACATATACTTCCATAAAAAGAAAACAATGCACCCAATTGTATATGGTATGGTAAAGATCTGAGTAAAGTACACGGGTTGCAGGAAATATGGTGGAAGACGGAGGTGAGGTGAGTTCTCCTCACGTAGCGATGCAATGTGCAGGTCATATCGGACCGTTATCTCTTTGCACCAGCCGCCATATTACATTCTTATCGGTACGTCTCGTTTCCTGCTTCCAAGTCGTATCTTTTCCGCTATCAGACCAGCTCAATATACAGGGCCCGCATACATACATATACAACTACATATGCACACGTATATATCTATATATGTATGCACAATCGTCTTAAACATCTTATGTTAAAAGATTTTGTATCTACTAGCCATCCCAATTTTCTGATTCGTTATATGTATGCACACTCTTTCCTCCGTGCTCTTCCTCTTTCTCTTCGCCAATATCTGTCCTTCTCTCGTCCTATATGCGAAACAGATAGCGGGATTAAACTTTTTAAAACTGATAAAACCCTATCGCAAATTTTACTTACCTTATTTTGCATACGAATAACCTAAAGATATTTATGTATACACATTATACTGCTATCATCCTGGGATATTTTAATTTACCTACCAGTTAGTTTAAAGTTTCAAAATTATCGAAAGTTCGTAACGTAAAATATTAGATAGAATGTGGGTTGTATTTTCTGATAATAAATTATTGTCACAATTTGATTTGAAATAGTTTTCTGTATATATGCATTAAGTAAATTTAAGACTTCTATTTCGCAAGTGATTTTATTTTTACATGAATGAAGGCAAAAAAGATTTATCTTAAATGTTCAGATTGAAGAAAGTAAAAATATTTAATGATTTGTCTTATTTAATTATTTACAAAGTAGACAATCAATTTCCCCATATACTTTAAGAAGTTATAAACATATCTACATATTCAACGATATTCCTCAGGTAAGGTATCACAGCGGTTTGTCAAAGCGTGGATTTAAAATCGTAGTATCACATTTTCCCTGTACTAAAAGATTTTGATTTATTAGGTTGTCGGGAAAATCATGACACATTTTTGTAACAGATAGCGATAGTTTATTTTCGTATGTGCTAGAGTTGTTCGCATCTACTTTTATATTATGCCATATGACAGCTAACTTCATTTTGGAAAAAAATTGAGCGATTTGGTGGAGTATCGACGCAAACGAAAACATCAAAGTTAATATATTATTATGAAAAAGTGAGTGATTTAAAAGTATGATTTTTGTTAATTAACTTTTCAAATTTTCTCCACGTTGCAAGCTACATATTATAAAAAAATAAATTAGTTCGTTTTTAAACAATTACAATCTTTAAAAAAGTATTGTACTAACTTTATATAATTATTTTACTTTGTTGTTATTTACAACTACAAGAGAATTTTCTAAATATTACAACATCGAATGTCGCAAAAATTTTTGTACACTTCATTTTATAAGATATTTCTCCATTGTAAAACTATAAATTTAGAACGGATTCGGTAAATCTTCTTCATAGTATCCACGTATTTGAGAAAAATAAACATTTGAAGCTTTTACCAAGACGAGTTGTAAAAATAAACACAGGTCTGGTAATATGTGCGAGTTAACAACACTACACGAGGAAGAAAAACTCTTAGGCCAAGTAGCAAAATTTAACGAAAAAGCATCTTCTGTAGTGCGGATTGAAAAAAATATTGAAAATGTCCTGAATGTTGAAATTAAACCGAGAAATAAACTGAGCGCAACCAGGGAACTGTTACAAGTGCAATGAATTAAAATTCATGGATAAGTATACTGAGGATAGCCGTAAAGATAGAATTTGTTACTGGAAAGAAAGTACATTAAGAAACTATAAAGAGAATTTCAAGAAAATTCTCTTTATGTTTTCTTAATGTACTTTCTTTCCAGTAACATGAACATGTTACTTTGAGGATAGCCGTTAAGACAGAATATCTTAACGGCTATCCTGAGTACACTTTCATTAACGATGTTACTTATACTCCATACTTTACAATTGGTAACTATTAGTGACGCTTATTCCAATTTTATCAAATTTCTTTTGTGTGGTACATGCTTACTTGAAAGAAAATTGTTATTTCTCGAAAATTTAAAATGCACCCGTATATATACATAGCCTTCCTATAACAAAGATCCAATCAAATTTCGGAAAAGAACACCATAGAAGTAATAAATTTATAAAGCTATTAAATAAAGGATATTTACTTTTAAAAATCTAAACATTATTTTTTGCCATAAAATAATTCAATAGTACGTACTATCATTTTAATCTTTTAAAAATTTAAAAATCTAAATGACAAAACCTAACCACTTACCCTTACGATCTGTTAAAAAAATTCTTTTTCATCATTTCGAACGTAAATATGGTACTGATCTTGATAAATCCTCTTTTAATTTCACTAGCTTATTTTTTTTCTAATATTATTTGTCTTCCAAACCCTGACAATTATTTTATACCCACATACATGGAAATTAATGAGTTTGAAAACATCAATGTATAGTATATACATACTTTAACATGGTATTTTACTACAAATAATTTTAATTCTACATGAAATATGACTACAACACTTTAGTGTACAATATTTTGACAACCGAGTGTGGAGCCGTCATATGCAACAATTACTACAATGTGGATAATTTAAGTATTCTTAAATTAAGAAACCGTAAGAAACATTCAAAGGGAACAGGAAAAGTCAATCAGTATAATATTATAGCTACCCATACCTGTCCTATAGTGATATATAATAATGACTTTATTCGATAATCATTGTACTTTGTAAAAGATATAAATTGTAGTATCATTTTTTGACTATACAGTTTATTAGTTATCACTAGAGCGGTCAATTTTGATAGGCGGGACAAGAGAGGCACCGATGTAGTAAATGCGTACTAACAAACTTATAATTGAACAGAACGATGGGCCTTGGATGAGTCATCGTAAATATTCGGAATGTACTTATTACGAAACTGGCATGCGAAAAAATGTGACCGCTCTCGTTATCACACCATGTTTTTCATTTCATGAAAATTGTAATAATAATTAAAGACATGAAGTGTTGCCTTTTTATATACATATGTGTATCAAAAAGTGTTTGGAAGTAGGTAGCTTATTCACAGTAGTCTAAGATCATTTTAACCTCCAACTGCTTCTTAGCGTCTTTGAGCTAGGGTACTTGATTTTAGCTTATTATATTAATATTTGTTGGAATATATGGGCATTTTTTACTGTAGTTATAACGTGATCCATTATGCAAGACATCACGTGAATATTTCAAATGCCGGTGCGAAAGTTACTTGTAACATAAACAAAGAAAATATTGTAGATCATTTTTCTATAACATGCAACCATTTGGTAACGTGAAGTATTATATAAACATTATTCTGAGCATCTATTAACGATCAAAATCACGTTATTAATTACAAAGAAAAGAAGAACAATTTTTAGTAATATACGCAGATTTAAATTTGTTTATAATGTTATATTAAGTGTATATTGCCATCTTAAAAAAAATACTGAAAATGTTTATAGACTGTGTATCTAAATTACACCGTGCTTCAGGAAAAATTTAAAAACTTTTGTAGACGCAAGACAACAATCTCAAGAATGAAGAACATATCTCACTTTTTGAGAGAAATAGATTAAAGTATTAAATTTTCCTGTCATAGGTATGTACAATATCGTTTTAGTTTTTAACACACCTGGTCCTGCCTCAACCTAAAACAAGAAGCGAGAGCAAGTCGATATGGTTCTTCGCTAGTGTTACCGCTGTTAAAACCGTTATGTTACAAATGCGGGGAGGGGAACGAGAGTAACGGTTGTTCCTTATTATTTCTGGCGCGCAGCACGGCCGATATCAAGCCTTCGTCGCCGTTATCGCACCGACCGAGAAACAGTACAGAGCGACGTCGAGCGTCTTTATCAGTTGCAGACCTCTCCGTCGCAAGCGCTTATCTCGCCCGGCCAGCACTAGCATACATGTTATCAGCGACGCCGCCACTATTAGAATATCTAAATATCCCCGGCGAGCGTCGGTGCAACCCCTCCCGACCACGTCCCACACCGTCCCCCTTTGGTGCCGCGGCCGTCGCGCAATGTACGGCCGCGATAAGAGGTCTGCCTTATTTATATTCATCAATGGCGCGTTATCAGTTATGAAGCAGAAATGTTTATTAGTACGGCGGCACCGATGCCTGGCGGCACACCTATAGGATACAGATATATTGTATAAAGTATGACATAAAGGTATGCACTTTTTACAATATCGTATATACGAAATTGTACAGAAATTCCTCTAATCGCAAGAATTGCAGAACACATTTCTTAATATAAACACATATATTTTAGTAAATTGATTAATTAATCATATTTAATTCAAAATTCATTTCACTCTCGTTTGAACACACTTTGATAATTACGCAATTATAGAAGTTTCCCTATTAACATATGGTATGATATAAAAACGAATGAATCGTAATCAAATTTATTACTCTAAGATGAGATTACTTTCTTCAAATTTAAGATACAGACAGCTATAACAGTAAATTTTTTGCCTAATCAATTTTTTTACTTGCTTATTTCACATTTGACAGAACACATTGATAGATATAGAAGGTTACAAATTCATGTATGACATCATTTTTATTTTTTAAAAATCTTGATCGGGTTACAGACAAAACAAAGTCTGTTATTATATTAAATGTGTAATAAATGATTTTCTCCAATTTGCTGCTATAATAACGCTATTGAAACATGAAAAACTATTTTGGTCTAGTGTAGTCTCGTTTCCAAATCGCTTAGTTAACGATAATCTGATTGTCTTCTAACTCTTGCCATTTTAATACACTAGTTTAGTACTATAGACGGTTAAAATCGAATAACCAAACTAAACTGATCCAAAATAAAGAAAATAAATATGAATTTTCTCGTTAGATTTTGGTAGAAAGCGACATAAAGGTTTATTGCTTTCTTCCTGTTTTCCTTATCATTCTCAACACAGTCAAATCTGTACAAAATTTGACTTAAAAATATATACTTTTATTGGGCGAGTTGTCTTTGCCTTTTTGTTATGTAGTATATAAAAAAAATCCAAAGTAATTGTCTGTGATCTAATCCAGCAAATACATTCTTCAGAGGAGCATAAAACTTGCATGTGGAACTGTTTCTCAAAATAAGGATTTAGCAGATTAATATCAAAGAAATTACAAAAATTTACAGAAGAACTTTATTATCTTCTATCAAGAAATGATACCACAACAGCTTGAACTGGTTACTTGAGGAAGATAACCCCAAACACCGGAGTCTGCGTAATAATTTGAAGACACAGTCACCTAATACTACATTAGAACAATAGGGCAATTTTTGTCAACAGAATATGCTTATCAGGTAGTAGAAAGTATACCTCGAAAATGTAGAACAATAATCAGGAACAATGGCAGCTAGACAACGTACTAATATTTCGTAATAATGTTATTATAATAACTTACATACTTACATATATGTATATATATATATATATATATATATATATATATATATATATATATATATATATATAATGAACGATACTTAATTATACCGGTTACGTTCCTCTTTGACAAACTGTAGCTGAATAGAATATATAAAATGTAAATGGAATATAAGTAGATATTCGCAATGAGGTAAACTATTATTTCATTAAATATTATGCATATACGTCCTTACTTTAGTATGTTAAAATAATGTAAAATAATAGAAATTATTTACTCATGTATATATACAAGAGTCGCACATATGTTTTGATCTAAGTTAATAAAAAACATGGCTTCCTGTTCGCATCATAGCCTTCTGTTCGCATAATCTTACACCTATTTTGAACACCTGCATTCTTCCTATGCATGCGGGTGCAACTTACGACATTACTGTTATAAGAACATATATACGATGTCCTATCTATAATTAAGAACCTTTTACTAAACTCTTTTAAAAAGTACCTTCCTTTTGTTTTAAAGGTTGAAAACTTCGTTAACATTCATTAATTATTTTAGCGAAATACAGAAAAACGGAACTAAAATTGAATAAAATATTTGGATGAACTTTTTTCATTGTTCGCCAATAAACAAAATTGTATCATAACATTTCTTTGATCTCTCTGATACAATTTTATTTTTATTTATTGTATCTAGGTCATTATTCTCCCCATTCCCATATTAAAACTATGTAAGTCGTAAGTCTCTTACTTGCTTTGATCCAATTCTTTGGATACTAATATTTTCAAGAAACTTGCTCGTAATTTCAACATTGTTTGTGGAATTGGTGGCCATATGAAAAACAAAGTTTATATTATCTAACTCAGGACATTACTTAGGAAAACTTGTACTAGCTAGATAATAGATGCGTTTTTAAACTACTTGTATAACCAATATAGCAATTTCGTTTAGCACCATGTTCACATGCAACGCAAATATTCGAATAGTCCTTGGTTGTTTTCGTGTTTATTTACAGAGAAGATCGTTTACCTCCAAAAATTTTTTATTTTTATCTAAACAAAGTTACGCAAATGCAATACCGTTTTAAAAATATTTAAGTGTATTTAATTTTAAAATCTGTAAATCAAATAATCCTTGACATGTATTTTAAAATTTTTCACTGCTCGTATATTATTGTTTTTAAAATGAAGGATTTGGGGGTTATAATTGATCCTACACTAGCTCTAAAGTTGGCACTGCGAGCGTTCAGTCAGCGTGCTTCGAAGAAATGCAAGTGGAAATGTAAATAAACACTTACTCTTTTAAGAAACATTTTCAGCATACAGAAGCACGAAGTGGATAAGATCGGTTATATATTTGCAGTATGATATATGTTTCAATAATATCTTCATGTAACCCCTATTCGTCGGGAAGATTAAATATTCTTATATTCAGAAAACTACCGTTCAATATCTAATGATGAAATACTTACGTTATTAATTAAAATAATATTTGTTAATACTTAACGAATCTACCGCCAAAAATTTGTTTTAATCTGTTAAAATCGGAATCTTTCGATAATACACTATCCACTTTAGTAATAACACTAGTATTGTATTAGGGTTGCTGCTATTAGTTTCATATTCTACCAGACTGTTTGCCATAGTGTGTTAACTAAAGATTAATAAATACAATAAAGAGCACTGATATTTTATTAGTGTTATAGGCTAATCAATCATAGCATTTTTTTCTATCGTCATTATTTAATGCTCACTTCAATTATTGCAGCACAGTATTATCAGTCTTAGAGCACTAGAATTTAAATCGTGGAAAAGCTGTACAAAACTCATAATTAGAGACTCCAGTTTCTCTTTGCACCAGAGTCAACCTTCGTCGCTTCGCAGTAGTTCGAATAAAATAATGTATTGTAAGTCGCTAAGTAGGAAAGTAACAATACGCATCTACTCAAATGTAATTTATAAATAGACTGGCGCATTGTCACTTAAGCAGACATATTATTCCTATTAAATACATTCTTTGTGGTACGAAAAGGATAGGCAATACACAAGCGATGCGTTGTGTGTAGACACACGAGGGAACCCAATTCTTCTATCCATAGTTCAGCTTCAAATTGAAAATGAAAAACCTTTCTACGGTCTTGGCCAATGATGAATTAGTTAAGCGAAAAGATTCGTAAAATTGACAATAACTTGGAACGCACTTTAAGTTTCGAAGAACCTTAGAATTGATACTTGCACCGTGTAAAATTTTATTCGATGATCAATGAAAAGAAGCTAAACAACCTAGGATTCCTTAATCAAAAAATCATGTAGTTTTAAAACATTACCTAATTATTGTTGTAACTAACTAAGATATAAGTTTCATTTTTAATTTTGTTTTATTTCCGCAGTCACGGACTCAAACCTTTTAATTCGCATGGACCTAGGACTCCGGTATTCATGAATTCAATATTTGCGAGCTTTTATTGTAGTCTACAAACATATTTTTTTTATTTTCAAGATTTTATGTACAATATTATATTTCAATTATCATTAGTTAGATTATCTATCACTAATACACTTTGTAAAATAATGTTTGCAGATTCAGGTGATCTACCAGCTTGCAGTTCTAATGAAAATAAAGCAAATAATTTTTTTAGTCTTTAAATTGAAAGCAAAAGAGGAATATATACATCTCAATCAAATTATTTAAAAATCATAAAATTTATCAAATGTAAGTGAAATGAATCATTATTTCTGGGAAATGTCTAAGATAGGTTAAAGAAAAGTTTTCATTTTATCGTCAAACTTTCAAACACAAATTCACTACATCCAAACATTGTATAGTAGCAAAAACCTGGCCTATGTTTCTAAATTGGAACTAATTCTTACTAATTTTAAATTAATATGAATTATATTAAATCGAATAAAATTATCGTTCTTCCATCATCAATTTACATATGCTTTGATGTATACTTGTGTCAATCCCATCATGACGGCAACTGCCTTAGCATATAAAATATTAAATATTGTTATGCATATCACTCAGCTTTTGACTACGTATCATACGTAAAATCGAAATGAAATATGTTTTACTAATCTGGAATCAGTTCTACGAAATATATGTATATAGTTTGAAAGAACGTCTGCAATACCAATTTGTTATCGCTCTGAATTAATGACTTTTAGCTTTTACTAACGATTAAATTCATAATTCATTAGTTGTCAAATGGAAAAACTTTTTCATCTCCGTGACTATAATTGAGCATGCAATAAATAATTTAATATTTTTGATAACATGCTGTGGGATCGTTTTTGATATATAATTTTCTCATTCGTCCTCTCGATATCTTTTACACATTTTTGACTATCTAGAATAAATCCATAAAATTCGTAATATTTTTGCTTACATTTACTGTTAAGACAGCACAGCGTACACTAAACAAAAACCAATTACCATTAAACCGTC
Organism: Dermolepida albohirtum; assembly: GCA_031893035.1. NCBI lineage: Eukaryota > Metazoa > Arthropoda > Insecta > Coleoptera > Scarabaeidae > Dermolepida > Dermolepida albohirtum. The sequence continues at coordinate 324,552 of JAVIWB010003981.1, read as the reverse complement.
AAAGTGAAGAGATTATTTAAAATCGTCTGGAATAAATGGAATATATTATCTAGCGTGAAACGCGTCTCCAGCAACCAATGAAGGTCTCTATTAAACTTCTTGGTATAGATAGAAATCTAGTTTTCTAAGCGTATCGGCATTTACAAAACCTAAAAATAGAGCTTCTGGTCTCTATGTATCATATAAATAAAAGAAAATGATTTGTCTGAAATCTTCTCACTAAATTAAATGCGCGTAGGTGTTGGCAAATGTAAGGAATGGTTTCGTTTACCTGAATTCACATTTGCAAAAGACTGATCGCCTTACAAATATAGATCATTCCAGGACATGTGATCTAGGATTGGAAGTAGCGAATGGGCTAAATCCTTATTCTTTGAATTGTAGAATTGATTTAATTCCCTTTATATGGACAAAATAGCAGATTTTTATTGACAGGCAAGCTTATGACATTGAATTTTGTAAGGAATATGTTAAAACTACATTTCATCGCTCTGTGATCATGTTTGAAATTACAGGAAGATACTGTAAACAAACGAAAAATTCGATTTGTGGTACCTATGTAAAAGACAAGATGATTTTAATTCGGTGAAGATAACTGTACTATAAAGTAGTTTTGGCAAAAGTGTGTTAGGCATACCATATACATATGTGAATAATCATTGCCTCCCTCTCTCGTCCAACACAAAAATGTATTGAACGACAAAATGCCATATATGTGGCATTGTAATAACTGTTCTTAACAAATATAAACGATTTTATAAAATTGTTTCTTATCATAAGATCTTACATTGAGCAGTTTATTGCTACTCGATATACTGGCTATGTTCATATAAACATTTTTGTTGTATCTATCAAAGCTTTCACTTTTACAAGTTCCAAGTAGATCTAATGATAACATTAATAGTAGTTCATACCTTAACATTCTTCAGCAACCGCCAATTACAGGGGACTGTGCTATAATCAAATCTTGGGCAAGTTTGTAGATTGATTAATAAATGCACGCACAAGTACGTTGCTTCCTTTCTTAAATCCTCCATTGACAAAATTTCGACACTTTAAAGAAGGAATCCCAACTGCAGCACCTCACTTACTCATTAGTGATTGAATGACGCTTTACTTCCTGGGCAGGTGAAGGAGAAGGAAAAAGAATGTTCTAAAACAATCCAAGAGTCAGCTCAACAGACGGATAAGGCAGAGACAACTCAGACGAGTACGTGCATCTATACCGACCGTAGGTGTCTTGACATGATTACGACATAACAAAAACTAGCAAATAAGATAAGGAGTTTACTTTCCCACTGTTTTAGAAATGCATAGTCAACTATTAAGTTTGAAGATCCAAATATTAACTAAATGAAATTGTTTATAACGAAATATACAAATGTATACGAAAATAAGCCAATGCAAAAATACGATTAATTGGTAATCGGAATAAAACGTTACAATAAAGATATGAAAATATATGTGAACAGAACAAATACATATGCTATACAGGGTTTTCAAAATTAAAAATAACAGTAAAATAAAATACACGAAGGTGAAAATTGAACTGTAACAACCGGCATGATAGAATTATTATTACGGCCGCGCTCGTTATGCAACTTAGAACTTTGACTACCAACATTCATTTAAACAAGAAAAAAACATCCCAAAAAAGCATTCAGGACAACAGGCCATAAGATTTGATCCCAAAACCGCCAATATCAGTAACTTACCACTTACCACTAATTCAATTTTTCACTATTTAGAAAAAGTTTTTCTCTTGAAGGAAGCCACGTAACGGGAATATTATTCCAAGCATTTGTAAGGTGTCCCCACAGCTGTTGCTGCGACTTTGAACAGTGTTTTCTCACTTTTCTGTCCTGCTCATCCCACTGCAACTCGATAGGATTCATATCGGGCGATTATGCGGGCCAAACCATATTTACAAGAAATCCTTCTCCTTCTTTTGTTTCACATAATCCTTACAAAGTTGTGCACTATGTTTGGGGTCATTATCTTACTGAAAGGAAAAAGGAAATAAAAACCTTCTACTATCAATTTAATTCCAGACGAACACTTGCGTGTTCCTTTAAAATCTTTAAATATTCTTCATTTCTTAAAACTCCATCAAATCTATGCAAATCTCCAACACCATTAAAAGAAAATGATCCCCAAACAAGAACTGAACCTCCACCGTGTTTAACTGTTGGCACACATTCTGATATTCTCCTTTGGCCAACACGTGTGGAAACAAAAACGCGCCGAGTACGTCCAAACATTTGGGACTTCGATTCGTCCGTCTACGGAACCCGCTTTCATATTTCCACATGCCAATGTCGATGCTCTTTAGCCAATTGTAACCGTTTCTTACGATTTTGTGATCGTAGCAATAGTTTACGAACAGCAAATCGCTCTTTTAGTCTCGCCTTTGATAATCGTCTTTTTACGGTAGTCAGTGACACCGGATTTTCATGATTTTTGTTTAATTCTTCGCGAAGCTGTGAAGCTGTTAATCGTCTATTTCGCTTAGATAAGTTTCAGCTGCAAATCTTCTTGTCAAGCGGTCATTCTTCGTCTTCCGACACGTTTTTTTCGATTGCATTGCACCCATTATTATGTACCTTTTCACTGTAACTTGCACTGCATGATATGTTAACTTTAATTTTTCCGCAATTATCCGCAGTGAAAATCTTTTTTGTATAGTATTATTAAAGCACTACGAATTTCTGTACTCGATTCCTTTCTTTTTGGCATTTTGTATGTTTGTTCAAGAATACTCGTATTACAACTTACTTGGATAGATTATAGATGAATACTAAATTTTTCTTAGACTGCAACAATCTGTGTGGTAACACAGATTCCTATAAATTGTTTCTTAGAACCATTATAATCTTGTAATATAAAAAAATCCTTTAAAATAATTATTTTCAGTAAAAGTATTAATAATGAATACAGGCCATAAAAGGATTAAAGGAAATTATAATATTTTACACTAACAAATATAATTATATAATTTACATAACGATCCGCATATTATTGGTAAACTTCCCAGAAACGCATTCACATCCGTTACTTCAATTGTCCCTACCGAAACCCAGGTATAAACACAGAGCAATTCTATCGGTAGTATGTGGTCACTCATTTCTGGCCAGTAATATACATGTGTACACTAATGGAAAATGATACATGGTTGTCTGTAATTGATCTGTAATTATTAAGCAAAGTCCAATTAGTATGAGATTAGGCTTTGACAATTGGTTAAATTGTCTTTCTTTATATATTTTTCTTTTCCTTAAATTTTACTACTCACACGTAACAGCAAAAATTATAAATGGCTTCATGAAATTAATTATAATATAGACAAGTACTGGAATTTTTTCTTTTTCTTCTGTTGTGGGATTAACTTCTATCAGGTTGTTACATATGAAATGTCCGATTTTGTAAGGAATAAAAAAAGTCTAAATTTTAAAAAATATAAATATTTATTCTGCAAAATAGTCTCCATTTACATCAATAGTTTGTTGCCAACGGCCTGGAAGCTGAAAAATTCCCTTTGAAAAGAAATCTAGGTTTTGACGGCTCACGTATTGCTCAAACACTGCTATTACAGACTCCCGCTCAGAGAAGTCCCCATTTTTTAAGTGATTGTCTAAACTTCGGAAAAAATGAAAATCAGTTGGCGAAATGTCAGGTGAATAAGGTGGGTGAGGGAGAATTTCGTAACCAAACTCCGAAAGTTTTTGGATTGTCTGTCGTGCAACATGAGGTCTTGGATTATCATGAAGAAGTATGGGTCCATGTCTATTGACTAGTGAGGGCTGCAAGCGGCTCAATTTTCCATGCATAGTTTCCAGTTCGGCACAATAGGACGCTGCCGTGATGGTTTCACCAGGTTGCAAAAATGAATAGTGAATAATACCCTTACTGATCCACCATACAGTCACCATAATCTTTCGCGGGTGAAGTGATGCTTGTGCATGCTGTCTTGATGCTTCACCTCGGTCTAACCATTGTCCTGACCGTCTCCGATTATCAGAGTATCCACTTTTCGTCACACGTTACTACTCGATGAAGAAACGGTTCAACTTTCTGTCGATTAGCCAAAGAGGTAGCCACCTCTAATCGACGGAGCTTATTGGCTTCCGTTAATTAGTGCGGCACCCATCGATCGAGTTTCTTCACTTTGCCAATCGAAGAAAGGTGACAACTAATGGTGGCAATGGACAATTGAAATGTTTCTGCAAGGCTACGCACTGTTGTCGACGGATTACTTTCAACTTCTACACGCAGCTCGTCGTCATTAACGGTGCTACGCGCATATCCGCGAGACTCATTTTCCAAATCAAAATTTCCCTCGCTGAATTTTTTAAACCATCCCCGTAATGTGCGTTCATTACACGTGGTTTAACCGAACGTCTGATTAATTTCTCGCGTTGCTGCAGCTGCATTTAATCCCTTTTTAAATTGAAAGAGGTAAATTGCCCGAATATCTCTTTCCGACAGCATTTCCATAGGCGAGACAAGGACAGGTGTATTAATCTTTCCAAGAAATGGAACAGGTACACACTTCAAAATAAATACCATTTTCTACAAATACAATAATAATTTTCACCAAAACCATACACGTATTCACACAGGTGCGATTCAGTTCAGACTGAAGGAAAAAACGGACATTACATTTGTAACAACCTGATATTTGTCTATAATATATTCCTTAACTTAGAACAATGAGTAAATTATTTATTTATATGAAACATATATGAATTCTTTTCAGTGAAAATATTCCTTTATTTTCTAATTAACTATAGCTTGATAAATTTATTGTCCATGTAAAGATATATAAATGACTACACAAATCTGCTGTGATGTCCGTATGTTCAAAATATTTCAAACGTCGCTCTCTATGAGTTATCTCAAATAATTCACACACTAATTTATTTGAGTGCTCCGTATTTTTGCCTATGTATTTTAAACTGTATATATAATTTAGATATCTCTTCACCTAATTTTAAACACACCAGTGAATATTTATTATAATGCAACTTTATTTTGAAGCGCTGCAAGATTTATTTTTTTATAAACACCAAGAATTCGGCTGAATTTAAAAGGCGTGTACTATTGGTACACAGTACTTACTATTCCAACAAATAACCTTCTTACAAAAAAATAAAATTAGATAGCAAAGTGCTTAATGTTAGTAAAAAATAATTGCGGCTTACTTTTCTGTTGAAGCACGATCACAACTTACTTAGCAGGCCAGTATGGTTGGATGATTTTTAAAATCTAACCAGTCTGTCGGGTATTAACACCTGTTTAGATTTGATTGTATATTAAAGGTATTTTTAACTTATTAATTGAAACAATTATCAATTTTTTATAAATTTATTTAATAGAGAGTAGCAGCCATCACAAAACGATACTTTTTTTTCTATAAAATATCATACAATCCTTCAAAGTTAACCAAATGTGAAACTCCAGTGTATGTGGTTTATGAAACCAGATCCAGTTACAATTTAAAGCGACTATGGAAGTGAACAATAACTCGAAGAAACAATACTTTATTTTGAAACCGTATTTTTATTTGTGGCATCATTTTTACTTATGGTACAATTCGAAAAAATCCAGATGTCCTTGACTCTTTAAAAAATTATGAAATTCCCTCCATCAAAAAAGAAAAGCTTAATCAGTTTCATATGCAAATTTAGTTGTATTACATTGCCTAAAGGCTCATCACTCATTTCAAAAATATTAAACACCTAATTTTAACAGTTTTTATTTTCAATAATTATAAATAATAGGAATGAATTTTCGGTCATAATTTTATTTCGATTTTAGCATACAATTTTGACCATATTTATTAAAGAACTATTTAATGCACGTGTTTAAGGCTTAACTGTCCCTACTGCTTTCGTTATTGCACTGGGATTGACGTAAGTCTGTGGTGAATGAGTTTGTATACGTATATTGGTTACGGCTGAGTGAAGCGCAACGGTTACGGTTGAGTAGTTTGGAGATACAGGATTACCAAGCGTTGTGTAGGGAGTAACCATCATCACGTTTTAGGTTATTAGGGTGTTTAGACATCTCCATTCACAGATTTTTCGGTCATAGTAATAACTAGTGTTGGATAAGATTTTAGTACAATCGAACTGGATATGAAGCCCGGTTTCAAGGCTATGTTCAGCGTGTACAGCTACGCGGAGCAGCATGGTACAACACTCATACTATAGAGCGTTTTGTTTCACTAATATATACACTGCCGCACGAGTAAGGAATTCTGTATACACCAGGTAATTCTAGAGAAACACGGTCTTTTTTTGCAAAAAAACGTAACGCTCTATTAACACATGACCAATATTCCTATATAAACCCATCCACAGACTTACGCCAGTCTCAGTGCAACAACGAAATCAGTAGTAGCAGTTACGTTATGAACATGTCCCATGGTGACGAAACGGCGGTATCAGAATTATCGCGGTTCCAGCCCGAAAGTCAAAAATTTTTAAAAACTCGCAATAGTAAATTTTATAAACCAAATTTCTTTGCTTCAAGGAGTTTTAAAAAAGATGCAAGCCAGCTCCTAAATATCTTTTTCTTCAAAAAGTCGTACATATATTACTCCAACTATACTTTAAAAATATATAATATTCGGAGTAAAAAGGTACACTTTCGATAAAAAAAGGAACTTATACATAGCCATTCTAAAAAATTTACAGATTTCATAGCACAATATTTTAATTAGCACATTGCACTGTAACAACTGAATTTGTTTTCACGAATTCAAGAAGACAGAAAAGGAAGAAAGCAACTGACCAACGTGTTTACATCCTCCGTGTGACAGCCATTTAAAACTTAAGAACCGCTTCTTTCAAATGGTCAGCGACTCGTTCTATGGAAATGCTTCAGAACACAAACATTTTGTAATAAAATAGATTCATTCTTTCATAATAACCTGTATATGTAGTGAAAGTGATAAAAAAAGCATGCAAACGTATTAGTAGTTCTAGCATTCTTTTATGGGTACAATGATTAGAATAAGCCTGTAGATATATTTTTTCTTAAAAACCAAAGGTCTCGAGCACTGCTATATGATTATAATTAACTTTAAAATATTTAAAATACATACCTGATAAAGGGAAAAAAGGTATAGATTAGTTTAAAACATATGTCAAATATTTTCGTAGTTTATATAGCAGACAATTTTATTCGATTCGCATTAAATACGTAGCATTTATAATAATGCGTATTTAATTAATTACCATAATTATTATATTCATAAATTTTTATTGTTAAACTAGTATTACAGCTTTGAAGATGCGCCTATTATAAGGTAAGAATCATGTGCGATTTATTCATAGAATAAATGGAAAAGGTTGTACGTGAGTTTCGATAGATTCTATGGCATGGATTTACAAAGGAATCATGTCCAATCACAATGTGCTTTTCTCAGTCACCGATTTTCGTAGTTGTGATTATGTCATTAATGCGATTATAGATTAGTCACAGCTTTGCTCTTATGGTCTTTCCTGCAGTTGCATTGCCGTAGATATTCCTCGTTTAAAATCCTTTACGGCAACGATTACAACATTTTATGACGTCGAGTTTATTGGTTTAAAAGAGCTACTTCACGTTTTATCTAATTATAATGTCTTTTATTAATTCTGTTATGTATGGTGGTGTAAAAATGATACACTCATAAAAATCGTACTCTTTTATTAAGATTATTTTCAAATGAATTTCAGAGTTTTAGTGATTTTGAAATTTATAACTATTAGCAGTTATTATAGCTTTTAGTATGGAATACTTTATAAATCAAAATTTAATTTATTTATTCATAACTATTTTTAATTACAAATATCCATAAATTTTTATATTAACATTTCAATTGTTTATATCTATAAGACATTGTTTTCTAATAATGCATATTTATTTACAGGTACGTATATCCAGAGCTGTAAGACTATAAGACCAGTAAGTTTAATTAATATTTTTAAATAAACTATTATTAGTCTTTTTTTTATATTTATTTATCGATTTTATCAAATATATATATTGGGTTGGCAACTAAGTACTTTCGGTTTTTACTGATAGAGAGCGTTGCTTTATTTTTTGTATAACGTATGTTAGTGCTGTACTTTACCGTTTGTCGCGTGATACTAGTCACATTGACGTAACTTCAGAAGCAAGTAGTGCGTGATTTTTATTAAAGCTATTAGTTGTGGGTTAATTTTAAATGGAGTGCAGAAACGAACTATTTTATTTCCGTAAAGGAAAGAAAGCTGCTGCGGCTCACAAAAAGATATGTGAAGTTTATGGTGCTAATTGCTTAACAGAGCGCACGTGTCAGAATTGGTATAAAAAATTCCGTTCTGGAGATTTTTCCCTCAAAGATGAGCAACGTTCTGGTCGGCCTACTGAAGTTGATAATGACCAAATCAAAGTCATAATTGAAGAGGATCGTAATATAACTGTTCGAGAGTTTGCGAAGAGGCTACATGTATCGCACACAACAATTGAAAAACATTTAAAATGTCTTGGGCAGTTAAGAAGCTTGATACAAATATCCAACCAAAATTACCTCACGAAGTGAAAGAAATTCATTTAACACAAAGAATCAACTTTTGCGATATGCACCTTAGACGAAATGAAACCGACCCTTTCTTAAAAAGAATCATCACTGGTGGTGAAAAATGGGTCCTGTACAGTAACATAGTTCGAAAACGATCATGGAGCAAATACGATAAACCAGCTCAAACCACATCGAAAGCTGAATTGCATCCAAAAAGATCATGCTGTCAGTTTGGTGGGATTACAAAGGTGTTGTGTTTTTTGAGCTGCTTCCAAGGAACCAAACGATCAATTCTGATGTTTACTGTCATCAATTAATAAAACTGGATGAAGCAATCAAAGAAAAACAGCCAGAATTGTCAAATCGAAAAGGTGTAGTTTTCCACCAAGATAATGCAAGGCCTCACACATCTTTGGCCACTCGTGGGAAACTATTGGAGCTTGGCTGGGAAGTGATGCCACAACCCCCATACAGCCCTGATCTATCACCATCTGATTACCATTTATTTCGAAGTTTGCAGAATTCTTTGAATGGTAAAACTTTCACAAATGACGATGACCTTCATTCGCACTTGGTTCAGTTTTTTGCTGATAAGGGCCAGAAATTTTATGAGCGCGGAATCATGCAGCTGAAAGAAAGATGGCAAAAGGTCATTGAGTAATATGGATAATATATAATTGATTAAAAGCTATTCTTTGTTTAAAAAAAAAGTGTTTTATTTTATACTACAAAACCGAAAGTACTTAGTTGCCAACCCAATACATCGTTATAATTTTTGCCCCAACTGGAAGACTTTTAATACCAGTACTTAAATAGCAACGGGGTAAATATGGAAGCCAATTCCTCAATCATTTTCCCACTTGTACTTTGCTTTCAAACTTCGACCCTCCTAATGCTTCCTTTAATGACCCAAACACATAATAGTCGCAAGGCATTAAATCTAAACTATGGGGTGAATGTTCAATGAAAATATGTGAGCTTATTATTAGTTAGTGCGACGACATGCGGCCTGGCGTTGCTTTGAAACATCAGTACTCTGCGAATTGAAACTACATGTATTTTGAAAAATACGCCGCCTACGACTTTTTTTGAAAGTTCGTAGTAATAGTCGGTAGTGTTTTACTATAATTCATGAAGAATTCAGCAGGTATGGTATTGGAATGAATTCACCACTCTATACTTTGACACTGGGCTATTGTAATACGCTCAAGTCATTTAATAATAATAATAATAATACCCTGCGCTATAATACCAGATCCTTCTGCTCCACTTATCTGATCTTTAAGTTTTCGCAGAATACTTCTGCAGTACAGAAAATGTCTTTTCATATATAGATCATTCTCGCATTTTGTAAACAATCTATATCACGGTAATGACAAAATTACAAATAGTTTTGTGTAAACTATAATAATATGAACTAGTTTTCCCATTGACTTAGACTTACACATATAATATATATAATATATATATATATATATATATATATATAACAATAATATTTAAGTAATAGACAGTTCCAAGTTAAAGTAAGCAGGGAAAATATCTTTATCAAGCACATTTGCAAATTATCTGGGCTTTCTTCGTGAATAGTACATACACAAGCTGCCCCAGATAATGCGCTCTCCATTGGGATCTCGTGAACGCTAAGAGATAGAGAGTTGGTTAAATTGAACAAAATGAACGTAACGTCAGGGCTTAATTAGTTTAAAGGCAAAAAATTGAAATTACTTGAATGATAAGTATGCTATAGGGAAAAAATTAAAAATCAGCAATCTAAATTTTGCCGTTTAGCTTATTTCATGCAAAAAGTACCGAAATAACATTTCGACATTATAAAGGCACTTTTTTACATAGAATTCAATTTCTATGCAAACATTCTTATTTTAAATATAAATCATAGGTGGCTTTGATTGTGTCAGAGAGACCGCAATTTGCTAATTTTAATTATGTAAAATAAATTGGGTTTAGTTGCAGAAATAACATAGTTATAATGATATTTAATTGATCCCTTGGTCGTCCGTTGAAACCAGAGGACTTAATTGTTCGATGAATAATTGCTTGAATTTTTGTGTATTTTTTTGCTTACGCGATCGAACAGATTCTTACCATTACTATTTTTATGCTATTTATTCACAGGTTTCTCTTTTCTTAGTTTTTTTTTCTCCTTTTCTACAGATTTTGTAGTAGCTTGTTCCAAAATATTTTTTTGGAGAACCAGTGTATGTAATGTTACAAATCTGTCAAATTTATTTTTAATCAAGCTACGTGTCCATCTTTTGTGTGCTATTTGATTCGCTTATTTAAAAATCACTGCATTTGTTGTTTTCATTCGTTTTATTATTTGCATGTTTCTTCATTTATTGTTTATTATGCTATAGAGATATTTAGTAATAAAGAAAAATGTGACATGCTCCACTGTTACATATTAGTTCAATAAAAAAAAAATGAAGAATGTAATTATTATTTAGAGTTGTACCCAGATCGACATCAACCAAGGGAAACTTTATTTCGTAGTTTTTGATTTAAGAACATACGGTGCCCTTAGTAAGCCGAAAAAAATTGCAAAAGAGTAAACGAACGAACTCAGAAAGTAAATAGAAAACAACATCAAAGTCCCTAGAACATCAACCCAAAGAATATCATTCTTACAAAATCCATATTAGCCAAGCACTCCTACCAGAAGATGCAGAAAAGCGGATGCATTCCGTCCATTGTTAGATTAATAAGAATAACAATAATCTTAGGCTTCGGTTTAATGTACTGTAATTCAATGAATTCCGATTTACAAATGGGCTATTTAACAGAAATAATGTTTACTATTGGGCGATAGAATATTCCCATGCTCTTCATGAACACAAAACGTTCTTAATGTCGAGCTTACATCAAGAACGTTTTGGGTTCAATATGTGGTGCTATATTATTGACAGAATAATAGAGAATAGAAGAATACTTGTGTCTATTATATTTAATAAGAATTTAACGAGTGAACTCCGTTTGAATTTACTTCAAGGTGAAATAAAGATCTTCTTTCTTGGCGATATTTCAGTCAGCCTAACCGCGAACATGTGGTTCCAGCAGGATAAGACACCAGCACGTTATTATGAATTACCTAAATAATAGATGTGATAATCGGTGGATATTTGGTGATATATGTTAAGGCCTGCGCGTTCTCCAAGCTTAATATAAAAAATAAGATGTACGAAGCACAATAAAGTTGTATGGTCAGATAGATGGTCGTATTCTTACAAAAATCTATTAATTCGACATTAAGAAGAAGTCAGTTATGTATCAGTAGAAAAAGACAACACTTTTTGCAGTGTAATTTATTTGACGATGTATTTTAATACAAACATTTTTCTGTTGTTTTCAGAAATAGGTAGGTGCGAAATAAAAAATACGCAAATTATTTTAATAACCTTAGGATTTCTGCAGCTGAACCAATGACTAATTACATGTGACTGAAATCAGCAAATTACGTTTTCTCTGATACAATCAAAGCCATTACAATTAATATTTAAAATAATAAAGTTTATAGAAAAATTCCGAAACGTGTAAAAGCGCCAGAGGTTCCAATTATTCCATATATGAATTCTGTGTCTTAGTATTTGGACGTCCACAAAGTCAATTCTGACAGATTAAGTCAGAAGTACAGAGTTTTAATTTTTAATAGAACTATTAATTTAATTAATAGTTCTATTAAAACATGATTTTAAAATATCAATTTTAACTAAATATTTCCATCGCTATTTAGTAAAAGGGTGCTAAACTTTATCGTTACTGAACTCTCGCAGCAGAGCTCTATTGAAATTATCAAAAATACATAGAGGATTTCATTTAAAATAAAAAAATTAACAATATTTTCGCCTAAAGCGGTAGTCTAATTCGAATATACACAGGCTCTTCGAATCTCGTATTTGCTTTTAGTTAAATGCTGACAATTTTACTAAAATCTAAATAGCATTCGAATGGATCCATATATGTATTTGCCTGACAGCGTATCTACATTTACTAGCAAAAGTTATTCTTTGAAGAGATTGGGATATTATAAATCGAATATTTGCTTTTATTAATAATTACTGACGAAAAACAAGATAGATATTGAATAAAGGGAAGTCAATTCTTATAAAAAAATTAGCAGTGTTTTTAAAGCAATGTGTCAATGATCACCTCTAATCAAAGACTGCACATGACTGCACCACACAATTATCAAGATTAAAAAACATCATCTGTTTTTTATCGCTAATTCGGGAATTTCACTTCCCATCATTTATTACTTGACTAGCGTATAAAATTTTCATATCGACAGAAAATAAACGCGAAAGATATATGAAATAAAATCGTCTATAAAATACGCTATAAAATTAAAGCCACGTTATCTTTCTTTTCAACAAGAACTATTTTCATTTATTAACATGTTTTAAACACGAAATAATGAAAATAATCGGAAAAATAACAAAATTATTTACTTATGATGGTAATCACAATCCAACGATCTGAAGTATTGTTTCTTTAAAATAAATTTGTGCAAAAAATCAGAAATACCCATATATAGATTAGACACGTCGAATAGCGCTATGTCATTGAAATATTCAATCAATGCTAATCAATGTCTATGTACTTAACGAAATCGATAATTATCTCTACATTTTAGTAACCTATAATGCAATTAATTTCGAATAAAGGGTTTCTACAATTTATAGTAATTTGTTCGTCTTAAGTATGGTGTCTGGAGTAACTAGAATCATTTACGCAAATATTGTATTTTTAAGTATTAGAGGAATCCCATCTTATTGGTGCTTATTGGTGCAACTCTACTGCTCCGTGAATTATTTTTAACATAAAATTATTTTGTGATGCACACTTTAATAAAATTGTAGCTTTTGTTAGTAAAGTAAGTAAACACTTATTAGAACATTTATAAGAAGGATTTTACTTTATCTTCTTATAAATACTAACCAATCTACATATGTAAACAACTCGTTTTCAATTATCAATTTACCAATAAATTAACTGCAGCTCTACTATTGCTCTCTTCAAAAAAAGAAGGTACTAGCAACGACGTCGAAACGTCGAGAGTTGAATGATTCTTCTCAAAACCTAATCGACTTGAAAAATCATAATTTAATAATAAACTTAATGCCCTATTTCATCATATGTGTCTGCATAGATACACACACACAAACACACACACACACACACACAACACACACACACACACACACACACACACACACACACACACACACACACACACACACACACAGAGAGAGAGAGAGAGAGAGAGAGAGAGAGTCTATAATATTTATAGGTTCAAAATGAATTTATTGAAAATATTAACCGGGTTATTCTAATAAAGAAAATCTTTTAAAAACAAGTTTATTTAGGTTGTATATACTATATAAGAAGATAATTTAGCAAAAAGTAAGGCTCGAAATGAAATGATGAATAAGAGCATTAAGTTTATTATTTCTCCACACATTCCACTCCAACTTCAACGCACTTGTCGTTATGTCATTTTTGTAATAGCCTTCCTCAAAATCTTCAAAATACTGCTCCGTTTCTACAATAAACTATTCATCCGATAGAAATATTTTTCAAGCAAGAAAATGTTTTGGGAGTAAATAGCATTTGGGGCTATATCTAGTAGAGAGGGTTCTCCAGGCTTAACCTGAAATCACAATCGATCCATTTTAATGGTTCTAGTCACATATCATCTTCGTTACTCATATTACCACGTTTAAGCTGTGCAAGCCAGCGACAAATTATGATTTTCGAAGGAATATCATTAGCCACAATTTCAAATGTATACAGTCTTTTAAAAAATAAATATTGGATTTAATTATGAATTGCTACAACTTTAAATTTAAATGTCGCAAATTGGCCAAATTTTTTCTGTAACCATAAAACAAATAGCAGAATTAAAACATGTATCCTCGGCATCCTTAATGCCAAGTATCTCACACTGATGATACTAGTAGTTGAGTCTCACTTCTCGTTAAATTATTTTCGTACATCATTGATTCTATTTTGTTAGCATTTAATTTATAAATATGTTTCTCTTTCTTAATTGAATGTTTCATAACACTTAACTTATTCTTTGTCTATTATTTATTATTAGCGAAGATAATGCACAAACCCATTTAAAAATGTTTTTTTTCCACTATTGATAAACGGGTTCATGAGTTCAACTGTAGTCATAAGACCGTTAAAAATTCACCATGTAATAGACGTTCGAAATCTACCACTATACTGGAAGTTGTAGAAAAAAATCACGCTATTGCGTTAAAGAACCTTCATTTGAAATCGGCTAAGATATATAGGCTGAAAACTTCTCTAAAGAACGCGTAATATACATTTGAAATGTTGGCTATGAAGAAACAATCCGCGAGGTAAGACTCCTAAACAAAAATTGGTGTAAAAGCAAATTTCTCATATGTTTAAATGGTTTTCGATAAAAAATGAAGTAAATTTTGTTTACCAATTTATCACTACAGGTGAGACTTACTAAAAGCAAACTAAATAATCTAAACAGTAGCAGCGCAGTGGTTTCGCCCCCCAAGAAAAGGCAGTAGTTGTTTCATCTACAGGAAAAGTAATGGCTTCCATTTTTCGGTGTGCAACAGATTTTTTCATGTTAATTATCTTACAAAAGACAGATCAATACAGACGCATCTTACACGCGTCTTTTAGTCAAACTAAAGTAAAAACATAATGAAAACCATGCTGATTTAGCGAAGATAATGCACGGCCCACGCAAATGTTGTTACTATAGAAAAAATTGATATGTTAAGTTTAAACAAATCGATACTTATTTATCAATATATTCTCGGTATCAACATAAAAAAAACCGCAAAAGTATTTAAATTTATTTCTATTTTTCAATATAATCTCCCATAACCTCAATACATCTACTACATCTCGAAATTAAGTTGTCAATACCATGTAAAAAATAACTTTCCTCTTTGTCTGATAAATGTGAATTTGTTGGCGCCACGAGCTCTTCCCCGTCGAAAAAGTTTACCACGGAGGTCTTTTTTCAAATTAAGGAATACATAATAATCATTAGGTAAACCACAATCTTGCGCAGAAGAAGCAACATACCGGCGGTCCGTTTATCCCGCTTTTTTCTTTAATTGTTTCCTTTAAATTACTCAAAGTGGTTACGTAAGACCCTGCATATATGGTTTTTCTTTTCTTTTATGTATTCGATCAGCAAAATTCCTTTTGGGTCCTAAAACACTATGACCATGTCTTTTCCGAAGAAAAAATACTTGATAAATCTTCACCACAGGGATCTAAAAATTGTCTACAGTCCTCGACTAGCAGTCGTTTCTGGGGCGTCGTGAGCATTCGCGACACCAATTTTGCACTAACTTTTGATAGGTTGAGAAGGTCATGAAGAATAGTGGGTGCGGTACCAACGAAGGTTAGCCGCCTCTGCTAACATTTCTAACCGTTATTCGGGCACCCTTTAGTACAAGTTTCTCAATATTTTTCACATTTTCTTTCGTAGCGTCAGTACCCGAATCGCCCGAGCGAAGGTCGTCTTCTATGCTCGCTCCGCCCTTTTTAAATTTACTTGACCACTTTTGAACTGTAGATGTTTTGTAAGGAATTTAACCAAAGTTCAGTGCTCGAGTTTCATCAGTATCGTCGTGTGAGCTATTCTGACTAAGAATTACTAGCGAATTAGTAATTCCAACTACATGAAATTTTACATCGATACCCTCAGATAATGCTGTTATTTAAAAATGAGCCAAATTACCCACACCATTAGTAAGTCATCCGATACCGAGAATACTTTGAAGGCTCCTCGTACTCTAGGAAAGTAAATTAATTAAATAATAAGATTTATGGAGAAAAATAAGCATTTATTACATACATTTTTAATTTTACAATCTTGAAAAGTTATTATTACAAGTGTTCATTTTAATGTTTGTGCGTATGCTATCTAGAAGTCCGATTATTAACATATAGTTGATATTTAACCTGAGTACAGCAGCAACTGTAACTATATTAAACTGTATTAAATTTAGTTTCTTTTATCTTAATTTTTTTTAAGTCTTTCAAAATTATATTAAGTTAAATTTTATAATCTTACCTTGCGATTATATGTTATATATTTTATCTATTCATCATTATCAAACATTAGCATTGTATTGGAGGTTCGATGTGATACAAACTTGAATTAAAATTCGTAACGGTTAAGAGTTATGAAAGATAGGTGCATTTAAAAAAATCGCCCTCTTCTCACGAAAGAAAAAAAATTACGAACAAAATTTGAGAAGGTACGGTAATGCTTATGCCATTGTGTGAACAAATTGGCGATGAATGCAGAAGAAAAGAGAAGTTCCAGTGCAGGGTTATCATTACCTTCCAGGGTAATCGATGAATCAAAATTATTTTACAAACTCTCGTCAAAGCTCCAGGGCCCAATATAAGCAATCATAAATCATGTGTGTACGCTTAACATTCTACCAGCAAGCAACTTCTAAAAAAACGAAATCGTTATCTGGTGAACAACGTTGTGGGAGAGACGCCTTGGGCCAGCGAAAACAACAGAACCGTACCTATACGTAACTCTTTTGTTTTCGCCCTATACATTTTGCTTTTTTTTCGTGGGTATTTTCTTTCCGTATTTCACCTCGAAATCTACTAGACAAAAGGTATAAATCTACTATGATATATTATTTTACCGTCTGTATATCTGTTAAGCTATAATAGGCGTATAAATTTTATCTTACATGAAGGCTGTTTTCATTTGCACGTGTCATACGTCAAAGGTATATATCATTCTTGATGAATTGGAATCTGTTGAATGTTGAACTGAAAGTACCGCATTGGAAGGTGCGTGTGGGATTTGAATGCCGAAACAAGGATTGTGCGATTCTGAGGATAAAATACAACTTATTCATTGTACTAGTTAGTTGGCCAACGCATTCCTATTTCAAGTAAAAATATGTGCATTAGAAGGTTACAGCGCAGTAAATTTGTTTAGATCCGATCTTTCTTCGTAAAGATTATAATTACTATAATAATAAATAAACTATATGTAATTATAAAAGCATACGATAAAGTTGCTTAAGAATGTATTATTAATGCGTAAATGTTAATTCTGATACTTTTTTAAACTCGTTTCCGATGTCGCCTGGCGACTATCCATTTTTGGTGTTAAAATAAAGGAATTTATGATATTTATTTACAGAAAATGTTATTATTGTATGGTAAAATGAAAATTAACGAACACTTCACCAATTTGGTGCCAAAATTATACTGAAATTGAATGAATCATATCAATTTCCTTACACCTATTTGAAGAATATCTTTTCTAAATATATACGAGAACTATTTTCTTAATCTTAAGTTTAACATATGTATATGCGTTGATTTATTGACGCTATTAGAACCACAAATTTCCTACAATTTCAAATGTCTAGAGGTATTTAGTAGTGAGCTACATATGTTCATTAGGTAAAACGTTATAATGTACATATTTTGCTTTTATTGTGAATCTTTGAAGAATCAAGTTCTTATAAGTGTCAAGAAAGAGCCATTACTGGCAAAAACATCGCGATTGTACTCTGCGTGATAAAATTAAATAGATTATCATGTTACTGTTCACTCAATTCAAGCTAATTCTGAGTTGAAACCATCTCAATGTCATCTTAATTGTTACCAAATAACCTTTAAGACGAGTTCAGAAATTATATTGTATTATATTATTATAATCAGAAATTCATCATAAAATAAATGACAGAATTAAAACATGTATCCTCGGCATCTATAATTCATTCATTTAGTTCTCTGTATTGGTTGTTAATACCATCTTGAACGACAATGTGGTTT
The DNA here is from genome assembly GCA_031893035.1 of Dermolepida albohirtum. Taxonomy (NCBI): domain Eukaryota; kingdom Metazoa; phylum Arthropoda; class Insecta; order Coleoptera; family Scarabaeidae; genus Dermolepida; species Dermolepida albohirtum. The sequence goes on along the minus strand of JAVIWB010003981.1, from coordinate 306,155 downwards.
TATGGAGTTTATGCTTTTATTGAATACTCTATAAAGTAATACCAAAAAAGTAGATTATGTCAATTGTTGCTTACTCACTAAACTGAATTGACCCTATTGAAAGATGTTCGTGAGACATGAAAAAAAGATGGTCACTAATTTCTTCGGTATCATCGATCATGTTGCAGATGATTGTGGCACAGTTAATCCTGAGTAATGTGCTTGCCCAATGTCCTTCAAAAGATCTGTAATAACTGACTAAAAAGAAAGAATCGTACTGTATATATAATGGTACCTTTTCTTCTCGCATATTAAAGATAAATTCCAGAGAAGGCTTTTTATTTCAGTCAACATTACAGATACTTTCAAAAGGAATATAAACGACTTATTCCTGAAAACGTACAAAAAATGTTTCGAAACCTAATTCGGATACAAATATAATGACTTAATATAATTAAAAAGTTTAATCAAATTTTCAGGACTAATATTACTTTTTAATATATTGTTTAGTTTACAGTACTAGATTAAAAGCACATCCTTCATACACCTATATTACTAACAACTAATAGTAAATATAAAAATAATTTCATAGCTTTTGTGATATTTAATATCTTCTATCTAAGATCGACAACTAGAATTATTACATACTAATATCGGCACTACTACGCAACTGACCAATCTAAGTTTATCCTCATAATTTGCAATTATTCAAATAGTAACATACTACCTATTTTTTTGATAATCTGTCGGTTAAAATAAATACTGTATTTAAGATCAAAAATAATAAGCATCATAATGAATTGTCTCTTTTCAAATTCTTATTTAAAAACGTGGATCCCACGGCTTTAGGAAACATATTCTTTTGCTGTTCCGTGTTTTTGAAATCTCGTTAGTATTATTCATCATTTTTAAGATTAAAGAGATAAAAGAATCGATATTAGAATATGTACTTATTATTGCACAAAAAATGATTTAAGGAATATGTTAATAAACTCAGTAAAAACTTTCACATGCAGAAATGAAAATTAAAAGTTCGATAAGAATTGGAACGAATGCTTTTATTGTTTTCCAAGATATTTTTCCTTAACGTACAATCTTTACATGCACACACGTCGCCATATATTTTTTCTATTTGAATTCAATACATTCAATTGAATACATTTCGACTGTGACAGTATCGAAGGCAATGTACCTACTACAACTAATTCACTACTCCTATCCCCTGCACTAATCTATACAGGTCGGGGAGGTTAACAACTACTATACATACATATATTGGCGGGTTTGTCCTAGGTTACCTATAAATGGTCTTCCTTTTGTTGCAAGATCTAGTTGATCGTTCTTTGGAGCTTTATAGTACAACCTGCAACTAAGTAACCTATGAGGTATCTTGTTATTATTCTAAGCTGATTTCTTTGCGGCGAAAAAAATTCCCCAAATTTTTTATAGTTTGCCTCGCCAATTAAAGCTTTCCTTTTCGTTTTATTATTAGTTTAAGAAAACAGAGAAGGTAATAGACAAGCTTGAATTGTAGCTATAGAGATGTATTAACTCAACATTTCAATGCTTCGTTAATTATTTGAGCTGCTGCTGTTGTTATTTTTCTATACTTTCAGAGACGTCCATTGATAAATAAACTTTTAACTACCATTCTTTGATCCTGTAAAACAACAGAAATAGGTATGTAAAACGAAACGATTATTTTATAGCGCACTTAAATATGGCACATTCTTTTATTCATCTTACCTTAAAAAAAGAGATGATTATTTTCCATTTTACACACAAATAAATGAACATTTTCTCTCCCTTAACAGAATTCTCTTTTAGAGCATTGTGATATTTTAGAGAATCCAGCAAAGCCAGAGTTCTTTTACAGTCAAGTACTAATTTAAAATCATATATCCGTTTAATATCCAAAAACGACTCAGTTTCTCATTTCGACCACAACACTAATATTTTCTGTAACAACAGTTTGTAAATTATATGCATGAAAATCACCCATCGGTTAGATGCATCCGAAAATGTATACCAACGATAAATATAATGTTTGTTTAATATTCACCAAAAGCATCAATGAATCGTTTTAAATATTGTCATTCAGTAAAATTACAGCTAATAAAAATAAAATATCATCACGCGAAGCAGTCTTCTATTTACATTCACATTTTCTTATTGTTTTAACAATGTTGATAGGCCATGAAAATGATTCGAACTGACATTTTGTCTTCTATCAGGGTCATCTAGACTAAAAAATATTATACTCTCAACTCGCTAGCACCATTAGAAGTTCTAGAATTCCGAAATACTTGCACCTAACATCCTCTTACCATTTTTAAGATGACATTAGAAACATCTTTCTAAATGTAAAATTCAAAAAATAAAACGAAAGAGAATATTGACCACAAATATTATCATCATAAATATTTTCTTATTAATATCAATAACAAAAAATAGTAAAAGTTCAAAACTCTACTTAACTCGATTTTCTTAAAACCCATTTTTTCGGAATATCAAAATAAAAACCCTAAACATTCGACGAATATAAAAATTCTTCACTGAAACTTAATTTGGCCTAATTTTCTTTTTCGATTTTGAACCTGGAAAACGTATCCCGAAAATTTGCACGATATCGATCAGGCTTGGCACCCTAATAATTAGATATTAATCGCGCATACAGCTTATCACGAACATTATTCAACTCTGAGGAGAAAAAGAGCTTTTCTCTATATATGCCGGCTCCGGCGCGATAAGACCCTCTACTCGTTAAATATTTGGTATAATTAATGACCTAATGTCTGGTCTTCATAATGACGGATGAATTCCGCTGATAGAAAATTACTACGCACACGAGCGTTTTATCTCTTATGTAACATTGATAGAAAAGGATACCTCAATTATTTACAAGGTATATTTGATATCACTCTGTTACTTTTTATATACGCATCTTGACTGGCGATATACATATATCTAGTCTAAATAGCTCGTTTTATGACTTTAGTTTATTTTTGATATGAAATAAAAAAAACTTTAATTCTAACGCTAATGCATTAAATGTTCCTAAATGAGAAAAATATATAGACAGAATTCTTTCGTAGATGTTAGCATTATTTACTACGCTTTATAGCTAGAGGGCTTCTTGAGCTGTAATTCCTCCAATAACTTGATCATTCTAACTTTCAAGCATTTAAATTTTGTACCGTTGGATGCAAACAAAATGAATAAATATTGACAATAATATTTTATTTCGTAAAAACAGTTGTATACTGCTTCCGTTGACATAAATTGATGTTTACTGATACTTAGTGCCACTACTTGAATTTAAATTAAAATGTGATATCACTAACTTAACTGAAGCCGAAAAAGACTGCAATCAGAAGATTGCAAGAAGGCTGTATACGTGATGTAGCATTAAATGTAGGAAAAGAACTAGCTATAAACTGAAGAGAAAGTGAAAACGAACAAATTCAGTGGAAAGAGCTACTCCGAAAAGTTCTACGGAACAAGGCATTGCTCTAATAGAACACATTGTATTACTTAAAATTGCGGTTAAATCATCAGAAGGGACATGGCTGTCAACATCGGTTGTCTAACAAGATATTACTTAACTGCCAAGGAAAGCTTCCCAACCCAAGAAAACGAAAAGGGAAGGATAGTTTTTGGTCAAAATCATGTGCGGGAACCTGATAATTTTTTAGTGAGGGTTGTTTTTTTGTTTAAAAAAATCAATCGGATTTCGAAAATTTATAGATCTAGAAGAACACGATTTCATGAAGAATTTCTTTCAAATATAGGGGACAACAACAGATTATCTATTTATATCTGGGGTCGGGTTAGCACTGATAGACTGGAAAGTGTAGAAATCATTGTTCCTCGCTGAATTAACTTTTCAACGAGTAAAGTTAAATTTTTCTTTTACTTGTTACACCAAATACAAAAAATAATCATTTATAGTACAATTTTCTAGTACACGTATCCAATATTGTCCCGACCTTGTTAAATGATTGCTGTATAAGCGTTTTGTATTGGCTTGAAAAAAGGCCAGACATTAATCCAACCGCGAAAGTTTGAGGATATATGATCAAAAAGATGTATTCCTAGGATTTAGACTAAAGAAGAGACGACCTTAGGAGAGCAGGTGTAGGCTAATCTCAATCTACACTTAACACAATATACGTTAATCGGTTGCACTTTATTTAAAAACTTATGGGAGTGCCGTTTATATTGAAACATATAGTTAAAGGTATTGTGTATTTAAGCAAACATGGCATATACACGATGGTCAGATATTCACGGATAATCGTCAGGTAGCGCGATTCTATGATTAATTCTGAGTCGAAAATCCTAAAACAGGAATGTTGAATTGTCAATCGTTGAGGTACACGAGACTATCAATGTTGGAAATGTGTTTTTTACTGTCAAATAAAATTATGTAATACTACGTTGGTGTAATTAATCGTTTTATGCCAATATTTTGCTTTATTAAACATTTCTTTAACTGCTTTTTTACGTTAAAGTATATATGGCGACTTTGGCCCAGAAAAATGTCTGTAATTCAAAAATAATAATTTGTCAAAATTTTGACCTTTTAAACATTCATTATTTTCACTTCCAATACTTACCTCATTTTTATGATATCCCAAGCAATTTATAATGTTAACAATTTAATTTTCATAATTTAACATCGTCTATACCACGAAGACTCCAAAAAATAATAAATAAAAATGGCGCATCGGCAAAATGTTCGTCTTCTCATTAAATTGATATAACTGTTTGGTGGTCTCTCTGAGCAAGTATCGCCTTACTGTTGAAGCATGTACCGAACTACCAGATGTTCCCGCAAAATCTTGAGCTACTTCTGCGCTAACTTTCTTACGATTTCTTAAGGAACTAACTTTTAAAAATTGTGCATCAGCTTTATTGAACTTATTTGGACGTCTACTCGTTGGTCTATCACTTACACTGCCGGTTTCAGTCATTCTCTTTATTATTTGTTGCACGGCATACCGGGAACATTTCACTATGTTTGATATTTTTTCTTGACTGTAACCCTCTTGGTGTAAAGCAATATTTTTATTTCTGTATAGTAATGCTATTATAGGTATTTTCTATCCACTATAACAATTTACAGCTCACAATTTTTTTTAAAGGAAAATTTCACTCGTAGGCACGTTTTTTAAGAACCTAAATAAATTCTATTGTAAAACCGCTCTGTATCGTTTCTATCAATGAATTAAAAACAAAATCTTATAGATATTGTACATAACACTCCCTTGAAATTTTATTGCAGAGCATTGTGGTGCAATAAAATTTATTACTTTAATCCTCTTATCAGGCGGTCGATCTTACCCCTAGGCGGAAGTATGACGTCATAAACTTGAAAATTTCCAGTGATTATATTTCTACCAATAAGTGAATCGTTCTTGGAAAGATGTATTGAGTATTATAAATTAAATTAAGCCAATAATTATTAGTAAAAACGTTTTAGTAAATAAGTTTTGCAAAATATTTTTAGGTGCTTCTATCTTTTGCACAGTACTGTATTGCTGGAATCTTTTTCTGGACCGAGCAATATATATTGAAACGTCGAGAATAGAGTGGAATCAAATCAAATATACCACAATATATATATTGTGTGATTTTAAATTACTAAATTTGTTTGAATTTTTCAAATGTTGGTGACATTTGAGTTGTATATGTTTCTTCATTGTTTTTGTCATTAATAGTAAATAGTGAATAATTTAAAATAACGTATTTCACTATACATTTTTGAAAATTTATATTTTAGTATTGTAACAGAAAACAAAGTAATAATTATTATATTTTACATTATAATTGAAATAAGTAAATACCTAGTAAATTAAGCTTAACAAATGCTTCACAATAAATGTTTAACATATCCACTGTTGACACAAACATACATCCACTCTTCTTCTGATATTTGCAAATATTCTTTCAAGTCTCTGCTAATTGTATTGTCTGTTTCCTTAACGCAGTTCTTTTAAGTTATGCAATCGATTTTGAAAGACTTTCATTTTCATGTAGCCAAGTACCATAAGTGGAAATCCAACGGAGTTAAATGCGGTAAGCATGGGCGCCAAGGTCCTATTCTTGCCAAAGATTCCTGCAATATTCCAAAGCTTTATGAACAACGTGAGATAGTGCTCCGTCTTGTTAGAAACATCCTATTTATAATTCGTGTTCATGTTGCTCGTTATTGAAAGTTTTTAGTACTTGCGCACATTTTCGTTCAACATTAATGATATAAAAAACATTGGAACAAAGTTACGAGGATTTTCGATTGCCCAATTCCATAGTAGATATGGATATATTACGATAATGCCCTCAAACTTCATCAAACATGAAGCGTTCAAAGCGTGGCATTTATATCTAATGATTTATGATAACAAATAGAACAAGGCCTAACTTATAAATTATTTACATAATCCGGGAAACTTTCATTTATTGTAATGATTGACAAGTGTGAAGTGTGACAATAAATACTAAATTTATTATTGATATAATACTTTTAAGAAAACATCTTCACAGTTACTTATCATCCTTCTAGAAATATTTATGAAGATGTATGTCTATGACCATTCGGTTTGCTAACTAACTAAATTATAAGTCGTCTTCATTCTTTTTAGATCACACTCTATATTTCACTTTCTACAATGTTATTCGAATATCTGGAATTAAAAAAAGACACATTTCATTAATAAAAATATTTATTTTGAGCAATTTCATGAATGATATAGAAATGTTTTGAAGTTATTCTGTATATTTATTGTGCTTCGCTATGATATGATTCGTAATAAATACAATCACTGTAATATATCTTACACAAATTCATTATTCATAAATATCAAGGATGCATAACATTGCTGTTTGATTGGCACTTATCTGCCCCTCAACTAACCGTCCTATCTTGATAAAGTCGCTCTAGTCGTAATGAGCATCGGAGTTCGAGACTGGTCCACCTGTCAAGTATTTACCATTGCAAGTTATCTCAGAGATAGTCATGAGAGAAGAACCGTCCAGTCCTACCTACTGCGTCTTCATCTCTAATTAGGCCACCTTGTGCATCCAATGCTTGAGAAACACACTCTTATCCAGTATCTATCTAGTGGACATCGGTGACGACTGTCTCCCCATAGTAGTTGCTAACCTGCTACCGAACTCTATATTAGAATAGACTAGTAGTAAAAAAGAAATGAAAAGATGCTTGCTCTTTAATAATTGAAACAGAGTACTTCTTATGCCGTTTGTCGTATCGTTTCTTGCACTCACTAAACAAATTGATTGTCACTTTTAAATGATGACGGTAATTCAGTTGTTTGATCGTAAACAGAACAGTAGTAAGGGCAACTATTTCGATCTTAAATGTGATAATAATTAATAATTATTATAATACGAAGTAGCTAATCTTTATTTGCTTAATTGTTGCTTGTCACAGAGTTTTTAATTTATATATCTGATGTTTTGCTTTGACGTTCTTGGAAATTTTGTGGAAAAGAATTAATTAATCAAAATGCGCAGAAAAAAACCTTCTTGCACTTAAATATATATAAATTATAACTATTTATAATATGCCTTTGCTTCTATTATTTAATTTGTATTTTTACTGAATTTATTCGCCTCTTACGCAAATTTCAATAGTGCATAATTACTGTTTTTATTACATTTATGAGCAGCCCTTCAAATATTCTAAAATTAAATTTTAGAAATTGATTTGAGAAATACATGTCTGTATTCCCGAAAACATTAAACAAAGCAAAGTTAGGAATTACTTAAACTAAATAAAATGACTACAAACTAATAAGTTTAAAACATATATTCTCTTGAATATTTTCGTTAATTTTTGTTTAAGTTGATCGTTCTTCATTGTGAATCCTTTGCTATAAATATGATACATCATTTTGAACAGGTTTATTGATGGCGTTACCAGACACTTCTGTAATCTGCAAATAATTCTGTAATCAAGCAAATATCAATTGTGCATCGGATATTGAATTGAATACTCGAAAGAAATGGCATTCAAAAAATAAATACAATTTTAAGAGAATCCAATATCAATGAATGATGTTGCGGTGATATGTGGTGAAAATTAGTTACTTCGTATTATAATAATTATTAATTATTATCACACTTAAGATCGAAATAGTTGCTCTTACTACTGTTCTGTTTACTGTCATCATTTAAAAGTGACAATCAATTTGTTTAGTGAGTGCACGAAATGTAGGTAGTTAGCTTAGTATTTATTGAACAGACTATGGAGCGATGAATATATTTAGATATCCTGAAATAATATTTGCATATACATAAAACATATCGATATGAGATGAATAGATGCAGCGGATGTAACAAAATCAAAATCACAAACGTACAGCAAAGGTTGTACAAGAATGATTACAATATTGGTACACTCACTGCCACAGTTGTCGAATTTAAAACCGATTGAATACGCAAGGAAATATGTTGTAAGAAAAAACAAAATGTATGTACAAGATAGGAATCATTAAAAAAAGCATTACTAGGAAAATAGCAAACTCTCTCACTCAATTTTATAGGAAATTTTGTTCATTTACAGAAGACTAGCAGCTCTAGGAGAAGCTAATAGGAACAAAACATTAAACGTTTTGTCCTTAATTTAGAAATTATTTTTGAGTTTATACGAAAACTTTAACGATATTCAATTCTATAATACTTTTATGGTTTGAAATAATAACAGCTTTCATATTGTTATTAAGAGTTTTGTAAGTTGTTAAATCGAATTAAATATGCTCCATCATAATCAGATGCTTGCATTTGACGATTTTCGATATTCATTGGTTGTTCGAAACCTTTCTTTTGTATATCTAGTCTGACAACTCTCTAACTAACAAAGGAAAACAATTTTATGAAGAAAATATTTTGTGGAGCCAATATGCTTTCTTAACTTTCCATTGCAATTATATATTTTTGTAAATTATCGTTTAAGTATCTACTGAACGTAAGTTTCCTAACGAAGTATTAAAAGCAAAAATTATAGACTGTTAAATGTATTACGAAAAAATCGTGCGAATTATATTTGTTCCTTAAAGTTCTTAGACTTGTTAGAATTATTATTATAAACATTTTACATGTTTCCTTTTATATTCAAATTAAATGATGCAAATATAATCGCATACGATACATACATCTGCATTCTCAAAGAACATTTGGCTACTTTTATAATAAAAATTAAAGAATAAACAATGTTGTAATATTGTTGATATATTAAATTATTATATTCATTGTAGTAAATACCGATTATTAATAGAATGTTTCATTAATTTTACTGTTAAAGTATAAAAAATAACTGATAGAATATATATTAAATTCGGAAACACATTAAAAGCAGAAGTGGCACAAACATTTCTTGGTTTTTTTATTTTAAACCAAATCTATAGATATTCAAAATATGTTAGTTAGGCAACTTATATTACATATTATATTTAAAATAGATGACATTTTTATAATAATTATCAGCATATTGTTTAAGTATTGAATATTTAATAGATTGCTTTTTGATTTGTTTATTAAATTGATTGAAATTTTAATCAGTATTTTATTTCAACTTCAAACTAATTTTAATATCTTGCGTTATAAAATAGTTATATATCATCTCATATACTACCAGAGATAAGCTAGCTGAGGTATATATATTACTTTATATATAAATTTTCTTCATTATTAATTATTATTTATATCATTATTATTAACGTTGCTTTTAATTGGCGCAAAACGTAGATCAAAAGAGTGTAGTTCTACTGCAATATAATATATATATATATTTCCTTGTTTGCTCACAAAATTGTGAAAATATTATATACAGTTCTCTTGTTAAGGATTGTTAATGGAAATAAAATAAACTCTGTGTTCATTCGTTCTTAATCATTACCAGTCAAAACTGTTCTGTCGTTGTTAATAACGAGGCTTGATTCTATCGTCTGAAGAAGAATTTTATTCTATGTCGCAGACTTATCAGATTTCCAAAAAAGCCTATGCCCAATTAACATAATTATAATTACCCTTAGTGTCAAACGATGTCAATCCGATTGTGCATCTCGGAGTCTGTGAGTTAACAAGGTTGTCCACACCTGCTGCTTCGACCATCCACTGTTATCAATCTGCAAATCGTTACCTCTCGGACTCGTTAAGCCGTCCATTGCACTTCGGTTAAGCGTTAAGACGTTTCTTATCTTGACGTCACGCAGCATCATAAATCTTTTGATACCGAGCCCCAAAAATAGCATCTGAGATATTTAGATATTAGTGGACAGACGATTCGTCTTGTATTGATACTTTTCGGACTATCACTTCTTAAAGCGCGCACATACATACATATGTATATATGTATGTATGTATATATATATATATATATATATATATATATATATTATTTTATGATTTATCCATAATACTAATAAATAATTTTATACTATTCATAATTTAATAGTTTTGCATGTATGCATATGGGTATGCTTTTTATATTTTTTATTTAATGTATTTTAAAAATTCCTCATACTCGTATATATATATATATATATATATATATATATATATATATATATATATGTATATATACTCAAAACGCATAAATTTGAGACAGTGTTCATATCGGAACTATTAGGATAGGACTGTTTCTTGTCATTCTCACTTCTTTAATGGATTTGTCCCACAAATATTAGATACATGCCTTCCCAATTTTTATTTTCGAGCGACAGTGGAAAAGGAGGGAGTATTGGACCCATAAAAAAATCCAAATTGAGATTTCAACGAATTTGGACGTTTTTGAGGGCCTATATTACGAAATTCACAATTTTGGTTTTCCGTCAATCCGTTCGTTCGGGCAGGCATTTTCTAGTCAAACCATTCAATGGATAAGATTTTCGATTCGAAAAAATAAGGATAGTTTACTAATGGCCAAAACTAAAAGTATTATAAATAATACTAATGATTCGTTCTTCGGCAAGAATATATATATATATATATATATATATATATATATATATATATAGACAAGAGAATATCAAAACTCGAAAAATTGTATAAATAACTTAAATTGCGAGAATTACTATCGCATAGCAGATGAATCTAACATATCCACGAATATTTTCGATTTATATAGAATCGACAATAATGTGACTTAAAATATAGTATTGTAAAAAAAGGTATGAGAATGCTATTGTTTCTGAAAAAATGTAGTCTAATGACAATAATATAAATGTCGGTAAGTGCCGAAAATTATTAAAATAAATAATAATAAATTTCCACTAGGTGAAACAACACTAAAGAATACATAAACTCTAGTAAAAATAATTTAAATAACAGTCAGTTTGATTAACACATGATATTTTTTAAAATATTTCATAAAAACTCAATGGACTGTATAATTAATTAAATTTCTTTCGATTCGTATAGAAAATTAAATCATATTCACCTTTTTCGTAGCTGCTTAAATTTGATGATTTATAATTTTCATGTTAATTTGGCACAAATTATATCTGTTCATTCATTACGGGGAATGAATAGAACATAGTTATGATTTTAATGTTACACTTTATTAAAGAAGAGGGTATCCATATAATATACATTAATTCTGTTTTACGGCAATATGTAAGAGCAATTTTGTTGATTCTAAAAAAATCCTCTTGAAACCTTAATCGGAAAAACCTAGAAATCCACATATGGTAGTATAATAAAACGATACTGTACCCGATTGTACGACAACCAATGAAATGAACAGGCGAACGTGTGATTTTTTTATACTATCAACACATGTCGTTTAGTTGTTCGTAGAAATAAGCGAGTTAATTTTAACACGTTTTAATACTTTGTTTTTGCCGTGGTTCTCTGATGTATCACCAGTCGACGCGTTCCTCTCCCCTTTCTCTCCGTCACCATCGACTTCTTCTTTTCAACGATCCATTATCTACCGTTAAAATCGAACATTAGCAATACGAGGCGTTTGGGCCCGTTTCCTTTATTTTCAATTGATCGTACGAAAGAGATAACTTCGACACGACATGAAATAGACGTGCATGAGGTGGTAGTGGTCGAGCACTTAATAAATAATTCATAAATTTCACGGTAACACCTCAGTGATGGTAGGGAGCGATTTTTTTCAGTTTATAAATCGTTCTCACTAAATCACCACTCTTCAAGACAATAAGACATGTGGAAAAAGTGAGATATGCAAACGAATTAAACAGGTATTTTAACAAATGCAGCGTTAGTCTTGAAATTATAATTGTAAATATAAAAAATCATAAGGTTTAATTCTTTTTATTTAAAAATGCAATTTATCAATTAAAATAATAAATAATTTTTTTTGTCGTGTAGAAAATTAAATCTTCGGTAGGAATCAGAGAAGATATAGACACTCAAAATTTTATTAATTAATTAGTTTTGTGTAATTGAATTGTTTACAATAATAATTATAATAATAATATTTATATAAATTGTCCGACAAGAATCTCAAAACGGTCAGTATGCAAATATACAATAATTAAATATATAGTCATTACCGGTTTTTTCGTAAAAAAACTACATAATTTTCAAGAAAATGGAAAAATTTATTTATTCAAAATATTGACTGTTCTATTCTACACATATTGCCTATCTTTCAGGCAATTTATGGATGCTGTCCCAAAAAAGTGTTTATCTTTTGAGCAAAACCATTCATCGAGACATTTTCTAACTTTTTCAAAATTGGTTGCTTTGCAAATGCGTGTCCCATTGATGCGAAAAGGTGATAGTCGGACGGGTCGAAGTCTGGAGAGTACGTCGGGTGCGATATTATGTCCCATCCAAGTGCTTTCAACGCCTCCTTGACCGGTTTTGCTGTATGAGACGGCGCGTTATCCTGCTATAAAAACCGTGTCTACCGGCCCATTTTGAACGTTTTTCTATCAATGCATGGTTCAAATTGATTTGTTGTCGGTAGCGATCAATATTAACTGTATCACCAGGTGTGAACAGTTCGTAACACAGCACGACACTCTGTTCCCACCAAACACAGATCATTGTCTTGCTCGTCATTACTCTATGCAAAAATAATCATACAATTGAACCAGCATTCCATAGAGGATTTTTCGATTTTCCACTTGCCTGTCATTCAATTAATATGGCACCTATTTTTCCATGTTTTAGATTTTTCCCATTGCTCGTAATCGGTCGCTAATTGTTTCTTGGGCCACATTTAACGCTTCTGCCAATTGTGTTTGAGTTTTGGTTGGGCTTTCATCCATTAACTCCTGCAGTTTCGCATCTTCAAACTTTATCGGTCTACCAGAACGTTCTTTGTCTTGCACATTGAAATCACCGCTTTTGAATTATTATATGGAGCATGCCCACCGTAAGTTTGTACCAGCAAACGATGACATTCAGTGGCTTTTTTCTTTTGATTAAATAAGAAAAGTAATGCGTGCCGCAAATGCACTTTTTCAGGCACAATATTTTCAAAAATGTATAAAGCTATAAAAGTGTTACTTTCGCAAAATATAGCAGTAAAAATATGTATGGCTTTGAAGCTTGATGTCGGTAGGATAGCATAACATATGTACCAAATCATAACACTGCATACTTAAGGTTAGCTATATCTGTTAGAAAAACCGGCATTGACTTCCCGGTACACCTGGTATATAAGTTGGTTATATATACAGACTTGTTCATTCTAGAATTAGATATGCGCTGTCCACAAGTGGAAAGAGTGCAGTTAGGTTAAAGCGCGCGAGAAAGGAGGATAGAATATCTCTCACTGGCAGTTTCGTTTTCTCCCACTTTTGTATTGCAAACAACTTCCCCTACTTTCTCGCGTTTATTTCAAGAATATTTTATTAGTTTCACGCCAAACGGCAAAACATTTCAAGAAAATAGCCATGTTTGAAAATCTTTTTAATTTTTAGAATTTTCTATTTCATTTATTTCAAGAATATTTTATTAGTTTCACGCCAAACGTCAAAACATTTCAAGAAAATAGCCATGTTTGAAAATCTTTTTAATTTTTAGAATTTTCTATTTCATTTATTTCAAGAATATTTTATTAGTTTCACGCCAAACGGCAAAACATTTCAAGAAAATAGCCATGTTGCATTTTATTAAAAGATTCAAATAAAATGCATCAAATAATTTATACAATTCAAAAATGTAGTTGAAGTTGTTTGCAATACAAAAGTGGGAGAAAACGAAACTGCCAGTGAGAGATATTCTATCCTCCTTTCTCGCGCGCTTTAACTTAACTGCACTCTTTCCACTTGTGGACAGCGCATATCTAATTCTAGAATGAACAAGTCTGTATATATATATATATATATATATATATATATATATATATATATATATATATATATATAGATTAGAAGACATTATCAGTAGCAACTCTTTAAAAAAATTGATAAGGAAGACTGACTCACCTGTTTTGTTGTGTATCAAGTTAATTTCCTAATACCACGTTTATCGGAAAGAGTCGCCAAAGCAATTGCTACGACAATGTCTAAAACTAATTTGCGATTAAAGGCACTTTTACTATATTCAGCTAAGAACTTAAATTTGTTTCCTGATATATTTCTTTGATTTTCTTTAATTATTTATTTTGTATTAATAATAATTAGTACTCATAGCTGCTCACTCTATCATGTACTTTATACTTAACAGAGTAAGTGCAGTTAATGCAGTAGAAACAAAAATATTATTACGAACACGGAATTAAGTTACAGTAGAACATTTGAAGAAATGTATTAGTGGTTACTTGCATCTATTTCTAAATATTCATTTCTAAAGATCGTTTTTGGTACTAGTTTAGTGACCATAACAATTCCTTTATACATCATGTGCAATGAAAAATTTACATATGTTACTGAGAATCTCAACTCATTGCAAATTAGTAAGTAGTGCAATTGCATTCAAAAACACGGAAATAATATATTCAAATGCAACAAAGTTGTTGTGCCTCTCCACATAAATTATAGCTCAACTAAACATTTTTTCATTATACTTTTTCGACACTTCTGTCAAAAAAAAACGGAAGTAAAATACATGTCTGTAGTACAGGGTTGCATAGTGTCTTTTGAAGAGACTCACGTGAGCCGGAACCGAATATTTTAGGAGGGGTTAAAACGACTTTTACGAAACCATTTTAAAGTTAATCATCGTGGTCGTACTCCTTAACGGAATACCATTATTATGAACGGGGACTGCATGGGGAGGATTTCCATCCGTATAAGATTATAGTTGTTTAAAAATTGCGGCAAAACTTCGTAAAATAACATAGGTTCTCAGAAATAGCTGGAAAATTCTGTCCGACAATACTGTTTTGATCACGAGCGACGAGGCCTACTTTTATTTATCTCGGATGGTAAATAAACATAATTCTCGGTGCTGGGCATCTTAAACCCCTGTGCCGTATCTCGAATTTGCATTATTAAGCCTTATTTTCTTTGTGAAAATAGATGAACAGTGACTATTAAGACAGATCGTTACTTTGCCATGTTACATGATTATTTTCTGCCAAAATTAATAACGCCTGGATGCCTTATATCATTGCGTGGGTGTCTGGAGTGGTCTCCTCGGCCACCAGGCCTATCAACTTTTGACTACTTTTTAGGGAACTACGTAAAAGCTTAAGTTTAGATTGACAAACTACGGACTCATTAAGCTCTTTCCAAAACAACGCGAGAAGTTCGGAGGATTCGGCGTGCCATACTTCAAAGATATATAGACAGTTTCGTCTCTCGCCTACAAGAGCATCTTAGTATCTTAATTTTTCTTCAATAGCTATTACTGAAAAGTAAAAAGAAAGTAGTTTTAAAAAGTGTAATTAAAATAAATACAAATAAAAAGAATTAATTAATTTAAAAATGGTATCGTACGGCAGACATTGAAACAAATTCGATAAGAACATACGAAGTATTTTTATTAAAAGCTCTTCATTCACAATGCAACTAATTGGTCTCTTAAGAATAAAATTGATGCAGTTAACTTATTTCTATTTCAAAAGATCTGAAATAGGAAATATATTATTATTATTAAATTAATATTATCCATAATTTAACGTATTTAATAAGCAAAAAAAAAACAAATAAATGGAAAAAGAAATCAATAACAGCCAAATATTCAGAAATTGTACTAAAAGTTTAACCTGAAACATTGCTTATTAATTAGCTTCCAATATGTGTACATAACTGTATAAGAGACTGCTTATGCGTTGTTTCATTAATGTATGCAAGACTTACTTTACCTCTATTACCCGTTGTGTCCAAACAATTCACTGAAACATCCACGCAGATAGCACCGTGATGATAGCGGGCTACAGATGGAAAGTTGCCACTACCTGTTATGTTTATCGACGACTTCGAAATTTCTCGCGTTGATTCTACGACGTAGATAAGCGATTTTATTGATGTCGCAATTGAAACGTGGCCCATTATATGCACACAGGTGGATAAATACGAGACCACCGGCTATAATCACATACAAAGTCGTAAGTTTAGTCTTCGGCCAATAACAGCCATGTAGGCCATTATATATACAGTGTTCGACGAAAGTCTTTTTAGTTATTATTTAAAGTACTTCTTATTTCCGATATCAATCCACGAACACTAAAAATAGATCAAATTTATCATATTTAAAACTATGTGTATATAAATAAAAAATGTATAGCATCTTTTCTTGTTTAAGTTTTGACTTATAAGACATCGTTTTCAAACAAATATCTTAGAAACTGCATTAAACATTTTGTATAGTATCGTTAAATATCAGAAGAAAAATTTTTAGACATTGGAACACCGATATTTAGGCATAGCTTCGCCCGCCAAATTCAAGGGTTGTAGCATACGATATTGTTTTCACTTGTTTGGCTGCTATTTCTAGTAATTACTGCAATTTTTCAAGCGTATTAATTTCTTGCTTATAAGCAATTATCTTCATTGTGTACCCATAAAGTAAATGTCCATCGAATTTAGATCTGACTCAATCTATACATCGATTTGGCTGTACGTTTTCTAATTGTCATGTTTACTGAATTTAGTAAAACATTTCGATACACTGAAAATTAATAGCTAGCATGGGATATACCGATATATATATATATATATATATATATATATATATATATATATATATATATATATATAGGCTGACCCAAAATTAATGCAAGATTTGAATTAAATAGAAAACACAGTTTTTAATCTTTTGATTGTTATTGTTTTATTGAATCATGAAGTACATAGGATAGGGTTATTTATGGAATTACACATCGGGAAAATGGCCTCCACGGCTTTGCATGCACATACGCACTCGTTTGTCGAAATTTTCTGTGACCATTATGCATAAATGTGGCTAAATTTCGTTGATGCAGCGTTGAATCTCCTCCTTTAATGCACGGGTGATTGGGGCTTGTTGACTACGACCTGTGATTTCAAATAACCCCATAAACAGAAATCTAATGGCGTTAAATCACACGATCTAGGATTCCAAATCACCGAAACGAGAGAGTATACGACCTGGAAATGTCTCTGCAGTAATTGAATTGTTTCACGGGCCGTATGGCATGTGGCGCCGTCTCGTTGAAACCACATATTGGCCACATCAATATCATTCAATTTCGGCAGAAAGAACTGTGCTATCATGTCGCGATATCGAGCACTAGTAACAGTCACTGCTTGACCAGCCTCATTTTCAAAAAAGTATGGTCCAAGTATTCCTCCAGCCCAAAATCCACACCAAACAGTGACACGTTGTGGATGTATTTGTTTTTCGACAATTACAAGTGGGTTCTCAGAACCCCAAAAGCGGCAATTTTGGCGATTAACAAAGCCAATAAGGTGAAAATGTGCTTCATCGCTTAGGATGATTTTGCTCGAAAAATCAGCATCCATTTGTTGATGTTCAATAATCCATTCAACGAACTCTCTTCGCTGTGCATGGTCATTAGGCTTCAGTTGTTGTGTTAATTAAATTTTGTAAGTATGGAGACACAGATCTTTAGTGAGTATACGCTGTAGAGAGCTTCTTGAAATTTGCAATTCTTGTCCACGACGCCGAATTGATGTTTCTGGATTGTCACCGACACTCTCATGCACTGCTTCGATATTGACATTTGAACAGCTTGTTTTTGGACGACCAGTGTGTTTGGCGTCTCCAACGGATCCAGTCTCCCTGAATTTTTTAGTTAATCTCTTCACAGTTGACGAAGTTAAAACACTATTCCAACCATATTTTGTATGAAATGTTTGAACTGCGGCCACCAAGCTTTCATTATTTTTGAAATATTATTCAATAATGAAGACACGTTGTTCTATCGTGTAACGCTCCATTTTTACTAACCCTAAACTGTCAGCTGTCGAATTGCTTTTTTAGGGTTGCCAACACTTTACTGCACAAATGGCGACAAATTCAAATCTTGCATTTGGGACATCATTATATATGTATGTGATTAGCATTTTATTGTACTCTTGTCAGAAATTACACATGTTTATTAAATTTTGAGTATGAGAATGTTCCTAGTATGTATTTTTTCAGCATTACTTTTTCCAAAACATTAAAAAGGAAGTTTTTAAGTTTCCCGAATAAACACCGGATATCGTATCAGCCGGCTATAACATCACTTTTCTGTTATCCTTTAAATGTCCTTATAACCGTTGTACCGTGTCTTTCAATTGCTGCAGTTTTAATTATGATTTTTGGTTTTATTTCATTTTTAAATTTACTATGTACATACCTATGTATGTAATATGTATACGAATAGCATGTATAGTATTTAGCATTTTTAAATTGTCCATTTATTAGATATTACCTGTTGGGCAATAAAACGTTTTTGTTTACTATTTATTTATTTTAAAATTTTACATACTTTTGTTTGAAGCTATACTATAAAAAAATAAATAAAAGCTCTATCTCCATTTATTTAAAAGCATAAAGAACAAATAGCCAAATAGCCACTCCTGTTTATTTGATTTATCTAAAGAAAATTTCCTTGATTCGTTACTTATTTTTTGCAGCATATACATAGTATGCGTAAACTAACATTATCACTTCACTAAGTATATTCTACAGTATGGCAACGATACGCGTATGGCAACGATACGCAATGTTATATAAAATATGTGACAATAAAACTCTAAAAGATTAAAATATTCACATATTTTATATTTACAAAATATTCAGTATGTAAATTAAATTATGTTTTAAAAAATAAAATGTGGACCTTTAAAATTATAAATATCAATTAGCATTATTATTATTTATATGCTCAATAAATTAAGTCGTTGTTATGAGATAATAAATTTCAATATTTACATATAAACTGTGAACATATAATGGCGTTAATAAAAACTAAAAATATAATCGGCAGACATTTTTCCAGCATGAAGAATCATATCTAATTATACTACGTTATCCAAAAATGAAATGTGAAATTTTATCAATAAATTTTAACATAGACAAATAAACATCTTAATAATTATCAAAATAACAAGTTACAAAAATCGGAGATTTGTAAATCAAAAAGTTTTTATATACACTTAAGTCAACTTTTTGAAATTATTAAAACTATGTTTGATTTATAATGTGGATACCCAAATGTTCCCGAAATTAGAATCACGTATATGAATACACGTAGTTACAATTAAAGGCCGCTACATGGAGTTCTATAAACTAGTAGAGTCTGTATTACAAACAGCATCATTGTAAGTGCAAACGTTCTTTGTCGGTAAACAGTTTCTCATTATTATGTTTGCGATTTTTCAATGGCGGATTTGAGATAAGTGTATCTGTATCAAATTTTCTTTTAATCTCGGCAAGACTACCGCAGAAACACACGGAAGCATTCAGGAAGGCCACTTTGAGTCAAACATTCTGAAGGACCATTAACCGACATTAGACCAGAACCTATGTTTGCTGATCGGAATATAGTTGTGAGTGATCATTTATTATATCTGTAACATTATGTCAGATAAATTGAGCATTAAAAAGCTAACCATAAAGGTCACGCCACATACTGCTTTCATTGTAAGTAGTTTTTTGCGAACAAAATATAACCGTTGTTCTTTATCCAACCCTTCCAACTTGGCTCTTTGCAACTATTTTCTCTATCCGGAAATGAAAATCATCTCGAAAGGGCGAAGATTTGACATGGTAATAGAGTAAATTTAAGCTGAAAAATATAATTTATAAATGTGTAATCAAAATGAATTAATCTCCAAGATTCAAATTAACTTGTAATCAATCATAAACAATTGTGTGCAAAATAAAATATATTAATGAATTAATACTTACTTTGTTCTATTTTTATTATATATATTTATTTTCACTCTTTTTCAAGGTCTTGAGCTCTGATCGCTTTGATGAGATGTGTATCAAGATATGCATATAAAAAAGAATATACCGGCTATATTATTACATAAATCAAATTTAAAATAATTCAAAATTATGCTTTGTATATGTTTATACCTTCAAACCTTACATACTGTCTTTAGTATAATACATTGACTTTCTTCAATATTGTCCTTATGACTACATATTAACAAAATGATTTATTACAAATATTAATTTACTATCCAAAAAAATAAAAATTAATCTGACACTTTGAATGTCTTTGTATATTTATTAATTGTTTAAATAAAAGATTCCAAATTTTAAGTAAACTGTATAGTGTAAATCAAAATAAATAAAACCTCTCATTTAACAATTAACATAATTCTTACTATTTACTATTAAACTTTAATTCAAAATTCTAACTTAAAATTATACAATTTAAAAATTAAATACTTTTTCAATATTTTATATTATAATAATTGTCTTTAAAATAATTTAATCACTTTTTAAATAACTTTAATAACACTTATTTATTTTGTTGTTTGTTATATCCGTGTCTCATTTGAGACTAATAGAGAATCTCTGGATTTTGAATTCTGGTCTCATTCATAACATCTTAGCACAAATGTTTTTATATTATATATATATATATATATATATATATATATATATATTTAACAATAAACGAAAAATAACGCTATATATACAATAAATATATAATTTTAAAATTAAATATTCAAATTGACCGGTATTACTATAACTTTACTTCATCTCCTATCATGTACCCAAGTTTTTATATCATCTATAACAATAATATTTTTTTGAAATCTTTGTATTACCAGTTTCCTCATCTCCCACTTTACATATAATATTGTCTATTACAATCTTCCCTTTTTATTACTCTATTTCAATTACATTTTTTATCCATATAAACTCGTTAAAATGTTCAATTTCTTAACTTTAGCTAGTAAACGAACTTATATTAAACTCAAAATATTTTTTCCATTAAATTGACGTTTTAATTCTAACTCTGACTATTTTAAAATTTATGTTATTATCTAAAATCTTTTGACATTTACTTCCGATCCCTAGTTCTATCCAATGTTAATTTAACTTGTATTAATTGAAATTTATATTATTTTAGGTTTATTGTCTAGTATGAATAATTTAACAAGAACTAATACCTATTTCATATGTACAATGGTTATCGATACTCTCAAATAATACAAGGTTTTGTTTTATATCGACACAAAGAAATATGCTTTTACAATATTTGTTAAAAGTCTATGTATCCTTTGTTATATTACTACAAGTGCGTGCTTAGAATTACATAGAATAATACTTGACATATATATTCAAAATTCTTCAAATTTTTTTAAATTCAGACTTGTTAGAAAATACATTATATAGATAGAGCGTTCTTAAATTTCATGGCCTATAATTTTGTATGCTTTATGTGCTAATTTTAAAATGAATTTTTCCGTATGTCTCTTTATTATTAAAATAACATAACAATATCTGGACGGGAAATTCTAATTAACGCACGTAAGCCTAAGAGCTTAGAGAACACATGATGAGTTTAAGAGCTCAAGAAGAAAAGAGGCAGGCTTAGATCTGGATAGCAGGTAATTCTGCCCAGAGTGTGTGGGGCGTCTGGTACTAAGCGGATCAAGAATTAGTGCGAACATTATGAATATTATATACATATATTGATTCCTGTAGCGGAGATCGATAGGCAACGTTTAATATTATTCAAGAGCGAATAATTAATGAATGTACGAATCAACGCATTCGGTGAAAGAAAGTCCGAAGTATTAAAGCGAGATATGTACTTATACGAGGTCTGATCAAAAAATAACCGTTATTTTCAAATTTCGTGAGTTACGTATGTTCGATTTTCGCATTTTTTTCCTGTTATGTTGGTACACATGTCTGTTATATATGTTGGCAATATCAGCCATTTTGGATTGTCAGTTTGTTTTTGACAGATAAAAAGGTTAGTCGTGTTTTGGTGTGCTCTTCGACTTTTTACTATTCGAAAAAATGGATCAAAGAAACTGTATTAAGTTCTGTGTAAAAAATGAAATTAAATACGCAAGGACATTTGAAATGTTGACTGTGGCGTTTGGCAAGTCTACTATGAGCAGAACACAAGTTCAATTGTGGTATAACCGGTTTAAGGAAGGCACGTCAAGTTCGGTCAAATGTGAAGGTTTTGCTCACTGTTTTCTTCGACTGCAATGGCGTGGTGTATCATGAATTCTTGCCACAAGGTCGTACGGTCAATAAGGAATACTACCTTGAAGTTATGCGCCGTTTGCGCGAAGCAATTCGTCAGAAACGCACAGAATTGTGAAAAAAAACAATCATGGATTTTGCACCATGATAACGCACCAGCTCACACATCGATGCTTGTCCGTGAGTTTTTGGCCAAAAACAAAACCGTTATCATGCCTCAACCACCGTATTCACCGGACTTGGCGCCCGCTGACTTTTTCCTCTTCCCAAAACTGAAGACACCGATGAAAGGAAAGCGTTTTGCTACGATTGAGGAGGTAAAAGAAAAATCGAAACAGGAGCTGTTGGCGATACCAAAAAGCGCGTTTCAGAAGTGTTTCGAGGATTGGAAAAAACACTGACATAAGTGTATTATATATGAAGGGGATTACTTTGAAGGGGACAAGATAGTTATTGATGAATAAATAAATACTTTTTGAAAAAATTGAAAATAACGGTTATTTTTTGATCAGACCTCGTACACATAAAAAGATAGATAATATTAGATAAAAAATAGTATTTATAATTGTTAAATTGTAGTGTTAATTCTGTTGTTTTCTTTATTATTATTTATAAGAAAAATCCCGATAAAGTGATTCTCAATATCATTGAACACGTAGATATTTTATGAGATTTTTTAAATTAAAGAGGTGTTTATATATGTATGTGCATCCTTTTTCGTTATCCGAATCGCCCTGATAATTGTTATTTGTATAGAGAAAAGCAGCTTTATGTTTATTTATAAAGTCACATGCTTATTTCAATTTGCTAGTCGGTGCATTCTGATTAATTATACTAAATTGTTACGTCGCCTTAGATCCTTGTAATTAATTTTGTATAATTTCCAATATTAATTATAATTAAAGGCGCTCAACGAAATATACAGATGATATTTAAATACTAAATAAAAGTTCGGTAGCAATATGACTCAAAGGTAGGTAAAAAAATACAAGGATTGTAATAACTACGACCAATGTAGTTTAATATCCATTACCAGACCCAGGAGACCAATGAAAGTACTTTTATCAGTCGTTTTCGTAGTTAATACAGGTTTCTATGTGTTATTCATAGTAATATTAATAATAATAATAACCTACTAGGAATAACTACATACACACATTAGTAAAACTAGCATCATAGAAATATACTGCATTGAACTCCTTTTAGATTACAAATCATGATACTCTCTTAAAGAGTATGACTCACACAGATGTGAAAATACATTCCATTACGTCTAACAAACACTTTTTCTAACCTTATATTATTGGGTAATTAAAAAAGTTATGCTATTATATTGTACACCTTTGATGAATTTTGTTGATCTATGTTTCGGAATGTTATAATCGTATTTGTAACAAGTGCCATACAAATCCGTTTCTATATTGCCTCTGAAGGGCTCCTTACTATGAAAATTAAATAATAGGCACTCAAGTACATATAAACCTATATAGTGAGCAAACCATTTGCACTGAATATAGAACGAAGAGGTACTCCACGTAGTTTATACCCAGCAGCATTTGCACTGCTCTCTTTTGCAGAATACATACTCGTTTAAACCAGGAGAAGTGAATTACTGTAACACGAGAAGTACAGTATACAGTTTTCAGAATTGTAAAATTAGTTACTGTTATCAATAACCCCCACCCAAAAATTGACATTTTATTAACTATAGTTTCCAAGAATTCAATGAGATATCAGTAGGAGTTTCAATGACACTATTAAACCATTTATTCAAATTCATATGTAATTTTATTTACTTCAATTTTCACTTTCAATATCAGCAGCTCCTCTGATATTATGGTTGTATTCTCCGCGTATTCCGCGACATATTTTGATGTTATTAGTAATACGGGTCATTTCCATTGAATTTTACACATTATTTCCTGTGTTCTAAGTATAAGGCTAATGAGGTATTTTGCAAAAGAAGGCAGTTCTTCATATATTCCCATTTTCTAATAAGTTGCCTGCGCTAGTGAAGTAAAGGCAATTCTACGTAATAATAATACTACCACTATGCTTAACAATGTACCTATGTGATCGTAAAGCATTTTCATGCACTTCTACTATTACAACCATGACGCTTAAAATCATTTTTGATTATTTTCTTAACGCCCTAAAAATTTGCAAACTGCGACACAGTAAGCCAAATCAATTTCTATTATCGACGTTTCACAGTATTCGATGACTTTCATCAAAGTCGGGATTTCTTTTTGTTTTGACTTCATTTGCTAAAAAATTTTATTCGACTATGCCATTTAGACGATGAGATATGTATAAAAGAGTTATTAATCATGTAGCAATTTAAATCGATTAAATTCAACTATTATATTTTCCTTTCTTGAAACGTTTATTTTGACTTGCATTGTATACGTA
Organism: Dermolepida albohirtum; assembly: GCA_031893035.1. Classification (NCBI taxonomy): domain Eukaryota; kingdom Metazoa; phylum Arthropoda; class Insecta; order Coleoptera; family Scarabaeidae; genus Dermolepida; species Dermolepida albohirtum. The sequence continues at coordinate 281,192 of JAVIWB010003981.1, read as the reverse complement.
ACTCTTACAATTACGCGATGTCAGAGTGTGGTCTTTCTGGGAAGAAACTCAGTATTTACCTTGGCATCTTAGATCTGAATAACCTACAATAGTTATTTGTAAATGGTCAGTGGTGGAACACAGTGATGGTAACAACGATAAAGTAATCTGGATGGGGGGCCACATTAAAAAATCAATGCCGATATATGGCGGCGGTTCGGCGTACCATTGTATGTTAAATCGTTGCAGACAATTAGAGTTGTGTCGACCGTCGGTGGTTCTACCAGTGCCATCTACATCGCCTCAATATGTTACCAGTTTCTTATTACCCTCGCGAAACAGAAAGTTGCCGACCTGATGCCGGTGCTACTATATCGGTAGGTGCTAAGTCATTATATCGGGAATTCCGATTAAAAAGAAAAGAGCCCAAAAAAGAAAAGAACAGTTTCTCTGAAAATGAAAAATTATTTATTTATTTCCGTCTCTACTTTGCATTCATCAGTATATGAAAGAAGGTAGCATTAATTACTTCTACTCAATACATTTTATTATGTATTAATACACTAAAAGAAACACCTAACAAGATTTTATGGTTGACAATATTAATATCAACTTTAAATTGTTTCTTTAGATAATATGCTAAGTCATTATATCGGGAATTCCGATTAAAAAGAAAATAGCCCAAAAAAAGAAAAGAACAGTTTATCTGAAAATGAAAAATTATTTATTTATTTCCGTCTCTACTTTGCATTCGTCAGTATATGAAAGAAGGTAGCATTAATTACTTCTACTCAATACATTTTATTATGTATTAATACACTAAAAGAAACACCTAACAAGATTTTATGGTTGACAATATTAATATCAACTTTAAATTGTTTCTTTAGATACTTTTGTCGGCGTCCTTTCTTTATCATATGACTTCTGATAAAAATCACGAAATCTTTATGGCCGGAATAAATATAAAGTGTATAGGGTATAAAAAAAACTAAAATATCTAGTATATCAGATAGATAATATGCATACCGTACGTAAAGGATGTAATGAATATAAAGGATGGCGTTGGAATGTACTAATACCAAGAACAATACCTTAATTATATACCACGTGTTTTACATATCATTTCCAGCATGGGAATCTCGCTTATTATAAAAGATATAGCTTTGGCTAAACTAGATGAATTATTTAAAAAAAAACTAATGAAATAATAAAATTGTTTTCAATTTTCAAATTTCCATGTACTTCAGAAGTTACAGTAAGAAAAAGAAAAATGTCAAATTTCTGCTCATTGTAATAACTTTTTATCGCAATAGACATGATTTTTATTTGCCCTGAAATGCTTTTTATATAGGATTAAAATATCGACTTAGACTTTTTCTGCCCTAGCCATTTTTTGGTTTCAATTCAATAATTTTGTTTTAAACATAATTGTGCCCTGCATAGCATCGACCTAATCATACTGCGTAGTTTGTGACCTGAAATGCTACTAAATACTGCAAGAATAGATCTACAAGGATCTAAATATTATCAAATTCTTGCATATACACCCGATAGATTACGTAATCCCAAACAAAGAAAATCCAAAAAATCCTATCAAGAAATTAAGATAGGTAATTTTGATGGAGCTCTGATTAACTTAATCACTGAAGGTTGATATATATAACCCCATTCCACATTAATTTTCGTATTTTGTATACGTAATTCGACAACTAAGTGGCCATCATCAGCAGATAATTAAACGGTATCGCACTTGGAAAACAAATTCTGCACACGATGTGTACCGTTAAAAGCCAAAATGGTACAGTGATTAAATTAAGATAGCCATAAAATGTGCTGGATTACCAATCCTCGTATTTTGGAACCGATTATTTTGATATTCGCTGATTAAGTTTGAATCATGAGGTGCAGTACCATCTTGTTAAAAGGAGATACTAATATTCTCAATCAATGGTAAATCATTAAGTCTATCTTCTAAATCAGTTTGTAATAAATTATAATACGAGTTTTTATATTTTTTTGGTAGATGTCCAATTAGGTCTTTTCGACTTATCACAACTACGGGAGTAATAGTGTGTATTTAGTCTGCGCAAAGTGTAACCTGGCTTTTTTACAAACGTCTCCTCGCCGTAAGAGGCAGTGTCGATTATTCTCCCGAGTCACTGAAGGTATCTAGACAGGATTCGCACCAACCGAAAGGAGATTCTAGCTATAGACTTCTCTAGATAAATAACTGAAATCTTTCATAATAACTTAAGAAACATCATTTATAGTGTGGGAAAACTACTACCGCCTCAAAAAAGGCATTTATATGTCCACTTAAAGAAATGAATTAAATTTAATAAACAGTAAATAAAGTTCGTGCTTGCTAGTTATAAACGATGAAAATACTGTTCAGATTGCATGAATGGCTTATATTGTAATATATAACAAGCGCAGATGCTAATAATTGGCAAGAGGAGGCGAACAATTACCTCAATGATATACGTAAATAACGAGAATTATGAATGACAACTGCTCCTACAAACAATGCACATGAATCTAATTTCGAATTTCAATACTACAAAAAAAGTGGTTTATTAATTCTATAGAAAATTTATTTTGTTTTGTACACTAACTTTGAAGCTGTTTGAGTAACCGTACAAAATACGTCGTCAATTCAAATATAGATATGTCTATACATACTTTCCGTAAAGTGTACGAACTTGCAAAAGAAAAATATTTGAAGATTGTGCCATAAAATTGAAGTTAAAAAAAAACTTTCATGGTAAATGTAAATAATAATAACAATTATTTATCATACCTGATTAATGTTTTCAAGTTATTTCTAATTTAACATGAGATCAACAGTCTTCCCGTTGTAGTTATTCACTTTATAGTTACTTGATATTTTTCTAATCCATTATACTAAGTATACGTTAATTGCGGTTGCAAAAACATTTAAGATTTTTTTATCGGAATATAAGTATGTATATATGCTTGTCAAAAAGAATAAGCTGGCCATTTTGGTCGTAGCACTCTCGTAAACAGATGCGTAAGTATCGGAACACACGCTAGCATAAAGCAATTAGGATGTTGATCACGTCTAAAATCCTTTCTTTTACCTATATGTTCAGGGAGATTAGCCACACAGAAAGAAATCCAAAGTGGTCAGGTCTGGCGATCGTGGGCACCATTCAGTGTAACCACCCTAATTAACCGTCAGTGTTTACGGGCAGGCGTGCTGTATGTTCTGCATCACCGTCCTGTTGAAACCGAGTCATATCATTATAGTCTGCAAAGTTTTAAAGAATTGCTGCAAAAAAATTACATACCACTCCAGAATAACGTACACTGTTCACTGTCAGATTACGCTTACGAGCATCTTCAAAAAAATTGCCGACATCGCAAATTATACTGCCACATTTTTAACATGAACTTGTTTTTAATGCTTTTTTTGTGAGTCGGTATCGACAATTTGTTTGTTCACGTGACCATCTAAATGAAAGTTACCTTCATCACAAAAGAAAACTCCAAATCATCGTCATTCAAAAAGATCATCATGGTCTTGCAGAGAACCTTTTCCTTCTTGGGTAGTCTGCAAGTTTTAGGTAATGCATAAGCTGAATTTTATACGCATAAAATTGCAAGTCCTTCTTTAAAATGCGTTGGGCGCTCGAACGTTTACAATGTTTGTGCAAGCTTACGGACTGATCGTTTGAGATGCCGAGTCACTGCATGGCGTATAACTGCGATATTCACTGGTTTTTTAGCAGACTTTTGTTGACCGCGGTGTTTCTAGTTTTCTGCTAAGCAGGTGTCCAAACTTTACACTTTTACCACATTTTTCGAGCCTGTTGCAGTTACATGTTAAATTTTGGAATCATTGCTTTTGAAATACGCTTCAATAATAAACGCGCGTTGCTCATCTGACCACTGCTCCATATTTACTAACAAATTCACACACCTATACTATCTGGTTTCGCCCGTCGTCCTCCACTCTGTTTATAATTGCGGTAATGCTGTAGGGTAAAAAAAATTACTCTGGGCCACCTTATCATTTAAACTCTACCCAGAAAACTTAAGGAAAGTATAAAGAAATATTGTAGAAACTAAACATCAATAAACACCAAATAATCGTTTTCAGCAATTTCTATAATTTCTGATATGGTACGTGAAAAATTATCTTCAAATATCACAGTGTATTGGTAACCACCACAAAAATTTACACATTTTCAAGTTACTATTATATAAAACAGTCATAGAGGAGAAAAAATAACTTTTGTCATAAAGCACTTAACGCTCTCACCCTTTAGGACATTCTTCGTTTCACAAATTGGTTGATAAGGCCTATCATATAAATAAGGTTGAACAATCCTTAGGGTAGCCAGTGACAGAGCATTGTCAATAGCTTGCATCATGTCAGTGAAAGGAAGATTACTCCCAAAGGTGAATTACATACATTCTTCTAGCCTACAGACTTGCCTTTCCGATAAAGCTGTACGCTACTGCGAACCCAGTTCAAATGACATCCATTTTAGATTAATTTTCTCTCTGGTAACTAAACTTATTTTCTTCGAAACTTAATTTGATTTGTTCATCGGTTTTCAATAATGATGGATCGCCAAGATATTTATAACCATTTATAAAACAATATTTCTGCAGCATTTTTCAATAATTTCATTTTTTACAACAAAGTTTGTGAAAAACAACTAATTAATATATATATTTCACTCGGTAATTTTTAAATTAGGTTTAGCTCCCTAAAGTTGATAATACTGTTCTAAACCGATCCCAATCGACAAACAAAACATTTACATGGTCTTCTGTTCAACTTATTATAGCTGACATTCCCCATAGATATTTCAGTAAACCTTCAATTATTTATCATTTATAGCGGTGATTAATAGTAGATAGTGTATACCACCCTAAAAAAATGTCTATAGGACTTTAGAGTGCAGTTTATACGAATCCTGGGCTAGCCTTTATCAGAGCAGTACGTAAATGCTAATACAGTCAAATAGAAGAACTTACGCTATACTTATAACAACTAATTACCATACTATAAGTACTGCTATTATTTAAATATATTTTAATTAAAAGATAAAACTTTATGTTGGCCCTTAGAATAAACATGAAATTAAAACTAAAAATGTACACACACAAATTTGACGTACTTCAATGTAGTCATTTATTTTATAAATTTATGCGAATTCTAGTTTGTATAGAAATTCAATGTTCTTTTTGTGGTCGAAGATATGTAACAATAAAATTAATTATATCAAAACCATAATACGAACAGGGAACAAAAGAAATATTACCTATAAATTATGATATTTCATAATCTTTTATGCATTGGCTTAAATTTCATAGAGGTATGTTGTGTATATAACTCCACATTTTTCATTACCGGTAATCTCCACTAAATCTAAAATCATTTATCAATTTTATGGTTAATACTAGCGCTATCGAATTCTAACATCAGAATAATTTGAATATGATTTACCGTATAAAAGATAAAATAAATATATATATATAGATATATATATATGTGATATGATGCAATTTTTAAGCCTTTTTCGATTATAATACCGGAGAATTTTTTTTTGTATTTCGTTTTAATATACGCAAGTAGTATTAACATGCGAAAATATTATTAAATATGATGGCAGTAGAATATTTTTGATTTAAAACTATTTTCTAATGTTTATGTGAAATACTATTATTATTTTCCTGTTATAATTTTTTTTAATAGTAATTTTTATTCTTTTTTATAAAACTGTTTCTGTTTCACTCAAAATTACTATCTAGATATATTTTTAAAGAAAAATCTAAGGGAATACGACATTTATTTGAACAGCTTCGGACAAAATAGCGAAATATTTGATATGTAATGAAATCTTGTCAAGTAAATCTGCTTTCTAGTTTGTCAAAATGATTCGATAAATTTTAGGAAGTGTCCCAAGAAAATTCGATCTTTTAGGGCAATCATTTCTTCCATAATTCAATATTTTTTTTAGTTTAACCGTAATTTTCTTTTCAATTTTTGTAAATACGAGCAGAAGCAAGAATTCAAGGAACTAAGTCCTTGAATTGTTGTCGTTCCTAAACAAACAACAACATAGTTGCTTTTAAAGCTTTCTCAAATTATGCTTTAAAAATAAACTCTACACTGAAGTTATTTTGATATTCTGAAGCAAATCAAGTACTTCTTTTTTTAATTTTTTACAATTTATTTTTTCGATATAATTAATAACTTTGATACCGTCTATCTAACACTGCCAAATTTCATAAAAAAAAGACATGCTCGAAACTCTATTCGTTGTGCCTAGAAATATTTTAAGCTGACGAAAGCGGCCTCCAATTTCAGATGAATTTTTTGGTTTTTAATGCTTTATATATATATATAATATATATATATATATATATATATATATACATATATATATATATATATATAATATTTATATATATATATACTTATATATATATATTATATATATATATATATAATATTTAAATATTCTTCTATTATAGTTATGCTCTACGATATACTTACCTCCATTTTAATTTAAAATTAAAAGTTACCTCAACCTGCAGCCCTCTAAAAATATCCTAAAATATTGTTCGTATTACGAACTAGTTCGAATGCTAAGAGAAGATGATGGCAACATCTGTATATCTGAGTAGGAAGTTTTTTTCCTTTAGATAATAGTTACATATCAATCTTCTATTAATTGACAGTTGCTTGAACACAGGCGTTTTGAGCGACAAAATGGAATTCGTGGTTTGATTCGGGGAAATTCCATGATAGGATTGCGTCTGCATAGGTGACTCATGCGCTTTCTATGGGATAGCGAGACTTTGGGTCAACGAATTTAAGCAAAGCAGGAAGGACAAACATCGAAGATGGTGGTGTTTCTAGGACGACGAAATCCACGAGATCGTTTTGGATAGCAGGCGAATGAAAGTGCGTGGGATATCAAAAACCAAAGGCATCAACTGACCGTCTACATTTCATTTTAATAATGACTTGTACATGAAAAAACTGGCCAAAAGTTTGATTGCAATGAAGAAGCCGGTTAATGACTATTGTCAGGGCCTCTAAGGAAGCCACTTCAGGAAAGGAATCGGAAATTTAGAGAAACTTTGGACTACATGCATTGAATTTCGAAGGGATTATATCAAAGAGATAGAAAGCTGAAGTTATTGTTTTTCATATCAAATTAAGTTAATTATCGAAATATCCATGTATCTACACTATTTCAATACATAATATCAAATACGTACACCCCTTTTTGGGGTGTGTGAAATTACTTAGGGCGGCACTTTAAGCAAAAAAGGGTGCAAGAAATAAGTGATGTGTCTTTGAAATCTTTTAGAATTTTGAATTAATTTATTTTAAAATCGATTTTATTGAGATTGAATTTTATTTTTGCTTTTAAAGATATTTTTTCTCTTTCTTTAAATGGCTTTTTTTATTTTTAATTTATAGAATATTTATATTGTATTAAAACATACCTGCAATTACTGTAGCACTGAAATGATTTGCTATTTACAGATTACTTGTAGATACATTTTGCTTTCAAATTACTTAATTTAGTACTAGGATAACGCATGAAGAGCTATTACTAAGTTCTATGTTGATATGCGATACACAAGGAATCGTGTGCATATTCTTCTTCATATTCTAATTCCCCTACGTTTCCCACTGGCCAATAAATCAGATCACGCTTTTAGTAATAGACAAAATGAACTAAATTTCCAAGTGTACATACGCAATTTGAAAGGGACAATTATTCATGTCGTTTATATCGTATAATATGTTTGACCAATGGAAAAAAATTTCTTCTTCAACAACTTTACGTGGTATAACGTCTTCAACTAATATTTTAATAGTCTAGGAAAGCAAATAGATAAAATTAGTAAGAATGATGATGGAAAAATACAATAGCGTAATGATATGGGCAAAATGTAAAGGAATTTGAGATAAGAAAAAGACTTCGACAAGAATACTCGGTACCGTATTATTCAATTGAACGCTCGAATAAATTGTCGGTAAAAGCAAAATTAAAAAGGAAAAATACATAAGTATTTTCAAAAAGATAGAGGAAAAGATAAAAAATTAGATTTATAAATAAATGATAGAAAAAGCAAATGCATACGATACAGTATAGAATGAGTAAAGAATGAAGTGTAGGGGGGGGGGGGGGTGATATGCATTTAGAAAGCTAAATGAATTCGTATATCTAGGAGTTCGAATCAAAGAAAGCGATCGTGAGGATCACGAAAAGAAAACAAAAATCAAAAATGTCCAGAAATACTAAAATAGGAGTAAAACAATTTTAAGGTTCATAGCAACTAATTAGCAACTAATACATATGATACACAGGTCTTAAAATAATCTGAAAGGGATACGTTTTGACAGATGGGAGTGAAAGATATTAAGCTCTATTTACGGTGAAACTAAAGCAAAAGATGGTTGGAGAAGAACATATACAGTAAATCACAGAGAATTACGTGGTTACAACACATGCAAAATTAGAAGGAGAGAGAATGTCAAAAATAGTATAAAAAACCAGTAAGCTATTGAAATTAAATGAATTATCTTGAAAAAAATAAAGTTACTCGACAACATTTGTCTATTATAGACGTGTTAGTAATTAATTACTATAATTAATGAACAAGCTTTGGTAGTCTTAATTGTATAACTTCAGTAACAAGAAAAAAGTAAATCACTTTGTCTAATTTTCTTAAACTCGAACTCGAGAGTTTCAATTCCCTTTTCTAAAATAATATAGATTCATCGTATCCTACTTTTCCCTTTCAAACCTTTATTGTTTTTGATATTATATCGAATCTCTTTGAAATTAATATTTAAAGGATATGTTCTTCAATTCTCCTTCACAAAGTAAATCTGAAATTAAAAAATAATTCTTAAGAAAACTAAACTAATAAGAATAATTAAAGATAAAATAAACCTTTTTCTTATATTGAGAACACCCACTGGCAACAGTTTTGTTTTAACATGTCTCAGAACTAAATATTGAATATTTTTTCTATTTCACCAGTTAATTGTCTTCCCAAAGGTCATGTTATCAATTTCCTATAGTTATTATATAGTTTGATGTTTAAGTTCATCTTAAAAAGCCGCAACTAGCTTAATACAACTAAATTTATCGATAAGTTTTTATAATCATTTAAAATTCAATTCGTTGTTCTTGATTTTGATATATGTATGTAATTTATAATATTATAATAATATAATTATTATTTCTTAGAGAAATTTATGTAAAAGAATAACGACACCGTTCTGAATTGAGGATGCAATAAAGAGAAGCTAGTTTCGATAGCAGGCCTGAAAACTGTTAAAAGAGTTACCCCAATACAATATTTAAGATTTCATCATTTTACTAATATATTATATTATCCCTATTACGAAACGAGCGCCTAATTTAGATAGCACCTATTACGATGATTTGACCAAAAACTTAAAAAATATTTTAAGTAAGGATTTTGCAAAAATGGTGAAAAAATTCAATCGTAACATTATACATCATACTTGTAGTTCTATAAGTGTGTAATTGAAGGTGTAGCATTGGTTGTACTACCATCCGGATTTACATATGAGCATCACACAGACAGTCGACACGGATAATGGTTTTAATAACAGTGCGGTAGCGAGAATAGCTCTTTAACAGTAGCTACTATGCCGCACCGCCCATACCCTATGGCATTAAACGATTCAATACATGTCGGTCGGTCCACCCAACTTGTGGGTTTTAAAGTTAATTTTATTGCCTCGTTATTCATCAGTACCTTACGGACAATTGTTAATAGATTACCCTAATGAATACGTTAACACATGTAGACTTAAAATACCATCTAAATATACTTATGTTCAAATTGAGTAATGTTATTATTTATATGTCGAGGTTCATATTTTAACATAATAAAAGAATAGATGTTATCGTATAAACTCGCTACTAAAAAACCTTATTTTTATTTGATTTCAATTGTAAACTTCTTCATTTTGCTTTTAAACAATATTTTGTGAGATGTAAGTGTATAGTAATGTTTACCACTGAATTATATTGTATGACAAAAAAGAATCACCCAGTAAAGCATATATTTGTTAACCAAATTTTGTAGAAATGTTTAACTATTGGAAATAATAAGTGATTAAATTTTTATTAAGAAATACATACCCTTTATATAGAAAATTTTATAATGAATTATAGTTGCTGCTCCATGTAAAGAAATACATTCTGCTATTCGCTCGGGCATGCTTCTAATAAGGTCATAAACTTTTACGAAAGCTAATTCTGAGCAACTTATATACTATAATATAGCTGTTGTAAGTTCATTGGAGAGCTTGAACTATACTAATCTTTCGACCTATCATCAGTCATGTTGTTTGGGCGGTAGGTTTAGCGACTACAGGCTAATCGAGAATATTGTTGTCGGGTTTCTTTCAGGAATAATAATGTAACAACTGTAACATGAGGACGGGAATTGTCTCGCTAAAAAGTGGCATCATTTAGCTCTAGATATATAATTATTCCAGAATCCTGTAGTTGTAAATGTTCCAAAAAATTATAAGCTCACATATAAATAGCATTATACAATGCAAACAGAATAGTGACTAAAAAAATATGAAAGATTTCAATACATCTAAAAACTATATTTACACCAAAAATCATACACTTAGGTTCAGAAATTCGTTTTGTTCAATGCACCACACATTTAATGTATTAGTACTTTTGTGGGACATCCTTTGTTACTTAATACAGCTTCTGTTTTTTTTTTAATATCGATTCAAAAATTTTCGAATATAATCCGCTGAAATTTGATCCCGCATCACTTGCAAAGCACTCTTAATCATTTATATTAGAAACGTAATGCTTCTTTATTTTTGGACCAAAAAAATCCATACATTTTTAGAAACATTCATGTCAGGAGACTGCGCTAATGCTTGTAGAATTCTTGGACCATTATATAACAACTATTCCTGTGTGATTTGTTTAGGACCATTGGCAATGCTATCTTTAAGATTTTTTTTACTATATCGACATAAAAACTTTTATCTATTTTCTTCATAAATAAACACTAAATCCACGACATCATTTGCCGCCATATAAACCCAGATCATTTGAAATGCTTCACTGTAGGTCCCAAATTTCAACTAGTATCCTAGTGGCCGCCATATTTTTACCTCTCCATCTAATTGAAGATAGGTTTACTCTCATCAGCAAACACTACATATGTCAGCTACTAAAATTTGTATTTAAATGCTTTTTCTTCTGCGTGATGAATATTTTTCCGCTGTACTTTTCTAATAGCTTTAACACTAGCAGCTTCATTAAGGAATTTTTCAACTTCAATTGCTATTTTGGGTACATTCAATTTTGGTTTTCAATTTTTCGCAATATGCATCGATGAACTTGCAGTGTTAATTTTAATGTCAGTGCTTATTTTATATTATAACATTCTATATTATATTGCACATTTGACAGTAGACCTGCTTCCATACTCATAATTTTAGCTATGGTGTCATAAGTTCTTCTATTTTGATGATAGCAAGTAATTAATACACGAAACCCGTTACTTATTTGACACATTTTCTGGATTTAGTGATCAACAGATAAGTTCGAGTGTTTTACGGATGCCGAATGTGAAAGTCGAGTACTGTTACTTTTACCTGTTTCACATGTTTCTATTTTTTTTAAATTTACGGTTGCCTATGGAATTTCATTTAGTGCATGACTGTTACCTTTAATATATACATTCGTAAATATTTTTCATTTAATACATATACACATAAAAAATCTGGACTTAATTCTAACACTCTTTTAACTCCTTCCCGGTGCTCCCTTTTTAATGTTAAAATAAACGGAATTATAATATTTATTTACTATAAGTATTAGTGTTGTATGAAAAAATTTAAATCAACGAAACGAACACAAAAGAATAAGTATTCACTAATTTATTGTCAAAATTATAATGAAGATGTCTCATTCATTTTCAATATAATTCTGAATATCTTCAGCCGTGAATTTGTTTTTAAATAAAATTGTATTCGTTTTTTACACCTACTTGGAGGAAAACAATTTAACTCAAAATTTTTTTACTGGGTAATGTACAAATATACATACTTCCGCTGCCGACGTTCCCCCTCTTCATTCCGGACAAAGTACGCAACTCTATTAATGTACCGAGATTTTCATGAAAGAGTGTCTAATATTATTTTTACGAATAACAGCATATTATTTTATACTTTTAAATTAATATATTGCTAACGTGAACAAGTTGTTAGTGTGAACGCAAGCGAAAAGAACCGCGCAAGAAAGATCGTCAAGGAAAGAAACATTTCAACAACAGTTGAGGAAAGTTACGAAAACGAGATATCGGACAAAAAACTTAATATTGGAAGTAGACGACCCGGGTAAAGAACAAGGAAATTAATGTGTAGAGAAAAACAAAGTAAAGGATAAACCGAAAAAGAGAAGTGAAGTTTACAACAAGACTTGGTTATTGAGGACATAGAATGTAAGAGGAATAAACATAAAGGAAAATGAAGTAGAAAAGGAGTTCGAAGAAACAATACTAGACATATTAGCAATTACTGAAAAAAAAGGACAAGGACTGTACATAACAGAACAAAGTCGCACACTCATATATAGTGGAGTAGAAACACTTAAGAGAGTAGCAAGCGAAGTAGGCTGCCTAATACAAAAACACCTTCTACTCAGATACACAATTGGAAAAGCATATCAGAACATATATTAACAGCAGAGTTGTAAAGTGGAAATAAAAGCCCAAAAACAATCGCGGCTATATATAGCCCTAACAAAGATGATATGATAAAAAGAAATTGAAGATAATTTTTGGGAATTATTAACAACCGTTACTGAAAATTCAAAAGGAGAAATATACATAGCTTAAGACTTCAACTGTAGTGTAAGCGGGGGAGAGCAAATATATAAAACAATAATAGGAATGAACGCGATAAGACTACTTGATTCCTGTACACAACAATATTTGATAATCAATAACATATAGAAGATAAAATAAAATAGATCAGAAATGTCGAATTCGAAAATATAAGAGCATAGAAATTAATAAATGAAGACACTTCAAGAAGCTATAAAGAAGAACTAACTAGAAAGTTCGAAGGAAATTTGCCAGTAGAAGGAGATTTAGACATATCTTTTACTACTTCCACATATCGCTTTATCTGTTGTTAGTAATGTTGTTTTAAACAAGGTCCATATTATGTTATGGACCTTGTTTAAAACAACATTACTAACAACAGATAAAGCGATATGTGGAAGTAGTAAAAGATATTTAAAAGCAAATTAGAATAAAAAAAAGTGAAAATACTATCTGAGCAACAAAGCACCTGAAAATTACGAGCCCATAAGAATTAAAGGAAAAAAGTTAAAGAATTAGTAACCACAGACAAAGCAATGGTTAGAAGGAAGTCAAAAGTTATTCTATAGAACACCAAAAACACTGAGAAAGGGGCAAACCCAATACACCAAAAGAATAATAGTTAAACTAAGATCAAAACAAAAATAAAAGAAGAATTAACGGAATCCCAAAGTGAATTTATAAAGGGCAGAAGTATACAGGATCATACATTCACCGTAAACCAAATTATAGAGAAGAAATGTATGAAGCATAGAGCAAAAATGTGTTGGTAAGTTTTATTGATCTGGAGAAAGTGTTCGACAAAATACCCAGAAAGAAACTCTGAAACACAGAAAATAATAATCGCGTCATAAGCCAAGGCACAATTTTAGAATCATTCAAAACAAATTAAGGATTTATACAAGAAGGCGGATTAAATCCCCTATTATTTGTAGTATACATCGACAAAGCCATCAAAAAAATGTTCGCAAATGACTAGTTGGATATAGAAATTTACGAAATGTAGCAATCTCGGAAGGAGCATTCGCAGATGATATAATACTGATCACAAAAAGTGAAGAAGATGTAAATAAAACCTCGGAATATGGAATGAATTATTAAAAGAATACGGAATGTCATTAAATAATGATAAAAAAAAGTAATGGTTCTACGAGATGAGCAATACAGAATGAAAATCATAGTAGAGTAAGTATCCAAATCAATGGAAGACAAGAAATTGAAATAAATGACAGAATAGAAAAAATCAATGAAAACATTTCACACGATGGGACAGTCATTTATAAACAAGGGAGAGATATCAAAAAGAAAACGAAAATGAAAGTATTTAAAGCAATCTATATTTATCTATTTTGACATTTGGATGAGAAACTTGGATGTTGAACCAAAAAAGAGAGTCGAATACAAGTGGCTGAAATGCAGTTCTTAAGAAGGGTCAAGGGGGTGACAATCAAAGATAAGATAAGGAATACTCAAAAAAGAGAAGAACTTTCAATTGAAACAACACTAGAATTCATTAAAAGAAAACAATTCAGTTGGTGGTGTCACCTGCAGCGAATTAATAATAAAAGAATAATTAAGCAAATATAAGAATCCAAAGTTCAGAAGCGAAGACAAAGGACCATCCAGAACCATCTGGGACCAGGTAATCTAAGAAATACTACAAAGAAAAGAAACGACATGGAAAGAAGCAAAACGGACTTCAATGAATAGGAAAGAATGGGCTAAATTTGTATATCAGCAAAACATATATGAACATGATTGTTATATAATACAACTACAACACGACACCACTTCGGTGGTGTAAAAGGATTTTTGAAAATATATATATATACAACCATGCTCAAATGTATTAGACACCTTACGAATTTATGTACATACATACATATATAGTTTATATAGTTTAGTCAAAAGAGAGGTGAGGAAAATAAAACTGTTGTGAAAATTATGTACAAAGTGTTATTTAGTAATATAGTACAATTTATCAATATTTTGTCGCTCCGCCCTTGGCCTCGTCGAGGCATACTTGCTACTAAATTGTAACACTCTGCCGGTGGTATTGCAGCCCATATTTCGCGAATTCTTGTTGATAATTCTGTTTTTGACAGGCATTTATGTTCCGTGATCTTAGTTTTTAAGATACGCCACAAATTTTCAATGGGCGACAAATCGGGACTTTGTGGCGGCCAATCCAATACCTCCACTGTGTTTTCCTCGAACCAACGCATTACAGCTCCCGATTTGTGGCAGGGCGCATTATCTTGCTGAAAAATGTATTGTGGAATATCCTGGTCGAATAGTTTTAGCACAGACGGTTCTAATACTTCCTCCAACATGGCTAAATAGCGTTGGCTAGTCATTCGTCTATCGCACAGGTACACTTCTCCAACAAGACGTACTTACATACCTCGATATTCGATTCATCAGACCAAAGAATCTTCGACAACTTCTCGATTGTCCAATTTTCATGTTGTTTGGCCCATAAATACCGCTTCTTTTTATGAGCGTTAAAAGCGGTTTACGTCGCGCTTTACACCCTCGTAAACCAGCACGCTGGAGACGCCTTCTCACTGTTTGCGCAGAAATTGTTACGCGATAACGCTGTTTCAGCTCACTGGCGAGCTGTTTCGATGATTTTTTCCTATCACTGAGAGCCAGTCTTTGTAAAATTCTGTCTTCTCTAATCGAGATACAGGGTTTTCTGCCACTTTTTGGTCTGTTAACAAATAACCCACTCTCCTGATAGCGACTAATGGTTGTACGGACTGCATATCGCGAACATTTTTTTTTTACAATTGCAGCTATTGATAACTTCTGGGAATGCAGTAGCACTATTTGGGCGCGTTCCCCTACCGACAAATCGCGTGTTTTAGGCATTTTTCTTCAACAAACAACTGACACAACGTGAAAAAATAGGATAATCTAATTGATCTCTACCACAAACTCACAAACGCACTTTGCTCACACACTGCTAGAATGACACTAAATTTCTAAAATCCACAATTTCCCCTTTCCACCTATTCTTTTCAATGGGGGATTAACTAGGGTATTCAAAAACGCATTTCTGTAAATACCATGGAAAGGGGAAATTGTGGATTTTAGAAATTTAGTGTCATTCTAGCAGTGTGTGAGCAAAGTGCGTTTGTGAGTTTGTGGTAGAGATCAATTAGATTATCCTATTTTTTCACGTTGTGTCAGTTGTTTGTTGAAGAAAAATGCCTAAAAACACGCGATTTGTCGCGTATATATATATATATATATAAATATATATTGGGTCTGGAAAAAGTTCGTGGCGTTTTTCCCGATAGATGGCATTGGTTGCCGATAACTAAAGAACAACAAGTCACAGCGACACCACCGACGGCTCGTTTTTTAGATGACCTTCCGAACGTTAGTTTGAGCGTAGAAACATTGTAATCGGTGCAGTGGTTGGAAAGTTATTCGCACTTGAAAATGAAGAAGAATAATGAGAAATTTCGCTATATTCTGCAATATTATTATGATAAGGGGAAGAACGCTGCGCAGGCTTGTGATAAAATTTGTGCTGTGTACGGTGAAGGTACTTTATCGAAATCTGTTGCGCGGAAATGGTTCGCTCGCTTTCGTTCTGGAAATTTCAATGTGAAAGATGAGTCACGCTCCGGTCGTCCAATCACTGAAAAATCTGATGAAATTCTTGAAAAAGTCCAACAAGATAAGCATATCAGCAGTGTCGATATTGGCATGGAGCTAGGCATTGACCACAAAACTGTTTTGAACCATTTACACAAAGCTGGTTACAAAAAAAGCTTGACGTATGGGTTCCTCATGAGTTGAGCGTGAAAAACATGATGGACCGAATTAACATCTGCGATGCGCTGCTGAAACGGAATGAAATCGAGCCGTTTCTGAAACGTTTAATAACCGGAGATGAAAAATGGAATACGTACGATAATCGGAAGCGTAAAAGATCGTGGATAAAGGATGGTGAGCCGTCACAAGCGTTCGCTAAGCCAACATTGACGCCAAAAAAAGTGATGCTGTGTGTATGGTGGGACTGGAGGGGAATCGTCCACTACGAGCTACTTCCAACTGGTCAGACGATTGATTCTCAACTCTACTGTGCACAACTAGAGAGATTACGCCAGGCGATTGAAAGAAAACGGCCCGAATTGATTAATAGGAAAGGTGTTGTCTTCCATCATGACAAC
The DNA here is from genome assembly GCA_031893035.1 of Dermolepida albohirtum. Lineage (NCBI taxonomy): Eukaryota > Metazoa > Arthropoda > Insecta > Coleoptera > Scarabaeidae > Dermolepida > Dermolepida albohirtum. Next base: position 264,117 of record JAVIWB010003981.1, on the reverse strand, counting down.
GCCCGACCACACACTTCTTTGATGACCCGTCAAAAATTGAGAGAGTTTGGTTGGGAAGTTTTGATGTACCCACCTTACAGTCCGGATATAGCACCCTCTGACTATCATCTGTTTCGATCTCTGCAGAACTCTCTCAATGGAATTAAGTTGGTTTCAAAAGAAGCCTGTGAAAACTACTTGATTATTTTTCGATTTTTCATGGATCATGGATCTACCAAAAAAATATTGTCGATAATAATGGAGCATATTCGGTTTAAATGAATTCGTCCACGCGCCATGTGGGGACCAGTTGAATTTTACTGAAAAAACGCCACGAACTTTTTCCCAGACCCAATATACGAATAGCACCTTATTATTTTATAGTTTTAAATTAACATCCTGTTAACGTGAACAAATTGCTAGTGCGAACGCAAGCGTCTTCTATATTATTATTATTATTATTATTATTATTAAAAATGTCAACAAGACTGTTTTTAGTAGTGTTTTATTTGTTTTAGTTATAGATATTTATTTCCTAAAAGCAAAAAAAAATAAGAATATTTCTAATTTTAAGAGTAATGTATACATTTTCTCAAAACACAATAGTACTTGAGGATTAATTATGTTTTATAAAATAATCGTGATTCTATAATTTAATAGGATTTATTACTATTATTATGAAGTTCTCTCAGCATTTGAAAACGTATGCGGGACATTAACACATTAATCCAACTGAACACATGAATAACCATTTCGATTATATGAAAAGGAATTTAATTGAATTAAACTACATAGTACATATTTGCTTTAGGGTAAAAAATTTGAAATTTCTCATAACAATCTTCACAACAACATTTTATTGACCTCGCTTATATTTATACACGCACTCATGTTAATTGATGCGATAGAGATCAACTTGTGGTGTGTGCATGTATGTGTTTCTTAACTCTTACGGCCTCATTCAATAACATCTTGGCGCCGTCGATATAAGAACGTCTGTTGGTGTTACTAGTTTTACCATTACTAAGATAACAACCGAATTCATATAAGATACCACGTTTGATTTTATTCATATTGCTTCTAAGCGTAATCTGTTTGCGCGGTCAAGACGAATTAATGGCGCTAGATATCTGTCAGTTACTTAATCGTCCATATACATTATTAAATCGGATCTATTACAAGTGCTACACTTATACAATAGTCATATAATTAGCAACAGATTTTAAACCAACTCAAGTATGTATGAAAAATATCAATGTTATGTCACCATAACAGATTGCATATTATTGTATGTAAACTGAAAAAAATTTTAGTATTTTTGCCATATGAGCTTATAAAAAAGTTAAAGACAATTATTAAGTTAATGTAAAAACTTTGATATGACTCCAAGCATGCTATAACTTGTTATAAGAAGTAATTGAAAGCAACTACATACATACATGACATTTCTCACACTACTTTAACTTCAGACGAAGAAATATAAAAAATGAATACGGTGACCTTGGGGGGTTCTCTCCATTATATTGTACGAGTTTATACGATTTAATTACGTTTTTTATGCATTAACGAAAAAAAGACCCTAGCCAAAGACCATGATTTCGCAGTTTACCTACTCATTGTATTAGTGATTTTCCATGAATAAGTTAATTCCTCTAATTTTTCTTTCTCTAGTAATTAACTAAGCCATATGTCATTTATATTTACATGTTTATAACTAAAATTTAAAAAAATTATTTTATACATAATATGCATATGTAATAAAATCAATCTAAGCATTCTTTGATATCAACATTTTGACCTTAGTATAAATAGACTTAAATAATTGGAACGGAAGAATATCAATAAAAACCACTTACCTCTTATCGCACTGTAACACGTATTCACTCCAATCATTTCGAATAGTAAGATTTCGATTCCTAACTTAGAACAATAAAAGCTAAAGCGAGAGAGAACAGTTACAGAGAAGAGACATCCATTGCTAATCACGTTTAATTAATTTTTCTGACGTAATTTAATCGGACTTCATTATTGATCGAGATACCTAAGAGGATTCCTCTGTAGGCATGGAGAAATGAAAAATGATTCCCATTAACCCGCGATATGAGATATAGAGAATATGAATGCATTTTCTGTTGGGATTAATTCGACAAAAAAAAGAACGATAAGAGAGAGACGACGGTGAGAAGAGAAAAAGTGAGGTGGGACGTACGAGAAGGACCGTTATCATCATTGAAGCGGTAGCTCCGGGTTATTATAAGATAGAACCTAGTCGGAGCACAGAGCAAGGTGATTAGCAACGATGAAATGAGATGGACTCAAGATTAAGCATTGTAGTACCGGCTTCGAAGTGTAATAAAATATGATAGATTCTAAGGATAAAGCGTATTTTGTTCTAATATAATATCAATTAAACTTAAAAAATCTTGGATTTAATACTAATAACCACGAAATTTGTTTAGCGATTTATTTATATTTTATTATGTATTATCTTGACAACATAATTTATGTAATTTTATATAGATTTACAATGAACCTTTTGTATAATGTCAAGTTACATACCAATAAATGATAGCAGAGATAAAATATCATTATCAGTAAACTTATTTAAAGTAATGAATTATTCCTGATTTTAAGAAAAAAGGTGTTGTTCTGTTTAAATAATCTAAATTATTGTGTAGTAAGAGTAGATTTCAATATGAAGAAACTTATAAAATGCAATAATAATAAATATCGGTTAAACTTAACCACCGTTTTGACTAGCTACAGAAATGTTGGTGTTAAGATCTTAGTATATGAATTACATTATAAGAATTATTATATAATATTATACGCAATACTTGACTTTAAAGATACAGTCTTCGTATTTACATATATACCTTCTGAAACTTAAAAAAATATTTTTTATTTCCCTTAAAAATTTAAAATAATATAGACAGTCACTTATTTTTATCGCTTATATAAATTACTAAAGCAATATGTGCTCAAACCACCGTGAGATCAATGGAATTTATAAAGGTAAACTATGGATATTACAACTTAATTGGGAACATTTCGTTAAATACATTGAGTATTTGCGAGAAGAATTTTCTGATTTAGCTACAAGTGACATGACTTTTATATAGCAGATCCATCAGGATGTCGCAAACCGAGGGAAAGAGAACTGGCACAATGGCACAAGAAAACGAACCTCTAATGTTGGATAAGATATTGGACCAAAAATTATTATTACGAGGGTAGCCGTTTATATTTCAGGAATAGCAAACAAAAAACAATTTTTTATTATCAAAAATAGTTTTAGTGCTTTTCAAAATATTCTCCTTGAAAATCAATGCACTTTTGCATTCGTTTAAACCAATCGGAAAAGCATTGCTGCAAAGGCGGTTTCTCCAAAATATGAGATTTGAATGCCTCAAATGCCTCTTCCGGCGTAGAAAACTGTTGACCATGAAGTTTATACTTCACATGTGGAGCAAAAAGAAATCACAGGGTGTTAGATCAGGGCTGTACGGCGGATGGCTCATCAATTCAATGTTTTGCTCGGTCAAATAGTCAATTGTTTGAACCGACCTGTAAGAGCTTGCATTGTCATGGTGTACCATGGTGTACCATTCGGAATTGACCGTTCACAACTCTTTAAAAACACGGTTGCAAGGTGACCGGTTTTTCCGAAAAAGCAGGTGGCCATTTGTTTTGATGTACTTCGAGCGCGAACAACTTTTGCTGGTTTTGGCACATCTTGGATTACCCACATAGTCGACTGCTGTTTACTGACTTTGTAAATGTTCTTTGAAGCACCGCTATTGTATTTTTTGTGCATTTCTTGGCACCAATCGACGCGAGTCCTTTTTGAGCGGTTGTCAAATTATGTGGTACCCAACGTGAACATAGCTTCTTAACGGCTAAATGTTCATGCAGGATCTTATGTACGCTGGTGTTACTAATACCTCGAGATGCCTCGATCTCATGGTATATCACATGACGGTCTTGCAATATCAATTCAGACACTGCATTAATGTTTTCCTACACAACAACATTTATGGGACGACCTTCACGAAATTCATCGTCCAAAGAACGCCGTCCATCACCATATAAAGAATTCAGCTCATCGATACATTTTTGTTGAGATTAACCGCGCCGAAAGTTATGAAAAATAATTGCAGAAATTGCAGAAATAGCGACCGGATAATAAAACTGTCAAGGTAAATATATTGTCAAATGGCAAACTTTACGATGCAATCATCAGATCGGGGTCAACATTAACAGTGTTTCCTGTTCCCGAAATATAAACAGCTACCCTCGTATTATGGCGTAGATGTCACCTGCTTCCTCAGCCTAACGCTGGGAATCTTTTCACATATCTATATGTTTGAGCTCAATCTGTACGCGGTTGATACTGCGGGGTTATTATACATCATGAAATGGTAAATTAATAGAAACTTTATGATGCTTTGCACCTTTATAAAAAGGGATATTATATATTATTATGATATTATTAATATCTTTCTATTTAAATGCAGATGAAATTAGGTTATTCTTTACTGTGTATTCAGAAACTTCTGACGATTTAGTAGTGTTCAAGTTTTTTTTGCATTACGATTACATATGTACATATATATATATATATATATATATATATATATATATATATATATATATATATATATATATGAGTCGATCAAGCAAAGAGTAGAAAGTAAAACCCATCACATCTGAAGCTGAGATATTTAAGAAAACATTTTTGAATCCTGTTTAAACCGATTCGTTGGTAAGCTTAAAAATATAACCATAGAAAAATCATTTTAAAGTCGAAGGATTGCTAAAGTTTTGGCAAGTTCAAATCGAGAAGTCCAAATATTTGGAAACCAAGTTTCAGACGGTGGAAATATAGTTGGTGAACAAAAAAAATCTTCTCTACGTTACATCGGAGAAATGTGTTTTTTTCTACATCATTCATGGACCAACTCCAAGTTATTGTCCAGTTTGTAACAATCTGCAGTACTAGTAATCTTCTTAAAGACCTTCATGTCATGGTATAAGTTAAAATACTATAGTCCAAGAAGTAGAGCAGATCACCAATGAAAGTATTAAAAAGGAAAGACCCCAAATTAGACCCTATCTTACTAGAATAGCTACAAAACAGGATTCTTACATGATGGAAATTGAAATTACATAGAATTTATATATATATATATATATATATATATATATATATATATATATATATATATATTGAAATAAGTATAAATATTAATACGGATAAAACCGAACGTAGACAGATTTGCTAATGTCTCTAAAACTAGCAATAAATACGACTGTACTAATTAGTTACGTTTGATTGATTAGATCGAAACCAATTCTAATATTCGATCGACTATATAATAATGTAATTAAACTTATTATTTGGTTCAAAATATTTTTAACTTATTATTCTAATACTAATGAACATATTGCATACACACTTACTTGCTTTTCACAGAATAAAATTAATCATGCCACTAGGATAGCTGTTATGTAATATTTTTCAGGGATAAAAATTGATAACAACCGTGACAGTTAAGTGATTATAAAATCAAAAGAGAGACCGGGTTAATGATTAAAATCTATGGAGATCCGTGAGACTGACTAAACTATACCAGTTCTGCGGCAGTAGCGGCGTCAGCCGTTATCTGCCTCACCAGCGTCGCCTTCGTCCTTTTAATCATCCCTTAACACATTTCTCACCTTATCGCGCTCGGGACCAACCTCTACCGTCTTTCCTCCTCTCGCGTCGTCGAAAATGAAAAAAAGTTTTCGTTGGAGAGAAGTCGATAGCGCATAAAATGTCTGCAGATGACAGAGGTGTGCAGACCGATTTAATGCGGATAGAATTCACAGATCAATTTTAGATTCGAAACGATTTATAACTTCCTCTTATACAGAGCCGGACCGAGATATCATCTATCGATCATGCTACATTACCATAAGACATTGATTTATAATTATTTTCCCTCTTAGTACGAGGATGACTTCATAATAATGTAGTCACTTAAATCAATAATTGAAGGAACAGTAATATTTCTCGAGTGTCGTCGTCAACATAGTTTTATTGTTTTCAACCTTCCCCATTGACCAAGACTAGCAGAATACGTCTATTATATGTAATGCAAATAATAGGCGATTTCTAAATTAATTTAAATGACGAAAACAAAAAAAAATTAAAGATTGTATCCGTAATAACGAAAAAAATTTAACGAAGAACGCGTCTAACAAAACAGTAATAATTTTTGTTCAGTATCTAAATTTTCACTGCTTACAAAAGTCCTAAGCTACATATAAAAGGTAACTTCAAATTCTTAGTTATCATTATCGATATTGCACATTTTACTAAACTACTGAAGTAGGTGTGAATAATATAAATTTGTTTTTCTAAAAGTGACTTTTGTTCATAAACATATTTCAATCGATAATAATGAAGTAGTATAAAATTTGTAACACCCCTCTACCCTATACCGTAGTGTAGATAGTAGCACAAAAGTCCATATTACTTGTCTTAAAAAAACAGAGAAATAATAATTCTTCGCTGCGCCTAGGGAAGGAACTAGCCAGCTAATTTGGAGACTAGAGAGGATTCGTATATAAAAGTTCTTAGAGAAGCGCCAGCATTGATCTCTAAAAGTATCCTTGCCAATGCCAAAGCACATGGATTCTCAAATACGAGCCAAGTGCAAAATTTGGGACACGAAATAAAACACTAAGGCGATAATGGAAGAAAACTCAAAATTAATTTTAAAGTATGTGTTAATTTATTAGCATGTAATCAATGACTTAATGAGCAATCCTGGAATATATGTAAGTCTATATATATATATATATGCCTTACTAAATTTTACGTAAATATCTCCACTACTGGCTGAAGACCAATTTATTAAATACGATTAATATATAACAATCTACGTTCACTATCAATGATTTTGAGTAATTAACAAAACAGCATATAGAGTATGTAAAAGTTATCTCTCGACTACTCAATTTTCTAATAATGAAACTAATAAATGTTCCAAAACCTTATATGGACAATCTGGTACGTAGACTTCCGCGGTCGTAGTCCATGCTATCTGCTTCTGGACAGTCTTTTGGGGGTGGTCGAGTCACTTAGCCGGCTATGCTAATATGGTGATTTAGAGATTACCATGTATTCCTGACGGGTGTAGGAGGAGGATTAATGAATTCGTAGTTCCGAAACGCGAAAACAGCTACTGAAGCCACCTGTTGATTGGTGTGTCTGTATGATAACCCAGCTTTTAAAGGTAACCTCAGCTGTTGAAAAGGCTCTAAAATTCCAAAAGAAAACAATAACAAATAGTAAAATGAAATAAACGATAATTAATATTCCTACCTCTATTATCGAAGAGGGTCGCTAAATGAAATTTTTTATGCAAAGAGTGTGGCAGAACAAAAGAGTGGTAATTTATCTACACGTGCTATGTGAATAACGTTGAATAATTTCCCAACAAATTGAAAATAATATATGACGCGAACGATAATCCATAGTTGAAGAAAAGACGTTTCCTTCAACTATGGATTATGGTTTTAGAGTCAAAATATCAGATATGTATATCCGATGTCTAGGATGTAACAAAAACAACCAGTACAGGCTTATTCTTCTTTAAAAAAATAGTAAAAACCAAAAAATGTATTCAAAACCATTAAGTAGGAAGGCATCAGCATCGAAATCTCGAACGAGCCATTATTCCTTTACCCTTATTATATTATAGACAGGTATTACTATCGAGAGGGCGCTAGTGATATCACTAGACTAAGAATGGCTTAAGTCAAGACAAATGAATTAATTATACGCTCATAATTACATCAATCAGTCACAAAATATTTGGGATAATCTCAGACAAAGAAATCAGTAATTGGAACGGCGAATCAATCACGGACATGAAGAACCTATTAGAAAAGAAACCTGTATGCCAACCCTATTATTAACAACATTGAGTCAAACATACTAGATGGCAGTAATGATATCAGAAAAAAGAAATTAGTTTCTATAATATGCGAATTACGAAATACAAGATACAAGTGAATCAGTCGCAAATATGAAAATTGTCCAATTAATTATTCCCAAAAAATCGCACTAGCAATATCTACAGCAGTAACCGCAAAATACGAACACAGGAGAAAATGAGCATATTGAATTAATCATAAACGTCAGTGTTAGTATTTTGTATACGTGTTTTGACAACTAAGTTGTCATCATCAGTGAAGACTAATCACAGTGTCGTACCTGGGTCCACCGTAAAGCTCACATAGACCAAACATACTCTGTGTGTTTGATCCTCGCATAAAGTAGTTCGGATATTTTCTGTGTGAGCTTTACCGTGGTCCTAAGCGCGACACCACGATAAATTTGTGCTGATAATAACTTATTTGTCTATGGGTCCTTTTATTGTTAATATTAATTATATAAGTTATATTAACAATAAAAAGAAATCAATTTAATTTATTTAACGATAAATAAACGAGAATGATTATTCAATTACGGGAAACGTTCAAAAAATGACGAGACAAACTGCAATAGCAGGAAAAACATTGAAACTGATAAAGCTTTTTGAGGGTCAAGTTGGCAAACTTAAGGACAAATTCAGTCAGCTGCTTAAAAGAAATAAAAACAAATACTACCTCTTTTGTTCATTTAAAAATGTCAGCTCTTCTCGAAATATGTCTGCTAGAAGAGCAAGCTTCAGCGATAAGATTTTTGTTATCCAAAGAAAAGAAACCGACCGAAATTTACTCAAGAATGTTGAAACAGTATAGTGAAAAGTGTTTAACAATAATTTTAGATCGAGCAGACAAGTGTTACCGGCATTTGTCACGATATTCATTCACGATCGGTTGAAGCCTCGCCCGACATGCTGCAAAATCGCATAAATGAGCTTATTGTTGATTTGTGTCATGTTGGAATTGAAACCGTAGATTCAGTCATGAGGAGCTTATCTGGCAAAACGAGTACGAGGTGCTTCCAAGACAATCGGCCTAAGTCCATAAAGACAACCATGTGCGTATTTGTTCTGAACTAAAACAGCAATTTTGAACAAAAATAATGACTTTCTAGACCATGTCGTAACCTGCAACGGTACATGAATTCACCACTATGTATCTCAAACATTACGGTAAAGCCTTGAGTAAAAATATCCGGATTGTTCCGCAAAGAAAAAATTAAAAACTCACGCATTAGTCCATAAAGTTATGTTAACGCTTTTCTGGTACTCTCAAGGCACAATTTTTTGTGACTATTTAGAAGAACAACCTTCTGTGGACTGTAGGTACTATTCCAACATGCTTCAACTTAAAGTGAAACCTGCAGTAAGGTCAAAATGCCAAGGTGCTCTCTCCAAAGTGTAATTCTATTTCACAATATACCACCCAGAAAACACGAGAAATCAACGTGTATTTGGATCAGGAGGTATTACCACGTTCACCTAGTACCGACTTTGTGCCGACCGATTTTTATCTGTTCAACCAACTCAAAGAATTTTTACGCGGCACCAAGTTCGAAAACAACGAAGAGGTCAAGGAAGCTGTACACTGATTTCGCAAGGTCAAAAATTTTTTACCATGGGAATTAGAAATCTCCTAAAGCGATGATCTTTCTTAATAACATACCTCGCTTCCAGAAAAACTATAAGAGATAAATTTAGAAATATATCGTTTATTAAATGAAAAATACCTATCATTTGTGTTTGTTTCGAATAACTTGAAACGAAATTGTGCTTTTCTTAATGCAATACCAAATAAAATAAAAATTTAGATCATTACATATTAAATACGAAAATTATTGACTCACATGTCTGACCATAAGACATAATTATTGGAACCATATTTTGGGAAAAATACTGCACTAATAACAACTAATGAGGTTATAATAGGACAGAAATCGATAATGAGAATATTATTTTGTTTAAGAGGTGTTTGTTTGGTCATTCATGGATGGAATGTGCAGGTGATATACAGAGAATATACACCGTGTTTTACAATATACTTATAGGGGTATATAGTCACTACGTCTCTTGAAAAAGACAATAATGATGATGTTGCTGTCTTACTGAACAAGAAAAGTTGCTTCACAACTTACTACCTTTCCGAAATAGTGTGAAGTTTTACGCGTAACGGGAAAATTGACTAGTAAACAGTCAATCGATACTAATGGAGAGACAACTTCTTTATTAGAAGAAATTATAGCGGATATAGTAGAACATCAAACGTATATAATATTATCTTTCGACAAAAATTGAATGAATTAAATTTGTATTTGTATTGAAGAAAGACGACTTGAATAATACAAGCAATTACCGTCTCGTTTCCATCCTACCAGTAATCAAAAACATTTGAGGCTATACTAAAAAGAAAAAAAATAGTGTCTTTCTTTGAAAAACAAATTGTTTATAGGAGCACAGCATGGATACAAAACTGGAACGTAGACAATAACAGCCATGATATATAGGTGGACAATGTCTTCGTTGGAATTTAGGACAAACTTTTAATAAATGTAATAATTTTGAATTTAGTTTCCATAGACCAACTCTTTCAATTAATCAGTCTGAATTTTATCGTTATCCCCATCCTCTCTGACTTCTTTGAACTATCGATGTCTCTCAAAAACTTCTGTTTGTGGTAAACGATTACCGCTATAAGCAATTTTCGGCCTTTAGAGTGTTTCCTGAGCACTTTTACCGTTTTTTTATGCATTCGCTTTGTTTTCAGATGAATATGGTGCTTTCTTTATTATGTGCGAAAATGTACCAAAAAAATTTAAACACCAGTTAACTCATTTTCACTTAAAACTAAACGATATTTCGGATAGCAGTAGTTCAACCTATTCCATGAACTGTATTAGTGAGGAAAACGCTACCTGTCAAACGTATCCATATTTGTATATAGAAAAATTAACCTTTCGAATATGCAAATGTCATAGAAAGTCGAAATTTTATTTCGCCTGAACAGTTCTACATGTTTGATATATAATCAAAGCCTAAATAATTATCAAATTTTCATATATCTAATATCTGATAATATAGCTTTTAAGTACCACCACTTAATCTCATTACCAGAAATTTGTTTTCGACAATCACCATTTGTTTCTGCGATAGTAATTCTGGATACTATGAGTCTCCATTTCGTTTACGTACTAATTTTTGACGCTAATTTACTTGCGACATTATTAGCAGACGACGCCCTTTAAACTACCCTTTCATAAATTTTTCGACACCGATTTATTCATCTGGTCATCTTATTTAAGGCATTCATTGCCTTTTCTTTATATTTACTTAAATACGCACTGACCACTAATGCACATACAAACTCATTTATTGAAAAACTAAAGTAGTTATTAACAAGGAGTACTGTTTGCAAAAAGATAGATTTACTTAATTAAATTAACTATGTCGTTACACGAGAAATAAGGATATTAAATATAATAAGTTATAACTCTTTCCGATAATGATTATAAAACTGTATTAAAATATTATAATTATAAATATTCTAAGCCAGATATTTTGAAAGTATTTGTCTATATTGGATTATAATCACCATAAAGAATATATTATTATTAAAAATAAGCTGTACGAACTAATATGAGTGGTACTGTACATAATTAAAAGTATATCTTATGTGACGTGAGTGTACCAACATGTCCTCCAGCTAGGTAAGGCATTTTATTATTTGTAAAAGACTAAAACTACTAAAAACGACGCCACGCGACGCTACAATCGGTAATATGCAAATAGGAGTGTGGGTCGTGATGCACGACACACCAAGGTATACACGATTGTTAATGTCGGTTTCTTCTGTTCCTTAATTAAGTCAGTAAATTCCGTTACACGTCTAATCAGTCATTCCCCATTTTCACGCTCCTAAATAGAAGAAAATTGTTTCGTCAAATTCGTTTCAGCAAATCAAGAAAACTCATTGTCTAACGAAACAAAAATCATACGTACATACTCGTATATGTATGTATGTATATGTATGTATGTCCATACTTACATATGTTTACAACTTCTCTTACAATATAACTACGCATTTCTCATTTTTATTAATTTTGTTTCGTCACTTTCTAAATTGGTTTTACTAAAGAATGTAATCGTTATTAAGTGATTACATTTCAAAATTAAAAAATAATTAGGATCCTCTCTACTGCTTTCAATTTAAACTCTAAATCACATAATTCAAAATATAGTATTTTTAATGATATAAACTGTAGTAATGTTAGTTATTGCCTTACAGTTTGAAGATTATGTTGTTAAAGCATGTTATAAATCGTAATTTTAGTTTAAATTCGTTTCCGTCGATATTACATTAATATAGACATTAATCTTCGTTGCAAAAAATATTTTAAATACGCGAAATTGATATTTATCTATAAAAAGGAATGTATTTGTGTATAATATAATTTGATGTCTTATGTAAATCAATAACAACTTTCCATTCTAAGCCGCATAAATAAATACTAAAATGTATATGTACGCAGTATGTTAGATAAATAACCGAACTTTTTAGATATGCCATAAAACACAACATTGTATTTTGTTTAGAAGTTAATATTTGTTGAGAATAGGTTCCATTAGAATCAATACAACATTTGCTACGGTTAATGCACTGAAATTTTTAAAAATATACAGGGTGCTTCAATTTGAATGCAGATATACTCTCGAATCTCTTATTTGCATTTACTTAGATGTGAAGAATTTGATTAAAATCTAAGTATTTCTTCGAATGGATCGATGCATTTGCGTAACTATAATAATTATACCCTTACATATAAAAATGTTGTAAGTGTTTACAAACATATTTTGAGATATTTTTTGATCTAGCTTCGTTCTAAATAATAAGTAATAAGCTGAATTTATTAGAAAAGAGAATTTGATTTCAATGTGCAGCGTTTAATTTTGATAATGGCTCTTCATTTTAAACAAATGATTTCGTATGATCTGTCAATAATATATTTCAATAACTCCAGCTAGATACTGGTGTTAAAATTTCTTGTCTATATTGAGGAAGTGACACAATTGCATCTATCTTGGTGCTATATTTAACTTTTAAATACATAAAGTTTTTCTCGACAGGATTCATTGATGCGATACTTAGATTTTTATCCAATTTTCCACAGTTTCCTCATCTTGTTAGAACCAAACACTAATAAGTAATTACCCATCTTCCTCGATACTAAGAGCAACTTAATCATGTAAAAGATCTAAATACATCTGTCTAGTTAATGTACTATGAATGAAAAATAGACCAATAATACGTTCCTGAAACTACCAATCCAAACACTTAATTCATGTGTTATCTATGCGCTTCTTATATGTAATGGGATTTATCTATTGACTAATATCGACAATTATGGCGATTATCGGTACCATTCAAACAAAACGTAGTCTCGTTAGAAAACAGCAAATTGTATGTAAAATATTAGTCATTGTTGCAAATCTCCACCAGTCTCTCGTAAAATTCAATTCTACGAAAATAATCTCCGTCCAATAATTCTTTCACTATACGTGGGCAAGGTGAAAAGTTCTCGGCCTGACAATAAAAGATTTAAATTTAAGAAATGATTTTATTTTCTACATAACCTCCCTTCAGTTCAACACACTTGGTCCAGCGGTTTTCTAACATCAATATTCCTTCCCGGAAGTGCGAGTCTAGAAGGCTGTCAAATTTCTTCGTTGGATATGAATCGCTTTTCAGAAACAAATTTTTTCAAATTTGGGAATAGATGGAAGTCTGGGGATGACAAATCAAGAGAATAGGGAGGATGGTCTAGCAAATCGTACCCCAAATCCCGTAATTTTCCCAACGCACAACACCAACGCACCCTTGTGTGCGGGTGCGTTGTCCTGATGAAAAATGATTTTTTTCTTCCTCAAACCAGGCCTCTTCTTGCGAATTTTGGCATTCAGCTGGTCAAGAAGGTTAGAATAATATGCGCCTGTAATTGTTCTGCCTTTTTCAAGGTAATCAATTAACAAGATTCCTTCTGCATCCCAAAACACGTTGGCCATGACTTTTCCGGCAGATGCGATCGACTTCGCTTTCTTTGGCGCTGAACCACCGGCTTCCACCCACTGGTTCGACTGCTGTTTAGTTTCTGGCATGTAGTGGTGGACCCATGTCTCATCCATGGTGACAAATCGCCGCAAAAAATCGGTCGGATTCTTGTTAAATCGGTCCAAAGAATGTTCCGAAAATCGTTTGCGCATTTGCTTTTGATCGACATTCAGCAAATGCGGCACCCATCTTGCGCAGAGCTTTCTCATCTCTAATTCTTTGTGCAAAATGCACCCTTTCTTCCTATATCCCCACAGCCTCAGCTATCTCAATCACTTTCACTCGCCTATCGCACAATATCATGTACTTTTTCGATGATTTCTGGTGTGGTTGCGGTTTTTGGCCGTCCTTCACGTGGGTCACCTTCGAGGGACGTACGACCACGTTTAAATTCAGCTGCCCACTTTTTAACGGTTGACATCGAAGCAGCAGAGTCCCCGTACACTTTTGTCAACTTCGGATGAATTTCCATAGGGGTTAAACCATCCAAAACAAAGAATTTTATAACAGCACGATATTCAAGATTATCCATTCAAAAAAATAACACGCACGACATCTACTACAAAAATTCTTGCAAATAAACTACTTGAGAGAACAAGTTGAAAGTTTTCATATAAACTAAAGATACATGCAGCCACGCAGGAAACATAAATTTCTGTTAATTGTAACGCCATCTCTGTGTCAGGCCGAAAACTTTTCACCTTGCCCACGTAAGTAGTTAATAAGGATGACATCTTACATGTTTTAATATTCTAAATACTGATCAGCAACTGCAAGAATTGTAGTAGAAGTTCGTAATCATTTCTAATGCTATATCAATATATTGAATAATAATTTCATTAGTTACGACTTTTGGTCATACCTGCTCAAAGTTTTACCAAACACAATTCGTGACATCAAACACCAATCTGCAAATATACTGCATATCTCTTCATAAGTTCTGACGTAAAATTTTATGGAGAATAATGTTAAACTAAATTAAATTAAACTAGTGTAGTAAATATATTTTTATAACAAATAAGTGGAATTAAACTAATCTGCTACAACTCTCAAAACGTGTTAAATAAGCATTTCCATTCTATGTAATACTTTTGTAAGACTGATTCAAATGTTCGGTAAAATTGCCCTTTTGTTGACTTATGATACAACAGGCCAATATTTTAAAGTTTACTGAATAATTTCTAATTTAATTTTTCATTTTTAGCCACACTATGTACACTATCGCTCATAAGTATTTGGTTATTCGCATTTAATCCGCAAATTGTAACAAAAATCAAAATTGAAATACTAATATTTTTTTTGATTATTTACATATATGAAAAATATATATTTTTACATTTATTATGAATTGTTGTATAATATATTTATCTAAATTTTAGACTCGTCTATATGTTTTCCTTTATATGCTGCAAATATTCCCGGCATAGTTTGGATGTGTTTCGGATCATTATCTTGTTGGAAGAGAAAATTCTGGCCCGAAATTTTAATTCCAGAGGCGATTGCGTTTTCCTCTAATACGCGCTTATACTGTTCTTTTTTTAGTATACCTTCGATTTTTACGAGATCGCCCTCATTTGATACAGAAAAGCAACCCCATATCATGACTGAACCTCCACCGTGCTTAACAGTAGGGGCTATGCATTCCTCCCGGGCACCCTCACGCACAGACTTCCTCAAGAAAACACGTCTTCGCGAACCGAAAATCTCGAATTTTGATCATCCGTCCACAATACTTTATTTCAGTTTTTTATGATCCAATTTTGCTGACTGCGTACTTTAAACGTTTTTGCTTGTTTTGCTTGCGTAGAAGTGGCTTCCGCATTGCAATTCTTCCATGAAGACCGGCTTCTTTTAATCGCCGTTTAACTGTTTAAACACTTTTTTTCGACGAACGGCATTCATTTCTGCTGTGATTTTTGGGGCTGTTTTTCATTTATTTCTCTTGCTTGTTACCACCCTTCCAAGATATTCTGCTGAGGTTGTTGCACTTGGTCTGCCTTTTTGAGTTCTGCTTAACATACCTCAACATTCGCGGTGTTTTTTGGTGATATAACCCACGGTGGACTGGTTTAATTTAAGTTCTGTGGCCATTTCGCGGTTGCTTTTGTCAATTTTATGGTATGCGATTACAAAAGATCGCGTTTCTACACTCAATTCTTTCCGTTTAGGAACTTCTAACCGATTGAACTTCTTCGAAACACACGATGTTATCACTATGAGCACCTCAGAAAAACTAACTACAATTTTGCCAAAATAGCCAAGTATAAATACTTAATAGTTTACAATAACACCCTACCTTAAAATAAAATCATAACAATCGAAAATTTCCAAGAATTGAGAGATCTAATCCCTTAAGTGCAATTATTCTACCTGGAGTTTTATTAGGGAATCATCATTCATTGTGAATAATAGGGTAATCGCATAATTATTTTTGAATAAGCTTTCATAGATTTGAATGTTTACTATAAAACTATTTCTTACTACAAAAATAAATTTTATAATTACAACTTTGCTATAGAAACTGTAATGAAACAAGGGTGACCAAATACTTATGAGCGATAGTGTATATAATATCGCTTTTTTCTATAAATAAAAAAGTTTTCATAATTAATCTACCTTTTCGGTCTAACGTTCGTGTATAACTAATACCTACAGATGATTTTTTTCATAATTTAATAATTATACATATATACGATATGCTTATGATATGGGTACAGTTATATACGAGAATGTTTCTAAACTTCTAGGAATCTAGTTATAATTTTTTATTTCTAATTTAAATAAACTATTCAATATTGCATGGAATCATGCGTAAACAGATTAAGACATGCCACGGACCAATAGCGTGACCCATAATATTTATGCAATTAGACTAGAGCCAAATGTCTAGAACTTTGAAAGTATCCCTTGTAAATTCGAAAATGAAAGAAGTACGTAACTTGTCAATTATAAATGAAAACGTTGCCTACATTTACTCCGTACCTTCAGTTAAATTCTTATAGAGAGTAGGCTGTAATTTTAGTATATAGTTGACGATATTGAAAAATATTAATATTATACAGTCATCAAAATTTTACTTAAAAAAAAAGTAACATTAAACACATTATATAATGATACTCGAAAGCTGTCAAAATTTTGCTTAAAAAATATTAATTACAACGCTATTAAAGCACAGAAAACTGTACATTTATAGAATACAAACGCACTGTTTTAATCTAATGTGATTTAGTTATTTAAGAGTGGTCAATTGAAATTTCATATCAAATCCATACAAAAAAGTCTGAAATCAACCTGTTAAATGCAAGTGCAGTCAACTAAATATTAAATAATCACCAACTATTTAACAGAATAATTTTCCATGTAGACAATATATTTAGAATATTGCCATTGAAAATGTGCAGGTAAAACATTTTCTGATACAACTTGATTATTTTCTTTGTACCTTTTCTTTCTACAAATTTCTTTTTATAAATGATACGAAATTTAATAATTAAATTATTCACTATATTTTTAACAATTTCCCTAATTTCCGGAGAAATATAGACAAAATTCTCACTCATTTGATATTAAATTTAAATTTGAATTTGACAAATATCGTTGTACAAAGGGTACTAGGAAAGTTTTGCAATGCAGCTTCGTATATTTAACTTTTCAAAGTCATTTCCTCTACACTCAATACACACCCCATCCTCCGAAACCAATCTTTAAACCAGTTTTGCCAAGTAAAGGACACTCGTTTTCCCAAGCCCGCAGAATGTCCTCATCACTGGAAAACCGCCTCCCTTTTAGCTTCATTTTCACATGCGGGAACAGTGCAAAGTGGCAGGGAGCAAGATCTGGACTGTAGGGAGGATGCTCGAGAAGTTTCAATCCTGTCGTGGTCAAATATTCGGTGCAGGCATTATCGTGATCGAGGAACCAGGTGTCTTTGGCCGCAGGTTCTTCATAGATTCAATGACTTTAGGCAGGCACTGTTCAGTATACGACTTAGCTGTGACTGTCTTCTATGTGTCCAAAACGACGCGTTCCACAATTTCAATCGATTTGAAAAGTACAGCTATCACTTTCTTCTTTATGGATCGGGATTTTCTAATAACTACGGGTGTGAACTTTGGTCGGCACATCGTAATAGTAGTTGTTCACATACCGAGATTCTCCCTTCTTAAACTTTTTTAGCATCTCCCGGCACCAAGTCACACGTCGTGTCATCTGCTCTTCAGTCAGTCGAAGCGGCACCCAGAGAGAACAAAGTTTCTTCACGTGCAAATGATCATGCAGAATCAAACGAATTGCTGGTGCATTTAGGCCTGAAGTACCCTCTATCTATGGGTAGGTCACCCGCCTGTCCTCGCCAAGCATTTTCCTCACAGTAGTAATGATTTCCTCCGTAACCGACGTTCGTGGCCTTCCCGGCCTCTCAGCATCCTCCACAGTTAAATTTCCCCTTTGGAATTCTCTGTACCACCAGAATATCGTTGTGGGATGTGGACAAACATCACCTAGTGCAAGAGTCATTTCTTCGAAGCACTGGTCTATGTTTAAACCACGCACGAAATTATAACGCAAAACTGCCCTTATCTCATTTCGTGACCACGATGCATCGCAAGCACTTTACACTCTCACTGCTAATGTATAACTGAGCCCATCGACATGAACATGTCTCAACATGCAGCAACAAGCAGCTTCCTACGATTCATTGTTGCGTCATATTGCAAAACTTTCCTAGTACCCATTGTGTATCGCCGACTACTACGAATATTTTCAAATTTTAAATTTACTATTTTTTATCTAGAAAATATAAAAGAGAAATTAAAAAATATAACACAAAGAACTTGTGACATTTCACAAATCATACTTACTCTCCTTCTCTCGCTCGTAATGCCCTAAACTGGCCTCATATCTTATTACGCTCGTTCTTTAATATAGTATTCAATCACGCCAACTTTATAATAAATTCATAGCCTATTCGAAATAAAAATTTAATTAAAGGCATTGTAATAATATTAACATTTGTAGTAATAATGAAAATACTACCAAAAATATTACAATTAATAATATATAATGTAATGGAAGCAGTACAATCTTGAAAAATACAGTGATATGAGTATTATCTTCGATTGTAAAATAATCCATTTAAAATTTAACACATACATATTTATTTATTATTTAATTATCGATAGTCTTTAGTGCGATGACATTGTAATACATTTTTGAATAAATATTATAAATATGTTTTTGTGTGTATGTGGCCTTATTTCTAGAGAAATTGTTTTATTGTAAATACGTGTAATTGACAATCGGCACTATTATTAATACACTAAAGTAATATGAAGAGAAGTACGTACATAGTTAACGTCATTTATTCTTTATACCAGAACAAAGTTTTATAAATTATTAAATATAATTTCATTTCTGAGATTACCAATGAAAAATTTTCCAAATACTCATTTTAAATATTGACTTTCGAACAATATTAGTAAACATACATATGCATATGTTTTCATCGTTTATCAATTGTATAATTGATGTGTATTGGTGTCGGAATGGAAAAACATACTTCGAAGTGCGTCTTTAAGAATATAAAAGTATAGGGAAATAATTAATAACATTAATCTTATATGTATATTACTATTTATTAAAATCTTGAATTAAATATATATTATCAGTGAAAATTATATTATTTTCTGCTATTCCATCGTTAATTAGATACACAGAAATTAATTAAAAATGTCTGCGCTGTAGAAGGGCTCGAACCTCGATCATTATTATTGCACTGCCTGGTGGCTTAATTGGTAAAGCAGTCGTCTAGAAAACGGCAGATAGAGTTTCGAGTCCTTCTCCAGCGCAAAAATTTTTAATTAATTTCTGTGTATTTAATTAACGATGGAATAGCAGAAAATAGTATAATTTTCATTAAATTTCCCATCGTGAAAACTTAATTATATGTTTATATATAATTATTGATATCATAATAACCGAACTTCGGGTTTTAAATAAATATTAAATCTGCTCCATAATGTGATTTATGGCGTGTTAAAGGACTCGAAGTTACACTGCCTGGTGGCTTAATTGGTAAAGCAGTCGTCTAGAAAACGGCAGATAGAGGTTCGAGTCCTTCTTCAGCGCAGAAATTTATGTATTTAATTAACGATGGAATAGCAGAAAATAATATAATTTTCATTAAATTTCCCACCGTGAAAACATTACATATTATCAGGATTTTAATATAAACTTGGTTCAACCGATCACTATATAATACAAAAAATTGAATATCAAGTAATGAACGTGATCAGTGTAACAATATAATTTTCAGTTATCCGCCTTACCGTGCCCTTCACTTCACCAAAAACATGTGTATAACAAGAGTTCTTCGATTCGTGTAAAAGTAGATGGGCACTCGCACAGGTGGCAGGGGACACTTTATAATGATTATTGATTGCGGCGACAGTGATAGGCACGTATCGTAGTGCTGATGTAATATATGGATGGTACTGCAACGAATCTAAGCTGAAGTTGTGTGTTGTGTTGGTGTTTCGCGTGGGCAACGCTGACGGACTGCTTCATTAGAGAGCACACAACGACGACATGAGCGACCCGTGTACAAGCCAGCACCTTATCGTGCCGATGCATTTGTACCTAACCTGTTCTTCATCTGTTCTGTCCACCATAATTTTCACTGCTTAACACTATACGTCACACAGTTATCTTCTTCTTAGCATCAAACACTTCAACATTATTATTACAATTGTAGTATTCGCTTAGATGACAATTGTATATAGTCTTACAGTTTAATTTATTGCTAATAAATGGAAGGCCATTTACGAGGGAGCGTTTTTATATTCGCGGAATGGGGGACAAGGGGTGGAAATAAAGAAACCAAATTATTTTTCTTTTTCAATATATTCACCTGCAAGACGGATATAATAATATAATCAATCAACAATATTTCTTCCGAGTCCCAAAATACCGTTGCCATGAATTTCCCAGCTGATTGTGACACTTCAAATTTCTTGGGAGGTGCTGTGCCCTTTTCATGCCACTGCATGGAGTCTTGTTTGGACTCAGGTTCATAATGATGAACCCAAGTTTCGTCTCCAGTAACAATTCCACTCAATACACCATCCTTGTCTTCATTACAGAGGTCCAAAAATGCACGCGAACACTCTACGCGCTGTTGTTTTTGCGGCGACGTGAGCATTCTCGGCACCCATCTTGCGCTGACCTTAGACATGCCGAGATGATCGTGTAGGATTTTAAAAATTGTTGTATCGGATACTCCAACCATTTCTGCGAGTTGTTTCTTCCTTAGTCGAGCATCTTCGAGTACAATTTGTTCAACTTTTTGGATAAGTGCTGGCGTGGTCACCTCAATGCTCCTGCCCGGCCTCAAGTCATCTTCAAGGGATTCTCTTCCTTGTTTAAATAAACTATGCCACTTGTACACCATGGTTTTTCCTGGACAAAAGTCGCCGTAAACCAATGACATCTCATTCATTATGGTCGCGACTGATTTTCCTTGCCTGGTAAGGAACTTTATAACGGCACGATATTCGATTTTTTCCATATTTCACTTTTCACTCCTGATTATGTTACTTGGTTGACGATAGCTCAAAGACTAACTGTCTAATAACAATGAAACTTCGTATTTATACTAAGCATGAGTCGCTGCACGGGCCACGCCCCCAATGCGCCTACTCACCCCTCTACAACCCGCTCATTCCGCGAATATAAAAACGCTCCCTCGTACTTGGATGGCAAAGTCTAGTCTAGTCGATCAACGTGTGATATTCATTCATTAGCTACTTTTAGAATTTTACGGCTTTGAAAAATTTTGATATATAATTCAAAACTCGATGCAAATATTATTTAAGTAATAATAATAAAAATATATATAATAATAATAAAAATAATCATATCACAGGCACATGAACAAACTTAGCATAGATAGAATACATAACGCGACATAATAATATCTGTAAAATAATACATAGAGATCTTGATACAAAAAACAAATTAGTAGACACAATTGACCCAGAGTGCAAAACGGACTACAGAGTTTGTGTATGGCAACTGATCCAACATTACAAGGCAAAGAACTGTTATTTTGAACAACTACAAAATCGTTAGAAGATTTCTGAATACACAGTAAACAAGAACCTAATTTTATATGCATTGAAATTCAGAGATAATAATAATAATATTCCTTCTTATAGAGATAGAAAACATCATAAATCTTGTATTAAGCTACTGTTTGATAATGTATAAGAATACCAGTGTCGGTAATGTTTAGTCCGAGCTTGAATCCAAAAATATGTATCGCATGAAAAGTTTCCCAGCATTGGGCTGAGGAAGTGCGAGAACTATCGCTATTTTGATTGCGTACTATGATTACTTAGTAATGATTCATAATCAATGTTGCATTCAGGGCAGATGTTATCCAATCTAAACGATAAGTATTTTAAATGGCGACGTTGTACCTTTTCAATAGATAATTGTAAATAAATATAATGAGGTGACCAAACAGGTGGAACGTATTGAATCAAACGTAACACCAAGGTTATCTTTTTCGTGTAAAATACGAAACAACATTTTCTAACATTTAATTTTAGTTTACATATAGAACACCCAGTGCGCAAGTAAGTGCCTTTAGATTTTGTTGAAAGTGAAGTACATCCCCCAAATTTTAACAGGCAAGCAAATTTTCAAGTTATCTACATAGGCAAAAACAGCACAAGAGCGTCGAAGCAAGTCGTTTATAAAGAAAATTAACAAGAGCGTCCTAGATGTGATCCCTCGAGACCACACGACAAAGAAAAAACTCAATATGTTTATAGTTAAGACATATGAGGAGGAAAAAACATTAATCGAATTAAAACGCAGATATATTTATTTTTCACTTTTTGATCATTTCAAGAGAAATTCATTTTTAAATTCACTTGCAGCTAACTAAATAGTATTGACTCATTTGCATTCCATTTGATTTTATTACTTTCTGTGTATAGTGTTGGCCTATTCAAACCGGAGATCCCAGCGTTTTGGGACAATAACTTGTCACTAAACTATCAGCTGAGCTTTCAAAATAAAAGTGCAGCATATAGTATAATCAGGGTTCAAGGTTTGTTTTGTTGTTCAATTAAATGTTATTTTCATTCTCTATTGAAAAATTGTAAATTCACCATATACTTAAGAGGAACAATCCGAACTTATAAATAACATAGACCTGTTTACATAGTACAATTTCGGAACATCTTGACAGTACTTATAAAATTAATCCTTTGTTACATATAATTGATTCTTAAACGAAAAGAGATAAAGTTCGTAAGATGTTGGTTTCTTCTTATTCAAGCATATTTAACATATATAAGTACTGCGTGATAATTCTTTGAATATTAAAAACTACTTGATAATAAAGTTTCTTAAAATTTTCTTCTTTCGTTCTTTTAAAATCTTTTCTTTTTCATAACATTTTTAGAACTATTACAAACATAAAAGCAAATATTTTTTCAAATATCACAATTAAATTAAGAGTTCTTTAAATACTTTTTTAATTTTAGGTGAGGAAGAGGAATGGGGAAGTGATGCAGACGCAATGACTACTGAAGATACACCTACATCAGATCCGACTGAAGAAATAAAAGCCAAACAAGAAGAAGGCGAGAAGAATATAAAAAAGGAAAATACCGAGACCACGCCCAAAATTCGTTTAAAGGCGTCATTGGCAACTGATCCAGCATTACAACCTCTAGCCGTTCCTATCAACAGTGTTAAAATAGAAACGGAACCTAATATATCGTCCAGTGAATACATTTCTTCCTTGCCACAAGTGTTACAAACTGTTTTAGCTAGAGGTCTATTCCCGCCTAATACTTTATCAATACCAGATACGTCTCCTAAATCAGAAATTGATGTACGTCAGACAAATGTACAAATATTCTTATGTCATCCATGTGGTATACGATTCTCATCTTTAAGTACATTAGAAGCACATAAAACCTATTATTGCTCACATAGAAGCAACAAAACCATGGAAGAAGATGCTAAATCATCTGGAAATGAAGTTAGTGGTAATCAATCCGATCAAGATCCTGCGGAAGTTAATAGTAAAGCGCCGAAAACTGGAAAGCAATATTCCTGTACTCATTGTTCGTATAGTGCTGACAAAAAGGTCAGTCTAAATCGTCATATGAGAATGCATACTGTTTCCCCCAGCCCAGCTACTGTTCCAGTAGTTTCTAATGGTGAGGTCGCTGGGGACACTCAAGACAGGTACTGTGCCGAATGTGACATACGCTTTAATTCTTTAAAGACGTATCGTGCACATAAAGTACATTATTGCAGTTCTAGGCACATGATGAAAACCAGTCAAACAAGTAATACCTCAAAAGCAGCATCAAGCTGCACATCTGGTTCAACGCCTACATCACCAGTTGATACTTCTTGCAGAACCCCTCCATCTCCTAACACAACAGTTCCATCACAACAGCATCTGTTAGCATTACCTACCAACCCAATTATTATATTACCATATTCTTTGTTTCGCAGTGCCAGTATTCTGCCTGCTATATCATCAAACATATCCGGAATATCTAATCCTGATACGCCCTGTTTTTTATTTCCTAATGGAACGTTACAACCATTATCGCAAGCCCTTTCGACTACGACAACTACTCCTCCTACTGAAGTACTAAAGAATGTCAATAAAGTAAAGGAAACGCCCATTAGAGATAGTTCGGCACCACTTGATCTTAGTATGAGAAAATCACCTGAAATGCGAGATTTAGTAATTGATTTGGGCGACGATAATGAAAAAGAAAATAAAAAACGCAAGACGCCTACACCTGAAAAAATAGAATGCGCGCCGTCGATAAGAGGTTCTCCCCCATTAACGCCATCTTCGCAACCGGGTACTTCGCCTTCATTGAGTGTTTCGCCAAAAAGAAAGCATGATCACCATTTAGATGGAACGTCCAGAAGTAATAGTCCAAGACATAGTAGAATTACACCAAAATTGACAACAGACAATGTCGATCGTTTGCAGCCAAGTCCGGAAGCTAATAATCCTGCTCCTAGATATCCTATACACCCACTGTTAAGTGGCCCTCTTTCAATTCTTCCTCCAGAAATCCAAATGCGTTTAACTTCTTCAGAATTTCCTCAGTTACCGGTAACACCGCAAGTACTTGTGAAACAAGGAGTATCAAAATGCAAAGAGTGTAACATCGTCTTCTGCAAACATGAAAATTATATTGTTCACAAAAAACATTATTGTTCCGCTAGAATACAAGATGATGATACTTCCAAAAATTCCACAAGTCCACCAGTTAGTCCTAGAAGTGCAGGAACAACAAGTCCAGCTGGACAATACCAGCAATTAATATGTATGGCTTGTGGCATAAAATTTACGTCATTAGATAATCTGAATGCTCATCAAGCGTATTACTGTTTGAAAAGAAACGAAGTAGATCCACGAAGATGTGGGCGTTGTCGCGGTATAGCCGAACCTGGTCATCAGTGTGGTAATACTTCGGGAATGGGATACAAATGCCCCTGCTGTGACGTAATTAGTCCAACACCTAGTGCTGCACAAAGGCATATGGAAAGTCATACTGGAGTTAAAGCATATCGATGCACCATTTGTCGTTACAAAGGAAATACATTGCGTGGCATGAGGACACATATAAGAATGCATTTCGATAAGAGATCACCAGATTTGCAGGTAAATTATGAATAGGCGTTTATTATTAGTATATGCACATAATTTCTGAATTAAGTCAGTTACATGTTAATAACAAGGTGTGAATCCAAAAAACATGAAACACTCGCTAAAATATCATCTGAAAAACAGCCCAAAAATAATCTAATTATAATCATATTTTTAATTTACTTAAATAAAAGATTATTTTTAGTCCAGTTCTCTGAAAATGCACTAGCAAATCAAAGATAATTTTAACCCATTATATTTGTAGAATTAAATAACCGAAATACTTTTGAAATATTTTTAGCGTAAATCTCTCTTGCATTTTTATTATATTCATTAGAATAAAAATCCTGAGCGGAAAGTGATCGCGAATCTTTAGAAAGATAAGCTTTACAAACAAAATTTATCATACACCTCACAGAAGCCTTCAGTTAAAGGAATAGCTAGCAATAGATAGGCGTGAGAAGCCAATGTAAGCCAAATTTTTTCCTCTGGATGTATTTAAAAATATAAATTTACCAAAAAGAAATAGACGCTTTGAATAATAATAATTTTGTCTTTAAAATATGTAGTATGAGATAATAATCATTTATAAACTTTTCTTCTATATCTTAAAGAAATGAATCGATTTAATCTTATTGTATTCCAAGAAAAAGCTTTTTTTACGTGTAATAATAACAAGCAAGTGTGATAATTTTTATTGTTTAAAATTCTTGCAAAGATGGTGATATTCCTTTAAAAATTTAGAAAGTATTAATTAATTTTATTGGTTTAAAATTCATTTGTTTTTCTAAACCATCAATCCTGAGTTATTTAAATTTAGTTTTAAAATATATATATACCACAAGGTGATATTTACCACTGGAAACGCGTCTGACCTATGAAAGCAAAAAAAATATAAGTTCTTCATAATTTAAATATATTTCATTGACATTTATCGCATTTTGGCAAGAAATAGCACTAGTTGATTTTTGCAAATGCTAGAGCCATTTGCTCTATGTTTATGCTATGACATACGACAGCTAACTGCTCTAATTTGATTTTGGAAAAGAAAATGAGTAATTTGATTGAATATTTGAAAGAGGGCTCCTCGAGGTTCACTACTAGGGTTGATTAAACGCATTGATTGACTCAAACCCACCGCACACGACACGAGAGATTGCAGAGAATACGTCAGCAAGCTAAATATTTATATTCCCCGTGAATTTCAAAATGTTCACTTTATAGCGCTTAAAAACATTATATATATATATATATATATATATATATATATAATATATAATATATATTATTATAATATATATTCTGTAAATTAAACTGTTCATACAATTCATACAAGAAGTAAAGTTCTTTTAACAAACGCGAACATACATATTAAGGTAAAATGTTCACTAATTGCTTTCCCTAGAGTGTTCAATCGGTTGACAATTTCGCTTGATGCCCCAACAATATCATAGTCATCATATGTACATACATCCCATCTGCCCTGAAACCGTGCCTCTATGATCTTCAAGTCTTAGTGGAACCGCTCAGCCTGCTCACAGCGTGGTCACATTTATATAAGCTGTACGGAAAAAAAGTTTTCTTCGATTATCGAGGGGTGGTGCACTCCGAATTCCTTCCGACCGGCCAAACTGTCAACAAAGAATACTATTTGAGTGTTATGCGTCGTTTGCGCAATGCTATTCGTTAAAAGAGGCCAGAATTATGGGCCGACAACTCTTGGTTTTTGCACCACGATAATGCACCGTCGCATACTGCATTAATTCTTCGTGAGTTTTTCGTCAAATTTTCAACCAATATCGTGCCGCAACCACCGTATTCGCTTGATTTAGCTCCGTGTGACTTCTGGCTATTCAGCAAACTCAAACGACCGCTCCGGGGAAACCGTTTTGAGTCAATTGTAGACATTAAACACGAATCGCTACGCGCACTGAAGGCTATTCCTGAAATTGACTTTAACAACTGTTTCGAGAATTGGAAGAAACGTTGGCACAAGTGCATTGGGGCCAGGGGGAATTACTTTGAGGGGGACGAAATAGATTTGGAAGAATAAATTAAGAATTTAAAAATTATGAACAAAGTCTTACTATTTTTTGCCCACAGTAGTATCTAATAAGTCATAAATAATTTTAATAAAAAGTTTAGAAAATTAGATACGGTTTATAACTTATTTCTATAGAAATAAATTTGAGAAAATAAATTTTGATG
This sequence comes from Dermolepida albohirtum, assembly GCA_031893035.1. NCBI lineage: Eukaryota > Metazoa > Arthropoda > Insecta > Coleoptera > Scarabaeidae > Dermolepida > Dermolepida albohirtum. Next base: position 236,144 of record JAVIWB010003981.1, on the reverse strand, counting down.
TAGGAGTAATCCAAGGTGTATTTTTCTTTTACTTAGGCACATTTACGGAAAATATTTGAAATTTGTGGAAAGCTTTCGAAAAATGCCCAAATATTTCGTTTGTCTATAATGTGTCATAACAACATTAAGTATTGTTGTACATACAAGGGAGCGTTTTTATATTCGCGGAATGAGCGGGTTGTAGAGGGGTGAGTAGGCGCATTGGGGGCGTGGCCTGTGCCGCGACTCATGATTAGTATAAATACGAAGTTTCATTGTTATTAGACAGTTAGTCTTTGAGCTATCGTCAACCAAGTAACATAATCAGGAGTGAAAAGTGAAATATGGAAAAAATCGAATATCGTGCCGTTATAAAGTTCCTTACCAGGCAAGGAAAATCAGTCGCGACCATATTGAATGAGATGTCATTGGTTTACGACGACTCTTGTCCAGGAAAAACCATGGTGTACAAGTGGCATAGTTTATTTAAACAAGGAAGGGAATCCCTTGAAGACGACCCGAGGCCGGGCAGAAGCATTGAGGTGACCACGCCAGCACTTATCCAAAAAGTTGAACAAATTGTACTCGAAGATGCTCGACTAAAGAAGAAACAACTCGCAGAAATGGTTGGAGTATCCGATACAACAACTTTTAAAATCCTACACGATCATCTCGGCATGTCTGAGGTCAGCGCAAGATGGGTGCCGAGAATGCTCACGCCGCCGCAAAAACAACAGCGCGTAGAGTGTTCGCGTGCATTTTTGGACCTCTGTAATGAAGACAAGGATGGTGTATTGAGTGGAATTGTTACTGGACACGAAACTTGGGTACAACATTATGAACCTGATTCCAAACAAGCCTCCATGCAGTGGCATAAAAAGGGCACAGCAGCTCCCAAGAAATTTAAAGTGTCACAATCAGCTGGGAAACTCATGGCAACGGTATTTTGGGACTCGGAAGGAATATTGTTGATTGATTATAAAGATAAAGGTGTTTCTATAACCGGAGAATATTACGCTTCAATATTAGAGCGACTAAAAGAAGCCATTAAAGAGAAAAGACGGGGAAAATTGACAAAAGGTGTTCTGCTTTTGCACGACAACGCGCCCGTCCACAAGAGCCGCGTTGCGTTAGCTGCCCTGCATAAGGTGGGCTTCGAAATTGTGAATCACCCACCCTACAGCCCAGACCTGGCCCCGAGTGATTATTACCTGTTTCCGAAAATGAAAAAAGAGCTGCGGGGTAAAAAATTTACTGCCGATGATGAAGTCAAGGAGGCAGTTTCGGCGTATTTTGCAGATAAAGAGAAATCATTTTTTATGAGGGTATAAATAAATTAATTGAAAGATGTGAAAAATGTATCCGTCTTGCAGGTGAATATATTGAAAAAGAAAAATAATTTGGTTTTTTTATTTCCACCCGTTGTCCCCCATTCCGCGAATATAAAAACGCTTCCTCGTACATTGCTTACATATATGTATGTATAAGTTCATCAAAGAGATGTAGTTAGTACATTCTTTGTAGCTAGCTTCCAAATGGAAATACAATTATTATTTATATTTAATATCAGAACCGCTACATAATGCGCAAAATGCTTATCAAGCTGTGATTTATTTGTTCGATATATAGAGAATACGCCAAGCAATATTCAATTGTAAACTCATATAGCAGATATTTTGGGTTGTGTATTTATAATTTTAGAATAAGTTCAACATTTTATTCAATCCAGTAGAACGTATGCTAGGTATAGTTAAGTATAGCATACGTTAAAACAGTTCCACAATTTTTTTAAATTACATTTAATAAGAATTATCAAACTATTCTTAATAAATATCAAATCAACGAAAGAAACTATGCATGCACATTATTGAAATATTTGTAACTATATACATATATTTTTATTTTAGGAGGAAAATTACATCACCTATATAATGGACGATGAATTAAATACTGTAGAAGCACCGACGAATACAAGTACGCCGGTTGTTTCTGAAGATCGGTCCGTATCTCCTGCTTCGGAGGGCCATTTAGAACCCCTCCATCACTGTCAGAGTTGCAATTATAGTTCTATTTACAAAGCCAACGTCATTCGTCATACAAAACTTGTACATGAAACGATGTCTCCAGAGGCCATTACTAATGGTTCTGAAGAAAGAAATTCTAGAAAAGAACTCGTAATAGAAGACGATGAAGAAATTATAGTCAAAAAGGAAGCGATTGAACCCGAAGTTATAATAGCTCCTGTAGACGAAGAAGAAAAGGAAGAGTTTGTAGAAGTGGTTAACGATATTAAACCTAAGATAAATGTTTCTCAAGAAGCTGACATCATGCAGGAAGCTTCCAAACCTGGGCCCAAATATTGCAAATCGTGCGACATTTCTTTCAACTACTTTTCCACCTTCATTGCACATAAAAAATTTTACTGTTCAAGTCACGCTGGTGAAATAACAAGCGCATCCACAAACAACAATAATCCTACCACTAGAGCTGCAGAAACATCGGTTTTATGAAAAAGACAAAAACAGTGTAGATAGTTATAAAGAAATGGTGATTTAAGATATAAAAAAAAACATAAGTGTTACAGGCCAGTCCCTATAATTGTATACGCATCCTGTTATATACATATATTACACAATTTATGTAGATAGTAGTGATGAACGACGTAAGAAATGTAAAAATATGAGAGAAATGTTGTTCATAACAACCAATCTATTTGCAATATTTCGACTATGTTACGTTTTTGTTTATGTAAATCAAAGATTTATTATATATTATTTGTCTTTTTTCAAAATCGTAGTTTTTATATTTTTGTTTAGTTATACTTCTGCAATGCCAAAGCATAGAAACTGCATGAGAACCTGCAATTATTTCTTCTACATATTTCTTTTTATATATGAAACTCGAATGATATACAGATACTTGTAAAATTGTAAAAGTTTGTTTTTGTTTGTAATCTAACGAATCAATTGCATTCGATAGTAATTGTACAAGTGGATTAATGTTTTAGCTGTGGTGTTTCAAACACCTCTCAACGGTATACAGTGATTAATCATTCTCGGAGACAATAAATTATTTATTTCTATTTGAAATTTATTTGTAAACCTAGATCCTATAAAGAAATAGTGAATACATTCTGCAAAATTGCAAATGTAATAAACTGTTCCCATTTCATCTTTTACTGTCACAATTTCAAAGATATGTTAATTATCTTCTAATAGGGCAGACACTTCGGTTTTAACCGCTTTAAACTTTTTAAAAGTTTAATTAAATATGCAATACAAGTGTGCAATATATAATTGCGATAGTCATTAGGGGTCTACATGTTAGAAAAACGCAGAACAATATATGTGAAACAATTTTGATATAAAAAAAGGAACGCGAATTTCACCAGTTTTAGCAGATTGATAGAAGATTTAGACTTGCATTGCATCAGGTTTGGCCATTATAATTCAAAAATGTTTTTTTATCTAAAAGGTAAGCAGACAGTTGTTAAAAACATATTATCACGAAACATTAAATTTTTTTAAATATAAAAGCAAACTATTTTATGTTAAAATTCTAAGTATCCATGGAGTATATTCCTCTTGAATTTGAAAAAGTAATGGTAGATTAATATGCTTCAAAACGTCTTGAACTAGATACCATAAATTATATGGTGTCAATCTTCACTTGTCCAAAACATTTTTTTCCATTGCTGAGCAAAACAGTTAGTCCCTTCTAACGTTCAATATTTTTGCGGAGTGAACGTTATTATTATACCGTACAAATGTATGTTCTATTACATTACATTTTGTTAAGAACATTCTCTTTATTTACACTTTTATATATAGCAGAGCAGCAAATCTATTAGATAATATATTTTTCCGGGATTTTTTTCCATTTCAATAGTCTTCTTTTTATGCTTTATTTCCTGGCCCCTTTCTTTTTTCTTTCTCACTTTTTTCGTGTTCTTTAGCTTCAATAATTTGTATCTATTAATCACTAATAAGCACTCATTGAAGTTTTTCTTTCTTAGTTATCTTTTTATCTCTATGTTAATGTTATCACGTATTTCTGACAGATTTCTTGGTCTCTTCTAACAGATTTAGTTTGCTTTCTGGCTTGAGTGCGTCTTCTCAATGTCTTTTCTTTAATTTTAATTCGGCATCGTCTTTTCTTCTTTACTTGAAGGCACAATAACTATAATCTGTGGAATATTAATTTTTTATTCAACTTTGGAAATTGTTTCTCGTTATATCTATCGAAATTGTCAAATTCAGGAAAGCTAAGTCAATAGCTTGATTATCATCTCCCTTCTACAGTGTTGTATTTAAATGTTCTGATAATTCATTTTGAAATTCATTAACAGTAAAGCTGAAATTAGGTTCCTTATTTGTCAAACCCTATAGAGATCTAAGTAAGCTATATTTCATTCCCATATTTAATTCATTTTAAATGTTACTATAATGCTCACATCAATCAAGTTTTCTAAATAACGTAGACATGTATTCTTATTATTTGTTTACAGTATTATAATTATTTTTTAACTGATATGTTTCCGTTAAATGCATTTACTGTAGGTGACAGCGTATGCATTAAGAGGAAAGAGGCTACCTGAGGCAAAACCAGATTTTATATCGTTTTCAAAATTTTCATGTTTCAAAATAACAGGGACATCATTATTTTGAATTCCTTGATCATCGTCTTCAAAGACTCACTATATATACATTTTCTTCCAGGCTGAGTTAAGTGGGAAAACGAAAACCACAGTTTATGAAGTATTATGGATTTGACACGAGAAAATTTTTTCAAGTGAACAGACATATGGGAAATTTGGTCATCTAGAAAGTCTAATAACTAGACGAACAATTATATTTTTTGTTAAAAAAGATCAAAATCATTGCAAAAGAGGACCATCCATCCATCCATCCAGAATTTCTTTTCCCCATACCCCATGCAAGTGGTGTAGCTTTAAAGAGTGGCTTCGATAATTGATCATATTTAATAAAGGAATTGGATGGAGCAATTTGACCTTTAGCATTTACTGTTACGGGGGTCGTAATATTCAGCTCTTCAAAATTTTTTGTTATAGCACTAGCAGGCTTTCCTTTCTCTGCTAAAACCAAATAAACTTTTAGGGATAAGAAAAAAGCCGTTTCATTCATGTGCTCTACCCCTACCTTTCAATTTGATTATTTCGGCATTTTCCTCTAATTTATACCATAATATTGTTCATGGAATATTAAAAAGTTTAGCTGCACATGCAACACTCATTTCTAAAGTAAAAACAAAATTCTTATCTGAAAATGCATTTTCAAGTGTTTCTTTGCTGTACTGATAAATTGGTCCGCTTCTTCTCTCAGTCACTTTATAAAATAGCAAACCAAAAAAAAACTATAATGTATATATTTGGCTAATAGCAAAGAAGCAGATATGACATTCATATAAATTAAGGACTATGGCTAAAACAGGAGAAGCAAGTACCTATTTTAGTCACTACCTTAGCAAAAGCTATTGTATTTGGTAACTTTTGATATTAATTTTAGTCAATAAGTTAACGAGGTCTGTTTTTTTATAAAAACCTACAGTGAAGTATTGATAGTTTTTTACTTAAAAGTACTGTGTAAAAACTAAAAAAAACTGTAAAAAAGAATAAAATAAACAACCGCACAACCACTTGAAGCCTATGTAAATATTAGATTTTTTACGATTGCTAATAATAATTAAGTGGATATTTGTTACAGAAATATGAAACTTAAATTATATTTGTTATACAGAATTTTATAATCGACTAAACGCTTAAAAATTGTAATTGTAATTAAAGTAATAAAATCTATTGCAGTGTTAAGAACTGGTACGTCTATCCAACTTTAACTACCTAAAAATTTATGCCCTTAACAAATGAGAAAAGTTATTTTAAATTATAAGAAATTATATAAGCTAAAACCACAAAAGCTCGTAAATATACCTTCCTCCAGGGTGGAAAGTTTTTAGAAAACAAATTTTCACATTGTTACATCAGCAATAAACGAAGAGTTGTAGTCGGAATAGAAATTAAGTTCGTTATAGTTAAATATTGAAATATTTACGATAGTCTGTTTTGTGTTTAGGATTTCATGACCATTTTGTTTAAATTAAAAAATAACTGTGTAATTATTTTATTTATTATTATGTTATTTTTTATTCAAATGCTTTGGACGCCTATATCTTTCTTTCTTGACATGTCGGTAGATCATAGAAAAGAATACACGTTCTATCAGCGCTTATAGCTGAAAGCCATCCAAGAACTGCTATCATTAAATAATTGTAAAGTTTCTTGCTCTTTTATTGGTTAATGTAATACCAAACACAAAATAATTTTCTTAGCAGTGAATTGTATATCCATGTTAATACCAAATTTAGTTGATAGTTGTGAATAAAGTAAGTGAAAGTGAAATTATCACCAACCTTACCTATATTAATTAATCACTTCTCAAAGCAACATACTACCAGAGACCAGGTCCATAGAGTTAAATGGTGGAATAGTTCAAACTTTTGGTTAAATTCGAAACTGTCAGTTTCAGTGCAACAAACACAGTAGTCGGCAGTTATACCAGTGACGCGGTTCCAGCCCGGAAGCCCAGAAGAAGATAGTATTACAAAAAACGTAATACACGAGTATATAGTTGATCATAGCAAATGAAGTTTAATATTAACCTAATATAAAGTTAATACTTAATAAGCGATAAATGGTCGACTGTAGCATCTTGTGGTAAGAAAATGTAAACACGAACGGATGTTTGGAATATAAAAAAAATATTGCAGAATTTTTATTTAATATGTGTAAATATAGGGTTTTAGATAATATTTAAATTTTCTGATCCATTTTGCTATTAATTACTAATAACCACTAACGTCTATTAAATATAAATGAAAGAAAAGCCCAAAATAGAATGAAAAAGAAATAAAACAATAAAGCACAAAATACAAAACTATGTATTCAATTGTTATCAAATGGTGTATATAACTAAAATTGGCATAGATAATTCTATACCTCGTTATGATTCATTTCTAACAAATCTTTATGAGTTGAATTTCTTTGTAAATTCATATTTTAGATCGTTGGATAGTTATACTTAATTCCATTTCTTAAAAGTTTTGAATAGGGTTTCTTATAAGACAATTTCAGACAGAAAAAGTTATCTTGCTTAACAATTTTCCATTAAAACAGAATGTTAAATTTTAACGTTATAGTAGTAATTTGATCAATAAGGTTGATATATAACCCCTTTCCACATTAACTTTTGTAAATTCTGTATACGCATTTCGACAACCAAGTTGTCATCATCAGCAGATAATTTCAAAGTGTCGCACCTGGTAAAACACGGCGAAAAACAACCGCACGAAAATCAAACTCCGTACGCGATCCACACCGTTCAAAACCAAGATGTACACTGTGTTTGTTTCACAAGATTTTTAAAAATTATTCTTACTTAAACTAACATGCACTACATTGAAAAAGGGAATTACGGTCAAGACAGTCAAGTGCCTGCCTGTAATTTATTATATTGTTCGTCCTCTGACATTAAGTAGGGAAAAAAGGGTCGATTGTACGGGGCCAGTTTCATTATTGTTCACCACATGGTTTAAATTCTTTAAAATGTGCATGCTTTCATACGTGTCTAGTTCTCGATAATTATACACGTTTTTTATCAGATGTAAACAATCCATATTAACACTGTGGTTATTTTCTAATACATGTTTCGCTAAACCCGATTTTTCCGGTCGGTTGAATTTTATGTGCGAAAGGTGTTCTTTATACCTGGTTTCGATCGATCTTTTAGTTTGGCCGATGTATTGTCTATTGCACTCTAAACATTCAATTCGATAGATTCCCGATTTTTTATTTTCTTCGATTTTGTCTTTTGCATTTCCTAAAAGCGTTTTAAGGGAATTATTGGGGCGGAAACAGACTTGAAGCCCGCGATCTTTAAAAATACTATTTAGATTTTTTGTCATGCGATGATAAGGTAAACAAACAAAATGCTTTTCCCGATTGCTCTGTGGTGATAGACATGTGGTGTCACGGATTGTTTTTCTTATGTTGGCCTTTCTAATTAATCCATTGATTATTTCCGAATCGAAACCGTTGTATATCGCGATATTCTTAATGAGGTTCAATTCTCTTTCATATCTTACTTTTGTTAGTGGGAAATTGATCAAACGATTAATCAGAAAATTGAATGAAGCCATCTTTTGTTGCATGCTATGATTTGAGTCCGCCGTGATGAATCTATTGACATTGGTTTCTTTTCGGAAAATATCAATTTCTATTTTGAGATCATTCCTAATAACTAAGGTGTCCAAAAAAAGGCAACTTGTCATTGTTTTCTTTTTCTACTGTAAATTTAATTGTCGGGAATTTTGAATTTAACTGTTTAACGAAATCATTTAAGTTGCATTTTTGTGTATTGAAAATCGCGAAAATATCATCGACATACCTGACCCAAATTCTTGGAAAATATTTAGCTTTATTTTTTAATTCTATTTCAAAGTTACTCATAAATAGGTCCGCTATGAATGGAGAAAGACAATTGCCCATTGCAGTTCCCTGTTTTTGTTCATAGAACTTCCCTTCGAATTGAAAACAATTTTGGGACATGCAAAGGTTTGTTAATCTCACGTATTCCTTTATTTTCTCTGGTTCGATCTTATTTTTGTGAAGAAGTTCTTCTAAATATTTTAAAGTTTCTGGGATCGGTACCGAAGGAAACAATGACATTACGTCGAATGAAACTAAAATTTCTCCTTTTTCTAATTTACAATCTTTGATCCTTTGGATAAATTCTAATGAGTTAGTGAGTTAGACTTTCAAGTTTTTCGGGCAAATTTTTGTATTCATTCACTAGCCATTTTGATATCAAGTAAGTAGGGTGCGACACTTTGAAATTATCTGCTGATGATGACAACTTGGTTGTCGAAATGCGTATACAGAATTTACAAAAGTTAATGTGGAAAGGGGTTATATATCAACCTTATTGATCAAGTCAATCAACCACAGGCTCCATCAAATTCAACTTATAGTAGTAACATTATTTGTGGACTTTGAGGTCTTACTTATTTAGTTTTGCTTACTCACTTATATATTAACTAAGCAACAAGAGCGTGAAATTTTACGTAATCCAAGAGGCTGCAGCAAATGAAAAAGACAGGCCAAGAATTTTTTATACCCCCGTTTATGCTTTACTGTAGCCTTGGGTATTTTGAACAGGTGAAGAACAAATGCATTTCCAAAATATAATCTAAAATGAAGGTACTGTGTACAAAAATACTATGGTTTATATATAAAATAAATACCCACTTTTTTTAATAATTAATGCTAGAAAAATAACCCTAAAATAATTTGAAATGCTATTACTTTTCTTATCTTATAAAAAAATAAAAATTACTTTTTGATAACACCAAGTGAAAAATGAGATGGCATCAAAGGATGAACGTAAATGTAATTAATACACATTCTTACCTAATAACAAGAAACTCCCTAACCACAATAAAATGATATCTATTGCTCTGTTCGGAAGGCGCGACTACAATGCAACTTTAAAATGTCACACACAAAGAGAGAGACATATATATACAGTACCGTGCAAAAGAAAGAAGCACCTAACAATATTTTCCAAAACTTATTTACTAAAACGTTTTTACTAATAATTATTGTGTCAATTTAATTTATAATACTTAATACATCTTTTCAAGAATATATATATATTGGTAGAAATATAATCACTGGAAATTTTTTAACATCATATTTTCGCGTAGAGGTGAGATCGACCGCCTGATAAGAGGATTAAAGTAATAAATTTTATTGCACCACAACGATCTGAAATAAAATTCCAAGGGGAGTTATTTATCTATAAAATTTTGTTTTTAATTCAGCGGTAGAAACGATACAAAGCGGTTCCACAATAGAATTTATTTAGATTCTTAAAAAACGCGCCTACGAGTGATATTTTCATTTTAAGAAAAAGTGATTTGTAAATTGTTATAGTAGATAGAAAATGCCTAGAATAGCATTACTAGACAGAAATAAAATTATTGTTTTACACCAAGAGGGTAACAGTCAAGTTAAAATATCAAAGATAGTGAAATGTTACTGGTACTTCGGTACATGCTTCAACAGTAAGGCGACACGAAAACCCTTACTGCGACGAAATAATAGAGCGAAACGATTAAAATATGCCAGAGACCACGAAACTTGGGGACATAATTAGTGGCGACAAGTACTATGGACTGACGAACAGACGTCAGTATGTTAGACGATGCCCTGGTGAATCGTTATTGGAACCATGTTTACACACTACAATAAAGCATGGAGGAGGCAATATCTAAGTTTAGGATTGTATTTCGACAGCAGATGTGGGTGAAATTGTAAAAATAAAAGGGAAATTAACTGGTGAGAAATACAGAACACTAGTAGAAGAATACGCCATACAGGGCAGTGACTTATTGGCAATAATTTCATTCTACAGCAAGGTAATGATCCCAAGCATACCTCAAAACTTGTGAAAACTTATTTAACACAGCATGAAGCAAATGGGGTATTGCAGACTGTGATATAGCCACCTCGAAGTCCTGACTTAAATATTATTGAGCATGTGTGGAATTATCTTAACAGAACAAAGTGTGAAAGGGGGCCAAAGAACAAACAAAAAAAACTTTGGAACATACTACAGGAAGATTGGTACCTGAAAATTTCATTAATTCATTAATGGAAAGCCTACCAAGAAGAATGCAGGATATCATAAAAAATAAAGGTGGTCATACAAAATATTGAAAATGTAAGTTGTTGTATGTTTAAATATCTATACATTAAAAAAAATTTCAACTTATGTAAGATTATTATTTATCCTTTCATAATAGTGCTAGTTTCTATACATTAAAAAAAATTTCAACTAATCATGTAAGATTATTATTTATCCTTTCATAATAGCTTTTTTCTTGTAAAATTTGAAATCTGGCGAATATGGGGGGTGGGGAAGCAGATCAAAACCCAATTCGTTCAATTTTGCCATTGTTTTCATCGACTTGTGGCAGGGTGCATTGTCTTGGTGAAAAAGGATTCTTTTTCTCTGCATGTGCGGTCGTTTTTTTGCGATTTCCTCCTTCAAAAGCACCAGTAAGTCAATATAATAATCACTGTTCATCGATTTACCTTTTTCGGGGTAGTCAATGAAAATCACGCCATGTGTATCTTTTTTTGCATAGTACTGTATATTTTCCGGTGTAACGGCTATATATATATATATATATATATATATATATATATATATATATATATATATATATATATATATATATATATATATATATATATACTCCTCTGGAACGCTATTTTCTTCCTTTCGATAAATTGTTTGCAAAGCTTTTCAATTTTCTAGAAGTAATTTAAAATAAAGCTGTACTTTAAGTGATTCCAGAAATTTATTTAAAATAAATTCCTAAATTAGAAAAATATTAAGTAGTTTGGGATATATAAATTTCCAATACATTGTTTCAAAACAGTAATACTTTATTATAAAATATAAACGCACGTATTATTTATAAAATCTCTAAAAATAATTAAGCATGTAAATGACAAGTTTTAATTATTGTTACATTCAGAAAAGTGAGCGGTATAGCAAGCTTATACAATGAAAGGAAATACATATATTTGAATAATAATAATGTTAATTTCGAGGAATCTGGTTTTTCATAGCCTGTGGAACATAAAATAATATATTATCCTTTACTTTTCTGTAAACTGAACCACATCTAATGTATATTCTTCTACAACTAATACAAATTGACTCGACTGACTGCATAACATGATGCATTTTATTACTTTTTTATTTATCTCGATGTTCTAATTCATATTGATTCTGAAGTACAAATGCCCAACGATTAATTTTGTGATTTATCTCCTTCTTCAAAACTAATTTAATCGCATTAATCATCGAGATTTTTAAATTTTCAGCCATGCAAAAACACGTGAAGCCACTTAAAGCTTTTACTATAGCCAAAATTTCGAGTTTGTAACTTTGAAATTTTGCTTTACTATTTGTCGTTAGTTTACTATAATATGAAACTGATCTAAAGTTATTATCTTTCTGTCTTTGTAACAAAATAGCACCGCAACTTTTGAACACAGCATCACAATGCATCTCGGTTTCTAGTTCAAGTGAGTATATTAATAAAATAGGTGTGTCTATTAACTTTTCTGATATAACTATTAATTTCAAAAATGGATGCAGAACCTAGCACCAGTACTGCTACAAACACAAATATGTATTCTTCCCTGAAGAAACGAGAGAAAGCAAGCCACTTGAGTAGTGCTGAAAAGCAGACTATTATTAATGCTTACAAAAAAATTGTAACAGATACACCCAACATAAAAAAAGGTGACAGAAGAGCAGATCTCCAAACTAATAGGTAACTTTATTGAGTGCTATATGCAGAACATATCTCCACATTATACGATATGATTCTAAGAATTTGCAGACCGATATTACATCGAGTTGGTGGTGAATATAAAAATACAGGGAAAACTATAGAGCCGAAAAAGATAACTGGTGGACCTTCTGTATTGGAGTTTTTTGATGAAACTGTTAAAACTGTTATTTTCCAATAATTCACAACATATTTCATAACAATGAATCTCCAATGTTGACTTATATAAATAACAATAGTGAACTGCCAAATATGAGTTGCTCAACATTATATAGATTAACAAAGCAACTGTATATTAATATACAGTAGTGTCCGGTTATAATGAACTACTACTGGCCACTAAAAATGGTTCATTATAGCCGAAATTCATTATATCTAATAAAAAATAAATTTGAAAAATAAATTAGTACAAACGATTCTTGTATTGTATACTGATAATTTAAATGAACAAAAATTTATTATTTAACAAATTGTTTAAAATAGTCACTTATTTTAGACTATTTATAAGACAAAGTTACGTAAATACCATTCAAATACATTTCTACATTAGCCAGGCTGTTCAAAATGTTATCTGGAGCTTCATTGATTTATAAAAAAATTACGTACATCTATATTTTACACAACCTTTACAATGGGCACTTGCGGTAATGACGCAGTTTCATTATTCTCTTCTTCATTCTCACTGTCACTCGTATTAGTTGCTGATTTTGAACGTACCCAAGCAACAATATCGTCATCTAACAAAGTTTCAGTACACATAACATTTTCATCGATACGCACATAGTCTTCAAAATTTGCATCCATTTCCATAGTTGGAGGTAGACCATCACCATTATCAAGTTCAGTTCTCTTTAGCCACTCACTTAACGGGATTTCATCATCGTCATCGAATTTGTTTTGATGCTTAAGAAATCCTGCATCTTTGAAATAATTTGTTATTGTTTTTGCTGTGACGTTTTGCCATGCCATGTGAATACAGTTCACCGCATCAAGAAGACTAATACGACTGCCTTCTGCACTGCTATTAATCATTATTTTTTAAAGAAGAATTCGTCGATAATTGCTCTTCAAACTGTGGATAACGCCTTGATTCATTGGTTGTAATTTGGAACTAGTATTAGGAGGTATAAATACCAATTTAATGAATTTCAAATTCTTTACCTCAGGGTGCGCTCGACAATTGTCTACTAGTAGTAGAATTTTTCTCCTTAATTCATTATCCCAATCGCGCAATTCGTTACAAAAATATCTGACGTCATCCATGCTTTTTTATTAGAACTCTATTTTACAGGCAATCGTTTGCCGCGAAAACAACGTGGGTTTTGGGACTTGCCAATAATAAGTAACTTCCTTTTTTCTGTGCCTGTAAAATTTGCTGCAACCAAAACCGTGAGCCTTTCTTTTGATAATTTTCCACCAATGCAACTATCGCCCCTAAATTGCAACGTTCTGTTGGGCATTAGCCTGTAGAATAGACCCGTTTCATCTGCATTGAAGATGCCGTGGTCTTCATAATTTTGTCGTATGTTGGGCCATTTATTTTGCAATCAATCATCTACTACTTCCACATTAACTGACGCTGCTTCGCCTACAACTTTTACACTGTTGATATCGTGACGTTTTTTAAATCTTTCGATCCAGCTTCGACTACATTTGAAATCGCTATCTTCCACTTTGCTTCCCAAGTCTTCTGCTTTTGTTTGCAGTAAAGCACCGGTAATCGTCGCATTCTTACGTCTTTGCTGAGAAAACCATAACAAAAGCCCTTTATCCACCTTATCGTGAGCTGATTTTCTAATTTTTTTGTTCATAATAATTCTTGAGTATTTTATCTTTCTTTCCAAATCATACAAACCGTCGACTTGTTTAAATTCAGATTCTTACACACATCAGCTTGTTTTAAACCACTTTGTAAATTTTTAATAATTTCATACTTTCTTTCTAAAGTGAAGTAAAGCTTTGCGCTTTTGTTTTTGATTATCACTTGGCGCCATGTTTATAAACCCATAAGCTACAATTGGTAAATACTGTAACACGAACGGACAACGTAACATGACTAATTTGTGAGACAGACTGAAGGGGAAGGACTGACAGGCACCGCGTTTTTGATGTAACGGAGTTTTCGGGGGATTCCCATTCGAGCGATAAAGTTCATTATAAGCGGCACATTGTTTTCGGTTGAAACGTAAAATATGGTTCATTATATGCGAGTTCATTACAAGCGAAAAATAATACATTGAACTTAAGGGACGATTTATTTGGCCATCTAAAACGGTTTATAATAACCGAGAATTCAATATAATATAATATAATATATATATAGCCTTTGTGGAAGGACTTTCAACAGTATTAAAAAATCCACAGTTCGGATGGCTTCATAGAGAATGGGTTGTTTGAAGTGAAGAAAACATCTGACAGTGAATACATGTTTGAAGACTGCTCCATTAAGATATTTCCTAACGATGCCGTCGTAGTTATGGAAAATGTATTTCATAGGCGCAAAGTTGAGAAGACGCTGTCGACATCGTGGAAAAACGTAGAAATACAAAATTGGTAGGAAATAAGGGGATGAAATATGAAGACGATATGGTCAGAACAGAATAATTGAATTTGGTAAAAATGATTAAAAGTAAATGCAATGCATATGTAATTAATGAAATGGCAAAAAAATATAAAATGAAGTTGTTGCAAAAAATAAAATTTTTAAATTAAACAAACTTAAGCAACTTTTACTGGATGATCTCAATAATGTAGCTGCAACCACCACCAGTGCATAAATAATATTCTCTTGATGCAATTATCAATAAAGTGATAGAACCATTGATTTCTGTTTGAGAAGACGGTAATGATAGTGATGATTCGAATCATAAAATAATTTAAGAGATCAGATATTTTGGTCATCAACTTATTAATTAATAATCATAAATTTTTAGTTGTAAAATTTAAGCTATTTGCTACTGCATTAATTCCTTTTTCGTACTGCAAATATTAGATCAAATAAAATGATACATAAAAAAATTTGTTTGATTGACTTCAACTCCCCAGTGGTTAATTTAAAAAATTGTAGTTATTTAACTAAACAGCAAAAAAATTTAAGATTAAAATAAGTAGCTGTTTAAAGCTCGCCAGGAAATATTGTCATATCTAAAAACTAAAAAATAACAGATGAAATATAGAAACAGTCCGTGAAATGTCATTTCTTTCAATTATTAGGTATTATTATACCTATATACGTAATGTATCCATAACGAACTTTGAACTTTCTTAAACAAATAAAATTGCATGCGCTTTCTAAACAAATATCTTATCTACATACAAGAAAACAAAAATTTGAATACGTGGATTATGTAACAAACTGATTTAGTTTTATATTTTACACATATATTTAAATTTAATTTCAGTGCGTAAAATTGATTTCACGAATTTTACAGGTTATAAATGGAGTTTGGGTCGGTTCAGAAATTTGTCTCTCTTTCTGAAATACAGTATTCTAATGAAATACTGTATAATTAGAATAATTGTTTTTACTACTTAGCTCCACTTTATGTATCTGCATAGCGAAAACGTTGCTTAAAAGGATGTTTATTTCTATTTATTGCCTACACTTCTTCGAAGTACACGCCGTTAACCAAACGCTTGCCGTGCCAACTAATTATATGGCATACGTTTCTATTCACTTCTAACATTATTCCCTTGAAGGTTTTTCACGGAGCCGACCTTTCATTCATGTTGACGCTGTGTCAATGTATTATCAAACTATGATAAAAATTACCTGGTGTACTGTAAATACATACAATCTGCATAGTTTTAAAAGCAACTGTCTTTTAACAATATAATTTGAAAACTATGGGATATTAAGGCAATAACACGAACGAAAATAAGAAAATGACAGATAGCAACATAAATCCCGCCTTAAATTGCACACCTTTAACACAGTATTGCTTGTCTCGAATTACAGTCACAGATTTGAAAATTTCCGTACCTGAATGAAGTATAGTACACATCCCATCAGTTTAGGTCAATAAATATGGACTGGTTTATATGTACTTTTTGTTGCTAGTTTTGAATACACAAATATCAAGCATATTTATGATTTAATCGTCGATACGTTTATCAAAATTAATATTAATATTTGAAAATCAAGCTTGAAGATCCATTCCTTCTTTACATATGTAATGAACGTTTCCTGTTAGTCGATTTCTTGCTGCATCCAAAACTTGCTAATCCTCTCGAAAAATCGCAGGATGTGAAATGTGTCAACTCGCACAAAAAATGACTAATACTTATAAAATTATTTTGCTATTATTAATAATGCTTATCCAACTTGGTTTCAATAAAACACCGTACAAATATAAGTAAAATTATGTTACAAAGACAATAATGATGTTACTACTTGGTATTCTACTTTTATATTTTAATTTATTAAGAAAGAAAAAACATTAAATTTTAAAGACACTGAAATGTATAATTTTATATTCACTATTAGTGTAATATTTTTTGCTTATACACTCTAATGTTTCCACAAAACCATATAGAACATATATGTATATGTGCCAAAAATATAGATTATATGCAACTCTAGTACATTAGTCTCAATAATTTATTTTTATAGTTATAATCCAGTCGTTAAATCGAAAACTTCATATATATTTTACTAGTAAATAATTAGCTTTACTATTTTTATTTTAAACGAGTGAACTGTAAAAATAGTAAAAAAATTTAATATATTAGTTTTTATTCTATATTCTATTAAATTACAAATAAATGTATATCACTATATTTTAAGTATTAAAGACCCATTAATAATGTTGTTGTATGTATAGGTACTTGTGTTGGAGCAGAAGCCTGTCGCACACTCATTTCCCAAGTATCCAATAATTGTGAAACAGAAAAATGTTTCGGTAATTTTTTAACTCGGGCTAAAAGAGCAGTTTGTACAGCAGATAGGAATTGTGTTGCATTATATTCGTGAGCTGCCATGTTACATTTAGGAGATGTTAGCGGATAATCTTCTGGAACAGTAAGAGATACAGGTGGTACGCATGGCAAGTGTTTATCATCTAGCCAACAAATTAACTGAATTGTTTTCGATCCAGGTTGTTGATTAGGATCTAATGATACTTTAAATCGTTGATCAAGCCTTGCTATTTCACCCTGCAGTACATCGGGTATCTCGCTCGTGGGCTCTTCTATTTTCATTTTCTTCAAAGGTGGTACCAATCTATTACAGAAAAAAAAAAGATAATTATGATTTAACTGCTAGAAATTAGGATGTAATCAGAAATTGTGTTTCAAATGTTGAAATTACACCATAAATTGTTACATTAAATAGTTTCAACATTTCTCATTTATAACTTAAGCCCGAGGTATTTTAAGTATGTATATATGACACGACCGTCCTTTTTTAAAGGACTCTATTTATTTATTTTCAGATAAACCATTTATGAATACATCATATTTTAAATAATATCTAGAAAATCTGTGTATAATTTATTATCCCTTAAAAATATTATGTTTATACAGTCTATGTTCTTTAATGCCTTACATTTAAAAACGCATACTGCCCTTCCATATATTCCTGTTTACATCTACTAGTTTGATTTGTTTTGTTCTTTTTTCTTTGCTGTAGTACGTTATGCTTTCTTTATTAATTATAATTAATTAACTATAAATACCGCAGACGTAGTGACAAAAAATTTATTAGGGATTGTGTTGTTGAAACTTTGTCAATAACTCATCGATGAGCAAGGAGTTGCACAAACTTTAGTCTGGCCGCCACCAAATCCAAATTTAAATATTATCTAACACGTGTGGGATTATTTAGATCATGCAAGGCAGGAAAGATCGGTAACTAATGCCAATAAACTTTTTGATATTCTTTTGGAAGACTGGAATAATATTTCATAAGAGTTTTTGACAAAAGTGTTCGATAATTTACCCTAACGCGTGAGAAGTGTAATATCTATGTAGTAATAATATATAATAAATAACAATTAATAAAAAAGATAACCACCTTTAGGTAATACTATATATTTTTATTATTAATATTTTTCAGTTATATGCAATTATTTTTGTCGTACTATTAATATTAAAAGAAATACACTATGTAGAACAAAGTTTCTTTTTGATATTTTTTTTTGAAAATAGTGCAGATAGACTTTCTATAGTGGTCACTTACTTAGTACACTACTGTATATGAAATTGCATGGATTTGTTGTAATTTTATAGAAATTATATGAAACACGGATCAAACGTGTCACTAATAGCTTTGTTCTGTTCACTATTTTATTCTAGCACGCGTTCATAACTTCTACATCAATAAGAGTAATCTCCGTCATTGCGATATATTCGACCTTCAAAAATAAATATATCAGTATTTTCCCAAGGTCCTGAAAAAAGTTTTGAACTAAATAAATATATCAAAAAAAAATTACTATCTATTCAATCTGGGTTTAGGCGCGTATACAGTTATAAAACAACTTAAACAAATGCTACTGACAATATTATTTCAACTGCAGGTAGAGAATTTGATTGCTATATACACTTTTTTCTGATTTTTCAGGTAACAATTTCGACAGCATTAATAATATATTTTTAATTCTTAATTTACATTTCGTACTCGATTTACTTCCACTCTTTCACCAATTCTTTTTACATACACAAAGTTAAAGCACTTGTGTCTAACATCGCAGTTAATAATAATCACAGAAGAAGACCTAATTTTCTCAATTACTTATTTTATATTTCATCTTATGTGGCCATTGGCGATAATAGTTGTTAAATGAGGATTGAGTCTGCCTAAAGAGTCTTAATATAGAAGAAACGGCCGTCGCATTCATGTTCTCGTTCAGCTACTACATAAATAAGGAATTATGTGCATACATAAACAGACTTGTTCATTCTAGAATTAGATATGCGCTGTCCACAAGTGGAAAGAGTGCAGTTAGGTTAAAGCGCGCCAGAAAGGAGGATAGAATATCTCTCACTGGCAGTTTCGCTTTCTCCCACTTTTATATTGCAAACAACTTCCCCTACTTTCTCGCGTGCATCGACAATACGTACCTACATTTTTGAATTGTATAAATTATTTGATGCATTTTATTTGAATCTTTTAATAAAATGCAACATGGCTATTTTCTTGAAATGTTTTGCCGTTTGGCGTGAAACTAATAAAATATTCTTGAAATAAATGAAATAGAAAATTCTAAAAATTAAAAAGCTTTTCAAACATGGCTATTTTCTTGAAATGTTTTGCCGTTTGGCGTGAAACTAATAAAATATTCTTGAAATAAATGAAATAGAAAATTCTAAAAATTAAAAAGATTTTCAAACATGGCTATTTTCTTGAAATGTTTTGCCGTTTGGCGTGAAACTAATAAAATATTCTTGAAATAAACGCGAGAAAGTAGGGGAAGTTGTTTGCAATACAAAAGTGGGAGAAAACGAAACTGCCAGTGAGAGATATTCTATCCTCCTTTCTCGCGCGCTTTAACCTAACTGCACTCTTTCCACTTGTGGACAGCGCATATCTAATTCTAGAATGAACAAGTCTGTATATGTATATGTATATATATATATATATATGTATATATATATATATATATATATATATATATATATATATATATATATATATATATATATATATGTATGTATATGTTTAAGGTGTTAAATAAACCACACGTTGGCTTCCATTATTATTAAAATTAAGTATAAAATAAAACTTATTCATGAACTTACTTTGTTCTTATATTTTGTTATATGTAATTGCTTACTTATTTATTTATTTACTCTTTGTAAAGGTTTTGAATTGTGCATATTTTGATGAAATATGGATTAAGATAAACATATAAAAAATTAAAGTATTTGCCGGCTATATTATTACATAAATCAAATTTAAAATAATTCAAAATTAAATTTTGTATGTTTCATTTCTATTTGCAAACCTTATATAGTATCTTTAGTATAATACATTGACTTTCTTCAATATTGTCTTTATGACTATTAACAAAATGATTTATTACAAATATTAATGTACTAAACAAAAGAATAAAAATTAATTTGATATTTTGAATTTCTTTATATATTTACTATTATATTAATTTATTACTGAACTTGTTTAAATAAAAGATTCTAAATTTTAAATAAACTGTATTGTAAATCAAACTAAATAAAACCTTCTATCATTTAAAAATTATCATAATTCTTATTATTTACTGTTAAACTTTAATTCAAAACTCTAATTAAGAATTATACAATTTAATAACTAAATACCTTTTCAATATTTTAAATCTTTAAATATATTTTATTTAATTTTCAACTGTGACCAATTTTCTAATGATTTATTTAAATAATTAATTTTTGGTACCTTGTTTTTAACTTAAAGAATGCTTAATATTCTCCGTTTAAATAAAGTATTTCTTAATCATCCTTGTCCTCTTGATTCCTAGATGTTCCCCTCAGCATCAAGTTCTGTATCTTCTATATTTTTAACTTCCACTCCAAGTCGTACGTGCGCTTTAACCATTTTAATACTTATTAACAATTTTGACGACATATATTTTTCAGTCTTTATATTGTTATATTTATCACTGATTATAATTCTCTTTAAAATAGTTTAATCACTTTAAGTAACTTTAATAACTTATTTATAACATATATTTATAATTAGACTGAACGGCAGCATATAAACTAAAGTTACTTCCAGTCTTATGAATCAAATGCAATTAACAATAAACTACGTAAATAATAATAAGTACGAACGTCTGATCCCTGGCTTTCTCCAATTCTTCGGTGTTTCAAGTCGTGAGCAAGATACCAAATGGCTTCGTTAAACCTTAAGACTGCAGATTAAGCTGTCCACTTGATCAGATAAACACGGGATCTTCGCACACACACTAACTCAGTCCGTTCAATAATTAATAAGCTACCAAATGTGAGATAGGTAAGATCCCTCAGGGTTGTTTTGAGCATTAATTAATGAAATTAAGATCGTTCTTTTAGTAATATGCCAATATTAATCCAAATTGAACTGTTCAACCACGTGTCGAGGTTTATAGACTTATCTGCTCAATCCCATTAAGTCATTAATAATAATAAATATATAATAAATAATAATTGTTCGATCGGCATAATATATTCCAACGTAATCGTTGCTAAGTAGTAACTTAATTCCAATATGCTCAATCAATATTCAGGGCTGAATTTTTAATGGTGTAAACAAAGGTAGACTTCTTAACTGTCAAAAGGTAATCGATAAAAGAAGGCGATATCAGCAGTCCAATTTACTTTTAAACAACTCAATGGGTGACCTGTTCAAGAAACAATAAACGCGGAAAGGAACAAAATACCGACTCAATATTATGGCAATTAATTGTAAAACACCGGGAAATATTCCATTCAATATTATGACAATAATCATTCAAATCTACTAATTAAAATTAAAACATTGGAGAGAAATCTATAACTCTATAGTATTGATTATAACTTAAGATGATAGACGCGAGGGCGATAAGAGTGAGAAAGAATAATAAAACGAAAATTGATCAAATAATTATTTCCAAAATTTTCCAAATTCCAGAATGTACAGGAATGACCATAATAGTAACATAAATCGTAAAGATTTTTTTAATTGTTTTCTTTATATATCTCATTTGTTTTTAATTTTAAGTACACAACACATGTTTACTAGGTAATTGATTAATATTGGGTTGGCAACTAAGTACTTTCGGTTTTTACTGATAGAGAGCGTTGCTTTATTTTTTGTATAACGTATGTTAGTGCTGTACATTACCGTTTGTCGCGTGATACTAGTCACATTGACGTAACTTCAGAAGCAAGTAGTGCGTGATTTTTATTAAAGCTATTAGTTGTGGGTTAATTTTAAATGGAGTGCAGAAACGAACATTTCGACATGTTTTACTATTTTATTTCCGTAAAGGAAAGAAAGCTGCTGCGGCTCACAAAAAGATATGTGAAGTTTATGGTGCTGATTGCTTAACAGAGCGCACGTGTCAGAATTGATATAAAAAATTCCGTTCTGGAGATTTTTCCCTCAAAGATGAGCAACGTTCTGGTCGGCCTACTGAAGTTGATGATGACCAAATCAAAGTCATAATTGAAGAGGATCGTCATATAACTGTTCGAGAGGTTGCGGGGAGGCTACATGTATCGCACACAACAATTGAAAAACATTTAAAATGTCTTGGGCTAGTTAAAAAGCTTGATATTTGGGTACCTCACGAATTGAAAGAAATTCATTTAACACAAAGAATCAACTTTTGCGATATGCACCTTAGACGAAATGAAACCGACCTTTTCTTAAAAAAAATCATGACTGGTGATGAAAAATGGGTCTTGTACAGTAACATAGTTCGAAAACGATCATGGAGCAAACACGATAAACCAGCTCAAACCACATCGAAAGCTGAATTGCATCCAAGAAAAATCATGCTGTCAGTTTGGTGGGATTACAAAGGTGTTGTGTTTTTTGAGCTGCTTCCAAGGAACCAAACGATCAATTCTGATGTTTACTGTCAACAATTAATAAAACTGGATGAAGCAATCAAAGAAAAACGGCCAGAATTGTCAAACCGGAAAGGTGTAGTTTTCCACCAAGATAATGCAAGGCCTCGCACATCTTTGGCAACTAGTGGGAAACTATTGCAGCTTGACTGGGAAGTGATGCCACATCCCCCATACAGCCCTGATCTAGCACCATCTGATTATCATTTATTAAGAAGTTGGAAGAATTCTTTGAATGGTAAAACTTTCACAAATGACGATGACCTTCACTCGCACCTGGTTCAGTTTTTTTGCTGATAAGGACCAGAAATTTTATGAGCGCGGAATCATGCAGCTGAAAGAAAGACGGCAAAAGGTCATTGAGCAAAATGGAAAATATATAATTGATTAAAAACTATTCTTTGTTTAAAAAAAAAGGTGTTTTATTTTATACTACAAAACCGAAAGTACTTAGTTGCCAACCCAATAGAGAATCTAGCGATTTTGAATCCTGGTTCTATCTATAACATCTTGTTATAAATATTTTACGTCCAATAGGATTTTAACAATAAACCAAAAAATAACGCTTATAAATAAGTGAGTTTCTATTTATATCCTAATTTCCTATTTCCCTTATTTCCATAAAATATATAATTTTAAAATTAAGTATACAAATTTATCAGTGTTATTATTTATATATCTTTGGATTACTCTATTTTAATTGTACTTTTTTTCAATATAAACCCATTATAAATGTTCAATTTCTTAATTTTCCCTAATAAGAGAACTTGTATTAAACTCTAAATATTCTTTTCCATTAAATTGATGAGTTTTAATTATTCTTACCGTAATTATTTTGAAATTTATGGTATTATTAAAAACTTTTGACATTTCCTTCCGATCCCTACTTCTATCCAATGTTAATTTAACTTGTATTAATTGAAATTTATTTTATTTAAGTTTAATGTCTCATAGGTACAATACTCTCACATAATATAAGGTTTTATTTTATGTCGACGCAAAGAAATACGTTTTTACAACATTTGTTAAAAGACTGTGTATTC
The DNA here is from genome assembly GCA_031893035.1 of Dermolepida albohirtum. NCBI lineage: Eukaryota > Metazoa > Arthropoda > Insecta > Coleoptera > Scarabaeidae > Dermolepida > Dermolepida albohirtum. Next base: position 212,154 of record JAVIWB010003981.1, on the reverse strand, counting down.
TTTGTTATATTATCACAAGTGTTTAGAATTAAATAGAATAATACATTTATTCAACATATATAAAACACAGGTTTGTTCAAAAATATATACATATTTATATATTTTATATAGTGTTCTCAAATTTCATGACTTATAATTTTGTATGCTTTATATGCCAGTTTTTAAATTAATTTAATTTTTAATTAAAATAACATTATATATATATATATATATATATATCTACATATATACGTAGTAGGCGCCATAAATTCTCGGCCTGATATAGAAAAAAATAACTTGGTAAAATATAATAATTTTTATTTTTCAATATAATCTCCCCGAACTCCAATACATTTATTACAACGATCAATTAATATTCTATATTTGTATAAATATATAAAATGTTCTATTACAGCTGCTTGCAACTCCGTATATATATTAGAAAATAAATAATAATCACTAGGAGCCATGTCCGGGCTATACGGTGGATGTTCCATTTCTTGAAAACCGCATTCGCGGATGGCAGCTTGTGAAATAGTCGCAGTATGGACGGGTGCATTGTCGTGCAGTAATCGAACACCTTTTGTCAATTTTCCTGGACGTTTTTCACGAATATTGTTCCTCAATTTGTGCAGTAAAGACGCATAATATGTGCTGTTGACAGTTGTATTACGCTCTTTAAAATCTATGAGTAAAATGCCCTCACAATCCCAGAATATTGTGGCCATCACCTTTTTGGTTGATTGAACGACTTTTGCCTTTCTGGGACGAGGTTCATCGGGTCGCCGCCATTCCATTGATTCCTTTTTAGATAGGGGATCATAAAACAGAACCATTGTTTCATCTCCTGTGACTATGGACTCCAAAATCGGTTTTGGGTCGTCTCCACACATGTTTAAAAACGAGCGCGCACATTCGACCCGACGTTGACGTTGGAGAGCAGAAAGAAGACGCGGTACCCATCTTGCGCTAATCTTGTTCATACCCAAATGGTCATGGAGAATTCGGCGAACACTACTTTCGGAAATGTTAGACATCACTGCTAATTCCTTCACTTTCAAACGGCGATCTTCTAATACCATTTCTTCAACAATTGAAATTTTTTCAGGCGTTACCACTTCAATTGGCCGACCGGAGCGCTCATCATCTTCAAGGGATTCTTGCCCCAAACGGAAACATTTTGCCCACTTTTTTACAGTGGAATATGAAGGAGATAAATTACCATAAACGCCGTCTAAACGTTGTTTAATTTGAGTTGGTGTATGCCCTTCTTTTGTTAAGAACTTAATGACACGGTACTCAATTTTCGTTACCTCAGACATTTTCATGCACTACTTGCGTTGTCTGGCTGGGTACTAAAAACTACTACTATAATATATATGGTGTATATATATATATATTTGAACACGTTTGAACCTGTATAAGCTTGTCAGGCCGAGAATTTATGGCGCCTACCTCGTATATATATATATATATGCATATATATTGTGGAAAAAAATCTACGAATATCTCTTCATTGTTACTTACTTAATTTCTGGTCCAAAAAGCGCTTCAAGTGTAGGTCCAAATGTTCTATGCAAAGTGTGGTTAATAACAGGTGAATGGATATTGGTATTTATTGACTCTATTAAAGGATTGAAAGCATGGTGTTCTTTGAAGGTAAGATGAGTTGCAGTCGGTGCGGACACACTGCCATCACCACGTTTAAAATCCATTTTTTTTAAAACAACTTCACACTTTAACAATGTTTCCAGTGGCATTCTTTGTGTTGGATTAGACAAAATTTCAAGTAGTTTTTTCATTTTTGATGTTTTCTCCACATCTAATAAAAATATTATATTTATTTCAAGCTGCAAACCAATATTATTAAATTTATGTCTTTCACGTAAGAAGACATAAATTATTACAATTATACATTTGGGCTTGTTTCACCACTATACAGACGCAGGTAAATGTATTGCTATAAAACATTTAATTTCATTCTGCGAACAAAACAATGCAATAAATTCATAAAAGAATCAAAGCGCTCTTCAATAACAATTACAATGTAATGTACATATCACCCTTTAAATTTAATGACCAGAAGTAGCACGAAGCTATTAGCTTTCTAACGAAAAATTAATTTATAATCATTAATAAAAAAAAGAATAATAAAAAAGCTCACAACTTTTTTAATACTGTAATGAATGACATAAAAGAGTGCAATACTAGAATAAAGAGAATTTCCAATTTAGAGAAAGTAATAGTGAACAATCTAGCGTTTGCAGTTGACGTATTATATTAAGCAAAAAGAAAGAATTGCAATACAACATATGACACACAAGTTATGATATAAAAAATTTATAAAAAAAAACGAAATTAGAAATAAACAGAAAAAAAAACAAAAATAATAACAATAATATGAAATCCACAAAAAATAAACATTAAACTAGAACGAAAATTGCTAGAATAAGTAACATAATTTAGATTCTTGGGGAAACTTAGATCGGAAGATTAAAAACTTTCACCAATAAGGAATTAACAACGCAGTCAAAAATACAGTCTACAAGGGGTTTGTTCCGACACTTCTACGAATCTAAAACTTGAAATTTGGACGTTTGTTAAGAAACAAGGCGACAAATGCACCCAAATGAAATGCGGTCCTTGAGGAAGAAAAGTAGGATTAAAACCAATGAACAAGATAATTAACGCAGAAATTAAAAAACAATTGGGGTAAAATTACTTAAGCTGAAAACGCGCTAAGCTGATTTGGATACAGTACAGATAAGAGTATGGGAAATGGGTAGGGGAAGAAAGAATAGAAGAGGTCGACCCGATAAAAAATTAAACGACGAAATAAATAAAAATCTAACCGACAGCGTTCTGGATTGGATAAGTGCAGAGATATGTATGGGGAAAATATTAAATGAAGATAATTAAAAAAGAATTATATGCCGGCATATGTCGATAATTGAATGTTGATAATGATGTATTAAATTTTTAAATATGAAAACACATATCACTACTTGATTATTATATGTTTCGCAGGTTATATATTACGATTGATAATTAAATCGGCGATATATTTAAATTGTAAACTTAACAATAAACCGCAATTATAACATTAGGTAAAAGTAAATATATCAATGGAATATATATATAAGTAAATAAATTTATAAACATTGTTTGCAGTATGTATATATGTATATATGTATATATGTATATATGTATATATGTATATATGTATATATGTATATATGTATATATGTATATATATATATATATATATATATATATATATATATACATTCTCGGGCTATCCGCGATATTGGATAGAAATTCTCGAAAGAATCGGCGTCTCGACGTTTCGATGACATCTCAATCATTTTCAGGAGTTGTTTTGTAGCGAAGCGTCAACCTGTTATATCACGGAGAGCCCGAGAATCTAATATTACCCATACTTTTACAACCGTGAGAATCTTCATTCGAACATATATATATATATTTCCCATATTAATTTTTTTAACTACATTACAAAATTAGTTGTATACACTTACGTTCACCATCATTTCCCATCTTTTGTATCATTTTTCTTAAAGGTTCTATAAATTTGCTTAGTTGCCGTATTTTATCCCTATAGGCTTGTTCGTCTTGCATAGCCATTGGACTCTGATTGGGTTGACCAGGAGTATTTAATGAACTGCTAGGACTTGGAGCCATTCCAACAGACCTTTGTCCGCTCATTATATTCATTTGTGAACTAGGTGATGGTGCTAAAGCAGGAGACGCGACCATTTGATTTGTAGTGGGTGGGCCACCCATGCCAGCTGGTGATTGTACAGAAGGTGATGGGCTTTGGCTAAGAAATTGTGTTGGAGTCGGATTTCTGGGAAAATTTGGATTGGGTGCACTCATTATCATACTCTCTCCTGGTTTACGTTGAATTGTTTGCATTTGACCCAAAATTTGATTCTGCATTTGATTTGACATTTGTGTCGACATTTGCCCCGGCATTGGTCCGCCCATGTTAGGTGGCATACCTTGATTAATTTGATTAGTAAGTTGATTACCTATTTGGCCACCGATCTGATTCGTAACTTGTCCTTGAAGTTGATTAGTCAGTGTATTTTGCATCTGATTTGTCATTTGATTCGCCATCTGAACCATACTTGTGTTAGGTATTTGTCCGGCCATCTGCCCTGGTATTTGGTTAGTAATTTGTCCACCCATCTGATTGGAGATTGGTCCACTATTTGGTGGAAGACCCATTGTTGGACGAGGCTGCATGGTACCTTGCATTGTTCCAAGCATATTTCCCCCCATATTATTTTGCATATTAACCATGGTATTTGACGGCCCTCGATTGAGTGACTGTAGAAGATTGGTAGCAGGTGATGCCATCTGCTGTGGTCCATTCATTTGTCCGGGCTGCGCCATTCCTCCCATCCCCATTTGATTATTTCTCGAACCTTGACTTGCTAAATTTTGAAGAGCATTAATAGGATCAGGCATTCCTGGTCCCACTTGGCCCCCGCTGGGACCGTTCATACCAGCACCCTTCTTCGAATCTATATATATATTTCGTTATACCATATAAATTACAATCGATAATTTACACACAATAGAACCTCTCCCGGAATTTCAATAATTTATTGTATAATACAAGTTTATGTACTCTTAAAATATGTCGGCATTAGATAATATTAGGTAAATTAAATATACAAAAACGTTCGATTATAATCAAATGTAATTATAAATTATTAAGCTCAGGTTTTTATTCAAATACGATTTAATTGAACTTACTCATTCACTGAGACCACATGACATTGTTATGATTGTTAAGGAATTAATTATATTTTTAAGAGATGGCTTGATAAAATTAATAAAAGAAAAAATGATCAAATAATAATGCTTAACAAAATAAGCAGTTTGACAAATAGAATTATTTGAAAAAAGAACATACTGCGAACAGGGTAGCGAAATTAGTTCAAGAAAATTTGTCCTCATTTGTACAAAACGTAAAAATCATATTATAAAAATGTTTGGAAAATCGACATCTTAAGGAACTGCTACGCAACATAAACTTATCGGAACGAACAATAAGCCGCGGTTGTATAAAGAAAAAGTTTTGTACTCGACGCCCTGTAAAAAAAACAAAATTGACAAGCAAAATAAATATAGCGAGGCCATAGTGGGAGAGGTAGTACAGAGATCTCACAGTTGATGACTGGGAAAAGGTATGAATCATCAATTTCATTTAAGTACTTAAAATTTTTGCACATCGGCATATTTGGAATTTAACCGAAAATATCGTTTTTCAAGTTCGTGGTTAGTGCTGAATCGCAGTTAGGGACGGTAAAAAAACTGGCTCGCTTCGTTCGGAGGAAGCCGTTTGAACGTTTTTATGAAAATGGCCGTCGTCAAAACCATCAAACATTCCCCCGCTATAATTATTTGGTCCTGAATATTAGGAGAGGGACTTGTACCTGTTTATTTTGTTACTGAAACGATAAGTTTAAGTTCAATATAAAAAAGTAATAGAATCTGTTTTGAATCCACATCTTATTCAAGTTTTGGATATCCTACACATTTATGCAAGACGGCCATGCTACAGAGCAAAATCTATCAAAGCTTTATTCTCCGAAAGGAATTTGAAAGTCTTGCCGTGATCAGGTAATCCTCCAGAACTTAATCCAACTGAAAACATCTGAAGTAATTTAAAACGTCAGCATTAAGACATCAACAGTCCATTGTTTTAAATGTACATTTAGTCTAAAACATCCAAAATTTAAACAAAATAATACTAGAAATAAGACATAATTTTTTATTAAGAATTAAAATGCTTATCTCTTTGTAATATTATGGAAAACATTGTATATTGAAAAGGATACAGAATGTAATATTGAGACAATCTCGTATTATCCAGAAATGTTGGAAGTTCATATTATTGGAAATAATGCACTGGTGGTAAATTCGATGAAGCCTGTGGTTGATTAACTTAATCACTGAAGGTTGATATATAACCCCTTTCCACATTAATTTTCGTGTTCTGCATACGTATTTTGGCAACTAAGTTGTCATCATCAGCAGATAATTAAGCAATGTTGCACTTGGAAAACTATGGCAAAATACCTGTACGAAAACAAATTCCGCACCAGTGTGCGTTTGGCTTTCAACGGTACAGATCGTGTATGAAATTTGTTTTCGTAAGGGTATTTTGCCGTAGTTTTTCAGGTACGACACTGTTTAATTATCTGCTGATGATGACAACTTAGTTGTCGAAATACGTATACAGAATACGAAAATTAATGTTGGAAAAGGGTTAAATATCAACCTTCAGTGATTCAAAAAAAAAATAATGTACTGATTGACAAAGACGGACATTTTCTTTTAAAAATGTGATAACGAAATATCGATAAATGAAGTTCCGAACCAACAAATCCATAGGAAGAAATACACTTGGTACCGAAGTTCGGTTGTTGTTTACGAACACAGGTGATAGTCGGATAGAAAAGTAAAAATACAAGACGTCAAAATCCAATTTATTTCTGGATGTGAAATCGAAACCAAAGTTATAATATAAATTACAAACATCAGTGTATTTCATAAAACCATAATTTATGAAGCGACGCAATATGATCAATTCCAAGTTTTAACACATGAAATTTTGAAGGCCTTGAAGGCCCCTGAAGAATATTTGGACATTCGGTGAAAAAGACAGAAACCTATACGTGAAAGACATAAACTGAGGTGCAAGGTGACGAAATAACGATTTTTGCCATTCTCTTCGATATAAATATATCTTATAATTACGAAAGTTATTTATTTATAATAATTTGAGTATTTTGGATGTTGTTACAATTATATTTAATTTCCAATTTTTTTTATTTTTCTTTGATTTTTAGACTTAGAGATTTTTCTTGATTTTAATTAATTTAAAGTTTTTAAAAATTATTTTTGATTTTGAGTTATAGCAAACGCATATTAAGCTAAGGTAAGTCTACCTCGGAGGTTTCTACATTGGTGCTGTATTCATTTGAATTATAATTTAAAATTCAGAATTAAGGCATATTAATCTAATAATATATGTATATACACGGTGAGCCCTTAAACTAAAGTAGGTCTAATATCTCCGAGACTTGGTGTTTAACCTATATTAAAATTATTTTAATTATGTTACTATTAGAAATTAAAGCGAAAACAAAAGTCAGGGTAGCATATGCACAATACCAGTATCACAAAATGCAATATTAAAGCATGCGAGTTGAGAATAAAATATGATAAATAAAGGAAGTAACAAGGATGAACAAAATAAAAAAAGGAATTAGTCTAAAGGTGAAAAGTATGCTACAGAAAATATGAACACACATAAGCGAGTCATAGTTCAGGCACCTATTGAGAATGAACAATAGCTAAAATAATATGGGAAATAGGAACGTATACAAAAAGAAAGCTAGCCATAAAATACATGGAATAACTGACCAAAAAAATATGTGTGGATAAACTACAACAAAAACTTTTTTACTTAAACATACCCACGTCGTACATGGAAGCGAATAATTACTTCGTAACTATATTATGATTCGATGGTTGAAAGCAAGTAAGTAGTAAGAGAAAGGTAAGAAACGAAAATATGACAGCAACTATTTACGAATGGGATTTTATTTTATTAGTTATTTTACCAGGAATGACGTCTTAAACAACTTCAATTAACTTTCAATGACTATTTTCCTAATAGACCCAACATATTTGGATCAAACAATTGGATAAATAGTTTTTCAAGCGATATTTTTCCAGAAAAAAAAACTCATCAATTTATCATTTGCCGGTTCCCTAAACTCTGTTTTTAAAGATCACTCTTTAATTGACTTTTGGCTCCGTGTAGGAAATAAATATCCTGTTTTAAAAAAAAAATTAAGCTTTATTACCCTTTTGTACGAGGGTAGCCGTTTATATTTCGGGTCAGCGAAAAAATGCAATTAACTCGCCAACATTTTCGTGCAACTATTTTTCATAACTTTCAGCGTAGATTATCTCAACAAGAATGCATCGACGAGCTACATTCTTTATATGGTGATGAAGAACCATCGCAAACTACAATATATCGTTGGTATAGTGAATTCAAATTTGGACGGTGTTCTTTGATCGACTGTGTGGGAATTCTAAGATGATCCAAAATCAACAAAAATTGTTCGCGCTTGAAGCACATCAAAACAAATGATCGCCTGTTTTTTCGGAAAAACCAGTCACGTTGCAACCGTGCCTATATAGAGTTGTAGAACGGTTAATTCCGAATGGTACACAACTATTTGTTTGCCAAAAGTTTTTGAAGAAATAAGGAAAACAAACCGAAAATGATACATCATTCTCCACCATGACAATGCGAGTTCTCACAGGTGGGTTCAAACAGTTGAATATTTGAGCGAGCAAAACATTGAATTGATGAGCCATCCGTCGTACAACTCTGATCTAGCACCCTGTGATTTCTTTTTGTTCCCACGCGTGAAGAATAAACTTCGTGGTCAACGGTTTTCTACGCTGGAGGAGGCAGTTGAGGCATTCAAAACTCATATTTTGGAGATACTGCTTTCACAGTGGCAGCAATGCTTTTCGAATTGGTTTAAACGAATGCAAAAGTGCATTACTTTACAAGGAGAATATTTTGAAAAGCAATAAACCTATTTTCGAAAATAAAATTTCTTTTTGTTTGCTATTCCCCCGAAATATAAACGGCTACCCTCGTACAACGTATCTATCTACGTGAGCGTATTTTCAAAAACTCCAAACCAAATTTGGATTCCACCAAATAGAGACAAATATCGCCTTAAGTTTTTTCAAGTTATAGTTTTCTTTTATTAATATTTTTTTATTTACAATTTATCCCTTTAGTTTTATTAGGTTTGTCTGTAAATGTTTTATATTCAAGTTTTCGTTATTAACTACTATTCATTATGAAAACTAAATTATAGAAACAACCTAATCTTACTGTTTTACTTACTAGGTTGTAATTACTACGCAGGACAAAAAAAATTATGCGTAAATGCTGCCTTCAAAAAGTGTATTTTTGCTTTCAGTTTGCGAATAATGCGAGTTATCGGTTCCAAATTTGAACACATGAAATTTTGAAGGCGTTATTGGAAGAATATTTTGTAATTCGGGGAAAAAAACGGGAACCAACAAGTGAAAGATATAAAAGGCGGCGCAATGTACCGAAAAGACGATTTTTGTCATTCTCTTCGATCTAAATATACGTGTCTCTTAAAAATTAAATTTTCGGAATCGATCACTTAAAATTTTGCACAATTTTCAAAATCTGAATAGTGCTAGTTAGTTGTAAACAATCTACACTATGCACTAGTTTCATAAATTTAAATTATATATACGCGATTGCGCAATAAGATGTGACAGATTCCGTCTGCCGTCACAATTCTTTCCAAAAACTTTTCTGGAACTTTAATTATTGCAAAATTTGTTTCGGAGCTAATTTTCCTTAGTATTTTCGATTGAAGTTAACATACTAAACACCCAAAGAGTCGAGACATTTTTAAGATCCAATTTGTAGTATAAAATTTTTCAACGTTTCGATCATTGAAAGCATGCCTTAGATAAAATGAACATTTTATTCAATTACTAATAAGTAAAAAACTTAAAACTCTTGGCATTATTGTTTCATAGTTTATATTCATTTCTCTATCTACCCGTATCATCCGGAGATAACAAAACTGTCCTAAACAATTTTATAATAAACTTTATAATATATTATGAAAAATATTACAATTTCTACAAATCAAAGCAATTACTTGACAAAGAGAGCCTACAGGAAAAATACTACATAGAACAATAATTCGAGGTAATTAACAGTAATTTAAACAAGTTAATTTGATTATGCATTTCAAGTTTTTTTAAATTATATGTATGCCTGCTATCAAATTATTAGTTACATTAGAATGATCTTTATTTAGCTTATATAATATTGTATGCTCTTGGGATGTTTTATTTAAATTAATTATAAACTAGTGTAATGTAATCCTAGCAATTTTGGGCATCATTTATTCAATAATAAACTAGAATCTGACAAATATGGTAATTTGGTTATATACTTACATAATAAAAGTTTGATTAAAATAGCATATAAGACAATCTAAATAAAGAATATTTTAATTTTGCTAATAATTTGACAAATAGTAAGCACACATAATTTATAAAATTTGGAAATACGAAATTTGGGGAAAAAGGTAATAAATGTGTTTTAGAATCGTGTTATATAAAAAAGACTCATAACTAATAGCAAATAGTAGTAAGTATATAAATTTCATTATGTATTTTACTTTTCTATTTTTCAGATAAAAGCCCAATGTACAAAAAAAAATAAGTACATATATATCTTAAAACAATACCAAGGATTTTAAACTATAATTTATTAATGATAAGAATGTTTCACTAAGAGTTGAGGATATGAGAATTTTATGAATCATATCAATAATAATGTTTCAACTAATTATTAACATGAGGCAGCAATTAACAATACTACTCTAAATATACAATGTACTATAAATAATATTTATATTAATTAGACCAAATATTTCAAATTAAAATGTTTTTACCACACATACAATTCTTACGAATAAATGAAATAGTTTTAAAATTTATATCCAATAACAATATCATATATGTATGTACTTAATATTTAGAATAGATCAACTTCATAGAATTGTATTAAATTAAATTATATATGTGTATTTGTTACATTTAACATATTTGATTTAAATATTAACCAACAATATGGATATATACATAAACTTGTATTATACAAGGATGCTTTGTGATTATATAAAACTTACTCATCTCACGAACATGCAGTATCAGTCTTGCAACAAATCCCAAATATTCCTCCTTCGATTTAGCTTTTTGAAAAACATGATTTTCCATTTCATTGCTGTTACGGCTTGTTGCTTGTCCCGATTGCCTTATAGCTTCATCACTGAAAAGTATATGTAGATTAAAATCCTCTATTTTTCTATGCTCTCTAACATACATTTTTGACACTACACTTTGTCGAAAAGTTGTTGTACGCCAATCATCAGTCATTTTAACGATAGAAAAAATTAAGAATATATGTAAATATAAAATTGTAATTTCAACCTTGAAAATATTATATCGGTCTTAAGTTGTTTCTTTTTACTTGGCCAAACTAAAGATAAACCAATTCATAAAGAAAATTAATAATAAAAGTAATATTCAAAACAATTGCAATTTCAAATTGTAACTAAAATTTATATGTAATCTCATTAATTATAATTAATATTTGCTTATATCCAATATATATTACATTTCAGAAAGCTAAGAACAAGATAAAAAGTGTACGTATGAAATTTTACTTTCTCCTAATCACAAACTACACAAAACTATAATACGCGAGCACTAATAAACATAAGTTGACATTATTGACAAATCATTACCACATTACTATCATTACATTCTAGCAGGTTTACCATCTTTATTTTGGATCTAATAAAAGAAAAATAATTGTTTGTATTTAAAATAGTGTATACTTTATTTATGGTTGTCATGCATCCTACCACCTAATTTTTAATTAAACTTATATATATATATATATCATCGATATAATACTGAAATCAACGTAAATGGTTGGAGAGAATGAAAAGTACTTATCACATTGCCTTTAGGCACGTAATAATTCCACTGTACATGTTTTACTAACTTATTATGAAATGTAATAGGTTTTCTTTTTCTTATGTTGTCACCCCAACTTTAAGTTCAATTCTGTCTTCATAATGTATAAGTGTATTATATAAGAGAAAGACTTGTATTTTTGACAAGTTAGTAATACATACTGTTAGTTAACTAAAGGTCGCTACTTCTCAGACTATAAATTTAACTAGATATATGCAATGTCAAAGCCAGGCGAATGAATTTGTTTTGCAAAATACTAAAGGATAGATAACGGAATAATTCTGGAACATCCTTGCACCACAATATTCAAAATAATTGTTGAAAAAATATTTCTATTATACCTTGTCTCGGAATATGGAGTGATACAAATATCCCGCTAAAACGCGGAACAAAGCTTAAAAATGTATCTTACCATTAAAAAGAAACAAAACAGTTGTGAATATACTAGTTTGTCAACAATATTAATCTTTTTCTTTATTATATAAAAATAAATGAAAAAAAATTCACTTTAATGAAAGTATAATTGTACAAATGTTACTTTCTGGATTAATAGATACAACATATCCAAAATTAAGACTAAATATTATTAAAATATTTCAAGGTAAAATGTAAACTACTGTTAAAATTTATTATAAAACTCCATCAAAAATGCAACAAAGATTACAAATATAGAAACACTAATAGTACAACTAATCGTATTAATTTGTGCTCAACAATAAATTACTTCACTGTCACTGTTTCCGACACAAATAATATCATCCATTAACCCATCTAAGTCCCACATTATTTTTTCTACTTTAATCACATGGTTGATACAATTCTTCCAATTTTCTATTGCAACATTTGTAATTACTTCCATCAAATGTTCTCATACATATGCCATTTTAAATGTAGTATTTTTTGAAGCAACTTTACCTTTTATGTGTCCAAATCATTTCAATTGGATTGAATTCACAATGATATGGTGGTAACTTCAATACAGTTTCATTTGCAGCAGCTGCCATTTGATCTATTACGTATATATTATATTGTTCTTTATGAAGACGTACCAAATGTAATATTCCTGCATTATACTTAATATTTTTGAAACGTAACCAGTCTTGGATTGCAGCTTTCTTCCATGAAGAAGTTGGAAGACTTTCCACTCAGAGTGAATGATATGATGCATTGTCCATAATGATAATAGCATTATCTGGCAACCTAGACAATATTTGTCCAAGCCATTTCTCAAAAATAATACCATTCATTTCATCATGGCAATCAGCTGTTTTTCTATCTTCAAAAAGCAACAGTCCATCCTCCACAAATCCGAATTCAGATCGTAGGTGGACTATTATTAATCGCTGGCCTTTACCACTAGGATTTTTTAATCCTGAGGATAATTCTTGAACAAAAGCTTAACATGCACTTGCTATATTTGATCAATCCAAACATTTCCTTTGTGGGTCCCTCATTTAACCATGTTTCTTCTAGGTAAAATATTGGGTGACCCTCATCTCTGTCATGTTTTATTGTTGTCAGATATTTTCTTCTCCATCTGATAACTTCATCTTTTTCTATTAGCATATTCTTCTTGTTAAGCTTTACATATCTGAAATATAAATTAAATATGTTATGTTATGTTATAACATGAACAATATTTCATTAACACTTACTTGAAATTAATGAGTTTCAAGAATCTGTGTTGAGTTGCTCGACTCATTTTTGGTATGGGCTCATCTCTAACTATTTCTTCCAATATTTTATTAAGTGTTGGAAGTTCGTTTTTAAAAAAGAAGCCATGCACCATCTGCCGTATAGTACTTTTGACAGATTCATCAAATTCTAGAAGTTTTGAATGCCTGCCTACTCGTTCTTTAGGAGGGCTGACTTCACCTGTCTGTTTATATTCTTGGATTAACTCGATATACAGTTGATTTGGCCACCCTTAGAATATATTCCTTACAATATATTATTATAGAAGTATTACCCACAATTTACTTAACGTTTCAAAGATGTTCATTACAATTACTGTCGTACCCATTGGTGGAGTTTGCAGTGTTAACATTTTATATATATTCAGAGCTGTTTGTTTTTCTTCATGTGTCAGGTGTCCCAATTGTTCACGTTTTCTTGGTAATGATACTAACTGTTTACTAGAACCTTGGTAATCACTCATTTTATTTTTGCACTTAAAAGTACAGATTTTATTAAATAATACAGAAAATATAGTAAAACAATGCAAAAATGTTATTAAACGTTTACAGGTTATGCAAAATGGCAGATATCTGGCATTCATTTATCCATATTAAACTTGTCTGTTCAAGAACCAATAAAATCTCTTAAAAATATGTACTATTTTGACGCAATATTTGAAACACTTCTTCTTATTCTGTGACAAGCTATAGTCAAACTGTATTTCAATTTGGTAAATGAATTAGCAATATTGCTTTGGTTATGATTTTATTTGCTTTATGGTTGCTTTTTTGTCATCAGCGTTCGTAATATTCTTGGTGTATTTTCGTAGAGCCGTCATGCCCATCTACTTAATTTACAATTTACTCACGTAATCTATACAAACTATAACCACCCAAGATGTACACTAGTGTACATCTTGGTTTTGAACGGTGTAGATCGCGTACGGAGTTTGTTTTTCGTACAGGTGTTTTTCGCCGTGTTTTACCAGGTGCGACACTTTGAAATTGTCTGCTGATGATGACAACTTAGTTGTCGAAATGCGTATACAGAATTTACAAAAGTTAATGTGGAAAGTGGTTATATATCAACCTTAGTGATTAAGTTAATCAACCACAGGCTCCATCAAATTCAATTGAAACTTGGATACACTACAGCACACACGAAACTAAACAACAGTCGAAACAACGGCTAGAACGTGGTTCTGCGCCTCCAAAGAAAGCGAAAACCACTTTATCGGCAAACAAGGTGATGGCATCAATTTTTTGGGATTCAAAGGACATTTTGCTCATTGATTACCTTCAGAAAAGTGCCACAATAAACGGACAATATTATGCAGAACTTCTACAAAAATTAAGTGTTGAGATTCGTGCTAAACGGCCAGGAATGGCAAAGAAAAAGATTCTGTTTCACCAAGACAACGCTCCCTCGCATACCAGCACAGTTGCGATGTCCAAAATCTACGAGTTGCATTTCCAATTAGTACCGCATGCGCCGTATTCGCCGGATCTAGCTCCTTTCGACTTCCACCTTTTTCCAAAATTGAAAACGGCACTATGTGGACAGAAATTTTCGTCTAACGATGAGCTTATCATCTTCGTAAATGTGTATTTTGCAAGCCTTCCGGAATCGCATTTTAGAGATGGCATAAGGGCATTGGAGCACCGTTGGAATAAATGTATTGCTCTTTTAGGAGAATATATTGAAAAATAAAAATTATGTTGTATTTAAAAAATTCGTTTTTCTTTTCCATTCTCACTACTTGTCAAACTATCCTCGTATAAGCACTAGTATTGTCAACAACTCGTTGACAGCGATGTGGCAGTTGTAGTGTTTTTAAAAGCACCTATTCTGTTTATGGTTCTGATGGAGTGATCTATTCTTTGCATAATCTTGAGAACAATTCGGAATCGAATGTCATGAAGTCGTTCCTTTAACTTTGGAATTAAGTCGAAGCCACATGGGCGGGCATAAATCCAGTAAATATGATGGATGGGAAAATACTCCCCAGCCCCAACGATTGTATAGATCAAGTGCAGGGCGTGCCGTGTGCGCCTTAGCATTATCTTGCACAATGATGGAAGGATTTTGCAAAAAGTAGCCCTTGTAATAAATCTATGAAATTATTTACTACATTCATATGAGATGTAATTAGGTATTGTGGATTAAATACTGCGCCAAAATTATAGCAAATCTTTATTCGAAGTAAAATTACCAGTTTTGCGTAAAAAAACAGAAACAATTTTTATTTTAAAAATTTAAATGTATGCAAGATGTCTCGTGACATGATTGGCACAACTTAAGAATGTATTACTAAAGCAATTTTATGTTAAGAATGTCTAATGAAGAAATGCTCAAAACTATCGTAATAGCTACACGCATTTATAGTTTTGGATAAGTCTACTAATACAGGTATTTTATACCGCCATACCACTTTGTTAAATTAGTTGTTGAAACTATCCACACAGTTGTTGTATATATAGTGTACCCCTTCTTAGAATTGAAGAGACTAACAGTCCTAGGATCAGTATGAATATATTTTGCGGTATCCACAATTCCAGCAACAAGTTGTTCTCTTTTTTCAAGTAGTTCTGCATAAACCAAATTTCTCAGCCTTCCTAATAAAAAATAATCTAGGAGATTTAAGTCTGGTGACATTGGCGGCCAAGCAGCTACTAAATCTCTTACAGTCCACTGGTTCGTATAATTTTGAATAAGAAAATCTGTTACTTACCTACCAAACTGCGGAGAAGCGCCATAGAGCTGTATCTACATTCATCGCCTCTCATTAAGACGAACGTTATCCAGAAATGTTCTAAAGTAATTTTCCAGGAAATGTAAATAACAAACTATCGTGAAACGTTCTTCGATTATAAGCGGACCAATGAGACGTTCGCCAATAATACCATACTAAACATTAATCGAAAATCTATCTTGAGAATGGGATTTCTTGGTAGGGTTATCTAAAACCTCAAATGCTTGTAGCTCAGATAAGGTAGAGTTTTGGGCATATGTTTATTACACACTTTTAAGTTGAAATTGCTTTAGTAACACATGCTTAAGCTGTGTAATTACCGTTTAAGATTTTCAGGCTAAAGTCTTAAAACGATCAATTGTGAAGATAAATGTCATTTGAAAGTTTTGTACAAGCACTAAAAATTTTAAATCTATCAGTTAAATATGTACTACTTTTCAAATAATTTATTTATATTCGAATCAGCTTCTTATTTAGCCGAAAATGCAACTTTTTATTTTAAGTGAAATATATATATATATATATATATATATATATATATATATATATATATATATATGGGAATTTCAATGGAGTTATGTTTTGCAATTCAATAATAATAAGGTTCGGCACTCTTCTGTTCAACAACGACAGAAATCTTTACTTAAAACTGATATTTTGAAATTATGTTTGTGTGTAATAGGCAAGTGAATTAATATTCAGTTTGGTGATATATAATAATATTATATATAATTTAACAATAATATATTTAACAATTTGCATCAAGATCGGATGTCAACTGTCGTTGGTCAAACTTTGAGATGGTACAATTTCACCAAAAATGTTAGAAATTTACCGGAAAACGAACGATCAATTCCAACTAATAAAGTTATTGCTTAAGATCTTGCTATAACATTAGAAGAAATACGACAAACTTCTACTTTATCCCTCGCCCTAAACTATACGTTGTCTTTCAGAATATTGAAGCATGAAAAATATCGTTCATATAAACTACATTAATGCAATAATTAATGGACGGAGATTGTGATTGCAACATGATCAATATTTTACATATATTTTGCTGTTTTTGGACGAGGTTACGTTTTGTTGAAATTGTATTGTTAATCGACATAATTGTCAATATTAGTCGATAGTAACG
This sequence comes from Dermolepida albohirtum, assembly GCA_031893035.1. Classification (NCBI taxonomy): domain Eukaryota; kingdom Metazoa; phylum Arthropoda; class Insecta; order Coleoptera; family Scarabaeidae; genus Dermolepida; species Dermolepida albohirtum. The sequence goes on along the minus strand of JAVIWB010003981.1, from coordinate 194,935 downwards.
CATTAGATGCAAAAAAATACATACATATACAACATCCACGAAAATTAAAAGTATGCATTGGTATTTTCAGGAACTGTATTATTGGTCCATTTTTCATTAATAGGACATTAATTGAACATAGATATTTAGATCTTTTACGTGATCAAGTTATTCCAGTATTGAGGAAGATGGAGAATTACCTGTAAGTATTTGATTCTAACAGAAAATATTCTCAAATAGGAGGATTGGGCATGAATAATTTATTGAATGGCCTATACAGTCTTTAGATTTAAGTCTACTAAATTCATTTATTTGGAGTAATTTAAAATCTGTGGTTTATAACAACGACTGTATAATCTGGACGAGGATAGCAGAGAATAATTAAGGAAATGCAATTAATCCGTCAAGGATTGGCAAATGTTATTCAAAAATTTGTTCACAAACTTGCACTCTCTGTGGAAGTGAACGGATATCATTTCCAGAACATTGTCAACTGATTTTGCTTTTGTTTATATTTTCTATGTTAATCTTTTGTTTCCAGTAAAAATTAAGCCTTATTATTATTAAATATCCAAAGCATCTACTGATGCTCTCAATATACAAACTGTGTAAATGAATATGATTTTAAAATTAATATTAAAACATTTTTTTTGGAATATTGAAATGCATGTATTTTTTTATTTATAATACTACTAATAGTGACTTTACTCATAATACAGTTAGTGTACAATCAAATATGAAATATTATTAAGTTGGTCTTCTAAAATTTTTGTGCTACTGACATTTGAAGTTTTAAAAAAACAAGTAAATCCTAGAAAAATGGCGGCAATAATAAGAATTAAAAGGAGATTAGATGAAGAACCCTTAGACACTGTACTAATAAATTATAAAAAACAAAAGACAGATAATGACACCTGTGAAGAAATATCAACAATATTTAAACGCTCTGTAACGCAGGAGACGAATGTATGTATATAGTACATATGTAATATTACCATATACATGTATATCTTCATACTTTTTATAATCACATACATACACCTATTATTATAGAACTAAATGTCTTCTTTATTTCAATCAACATATATATTTAGGTCTGTTTTATATCTCTGAAATAGTAATCGTTTTTATAGGTTAGAATATTTATTTAAATTTAAAGTAATTGGTATGCATTTTAGAATTGTTATAGGTCGCTAATCATATACGTTTAATATCTAATAATTATTTTATCTTCAGATTTATTAACATGTGTTTTTCTTAGAGTGAAGATGTTTTGCATCATATTAAGCAATCTACAAAGTCCAAACTTGAATTCTCTTATAAAACTCGCATTTCTGATTTACACAACAAAATAAAGCAAGAAAATCAAGAAACTGCAAAAAGGAACCGATATAAAGTTATAAATTTACAAAGATCATTAGGAGCAGCTGAATTAGAAGCTCGAGTTCCTGAAGAAGAAAGTGTTACGATATTGGATATTGAAGTTGATGAGGCACAAACTGCGGCAAAAAATCCAGAAACTTCAAAATATGTTTATGATTTATATTATACAAATTCAAAGGATTTTCCAGAAATTAATTTAAATGAATTGATAAGGTAAAATATTTATGTTTAATGAATTCTAATATATTATTTTTTTTAAAGTGTCTATCCATTAAGTGATGAATTAGTTTATGAAGATGCTCAGAATGACACCTGTGAAAATGAATGTCCCGATGATTCAGATTCTAATGATGAAAATAATTGGAGAAATGATTATCCTGATGAATCTGATCATGAAAGTATTACAGATGAGGATATGTTAAATGCAATTAATAAAATTGATTTAAATGGTGAAAATGAATTGTCTAGTGATGATGGAGAAGAGGATTTTGTTTATAGCATAGATAAGGCTAATGATATTGATTTAACAGATGTAGACAGATATGGTAAAAGTTATGCTAGATTCAAAGCTAAATTTAATAGAACTGATAGCAGTAATTGTGAATATAGTTCTAGTTCTGAAAATAGTTTTGATAATAATTATTAATTACTGTCATTTGCTATATTTCAACTACACCTTGTTCATCATGCACATAGAAAAAATAAGTTTTCATTATGCTCAGATAATGTGTTATACATACGAAGTTTAAATATTATAAATTTTGTTTAATAAAATTTTATTGAACTTGTTTTCTTTTATAATTGTTTGTGTGAAGAAGAAATGAATCTAAATCGAAATAATTGTTTTTAAATCAGAAAATACTATTATGAGATGTGTGTGTTTATTGATACTGAAACTAATGCAATCAGTTTTCATAGGTTTATGGTTTTTTTGTAATTGAAATTAAATTTGTATAAGATATAGACAGATAATTGTATGAATGAAAAAGTAGATTTTACTTCCCAGCATATCTAATTTAAATGTATTTTTATTTGTTATTATATATTCAAATTGTGTTTCAAATAATATTTAACTAAAAAACTAGGGAAATAGATAAGAATGCGAATTGCTCTAGAGAACTTGAAATAAAGTAAACGAAATCAACAGTAGGTGGCGAATACGAAAATAAGTTATTCCCAAGTAAACATTTTTAAAATTCTAATTATATCGAAATAGTATATTAGAATGAGTATTATAAGACGTCTTAGCGCGCGAACACAGTTTAGGGCTCGATGAGCGAAGCGAAAAAGGTGTGATAAGTGTCTTATGATTCAAGTTCTGTATGCTCTTTTTTTTCTAATTCATCTTTTACACAATAGTAAATTTGAAGTTTAAGAATGCTGATGGTTGGCAATACACAACGATATTTATCGATCAATGGAAAATTAGAATTTGTCTATTTTAAATTGAATAATTTTTCATGTATTGCACCTGAAATTAGAAAAATTGTGTTACAAATAATTTACTCCGCCTCATTTTTGTGGCTATTTACGTGAAGTAAATTGTAATTTTGTATAAATACAACTATGTCTATTGATTATAAAGGGAAAATGTCACTAACTAGAAAACAAAGTATCGACATTAGGGAATCATTTAAGATTTAGGTATAGGGAATAACGCAAATCGATGTCATCGTATCAGCAAGGAAGACAAAAGTTATACCTTGTCTCGGAATAAGGAGTGATTCAAATATTGCGCCAAAATAGTACATATTTTTAAGAGATTTCATTGGTTCTTGAACAGGCAAGTTTAATATGGAGAAATCAATGCCAGATATCCATCATTTTTCATAACCAGTAAACGTTTAATTACATTTTTGCATTGTTTTACTATATTTTTCTGTATTATTTAATAAAGTCTGTACTTTTGAGTACAAAAATAAAATGATTGAATTAGTTTTACATTAGTATACTTTGGTAAGGTTATGAATTATTTATCTGTTTTACTCAGGCATTTGTGTGAAGACTACCTAAATCTTTCGTTTAATTTAGCACACTTCAAAATTCCAGCGTGGTATAATAATCCAATAAGAGCTTTTATCTCGGCAATATTTATTTCGCGCGCAATGTCCTCTACTAAATTTTTCTTTATATGCATATATATATATATATATATATATATATATATATATATATATATATATTGGAGAACAGATATCGACCGTACTCAATTAGAAAACAAAAATATTATGTCTAAAGACTACTGGGTTATTGGCCTGTGATAAATGAAACTTAAATTTTTTCAATCACTTGATATTTTCCTAACTTTTATTAACATCAGGAGTGTAGCTACAAACTATTACAATGGATCGGTCAATTATTTAAGTAGACAATCTGATAACACAAAAATGAGTCAGCATTGCTTAAAACAAACGTTTTTTTAACAGGTGTAATTTAATTATAAAAGATGAGTTCTCAAATTTCAATTATCAAATAAAGGCATGTATATGATCAAAAAATATAACAAAGTAAATATATAAAAAAAACAGAATGGTACGTCAAAATATAAAAATTCTTTTGAAACACTAACAATTTTAAAAATATTATACAAGGATTGATCAAAAATTGTTATTCTATTACATTTTTAATCTTGAGTGAATAATATTTAAAATACCACAATAAATAACGTGCAACATGTCATCAGATCTAAAATTCAATCAAATTTTTATCAGTGCCCTGTGAGCTATTACATTGTCCTTATATAATTGAGTATAACATTTTGTAGTCACACATACCAGATACGCGTATATACATATATGAAGTCCGGGTCCTAAGAAGCGTGTGAGTTGTGTCCTGAGAAGGACCGCTCTCTCGACGTTTCAACGCGATTTTAGTCGGCATCTTCTGAAGCTGGTCTGCCGCTTACTGACACTGAAGATCATCTGACATCTGTCTAGTGGTGCGCCTACTTACACGTTGCCGCCTTGGTGGGTAACGTTGTTTTACTGACGTCACGTACGCTCGACTGCGTGTAATTGGTCTCAATATCTATCTATTGTGTAGTCGGTCCATGTGATTATCTGGAGATTATGCTCTGTTGAAGTTCGTTTCATGGTTTCCATGTGTGCGACAAGCGTCGGCCGTCGTCACGTTTATTCAGGCTGTTAGGTATCTTTTCTATCTCGATCGCTTCTCTTATAATTCCTGTCCCGTTAAGAACTTACGTTGCGCTAATGATGATGTTGGTTCTTCTCTTCTAACGTTGATTAGCCAATTCGTCTACCCCATGTAGAACTGATTACACTCTGAGCACGGAATTTCGTCCCACCCTGATTTTCTAATGCAATTATGTCTTGTGTGATTGCGCTTCAAAATATCTATTGGTGTATGTGGGTTTACGATGTACGGTGTGCACTATAGTCCCGTCTTCTTTCTTATAACTATAATTTTCGGATGCTCGGCATTAAGGTGGTGTAGAAAGTTTTCGAATTTCTTTCTACTATGTGTCCAGATCACGTACATATCATCAATATATCGCAACCCCAAGGAAGGATTACCCACGCAGATATTTAACGCCTTTGTTTCGAAGTTCATGAAAATGTTGACAATAATTGGCTTGTGTTGGTGACCCTATAGAATTGCGATCTCAAGGGATGATTCGTTTCTTTGTTTCTTCACTCAGTGTTGTGTTTATTTTGGTTTTCGTGACTTTCTCTAAATACGTTGCAGTGTCTGTATTTACTTTTTATCGTTTTGTTTCTGCGTTGTTATGTTCGACTTGGTATAGAGCTGACTCCACTCCGTAGATAATGCTTTCCACTGGAATGCGTTTCTGTGTTAACGCAAAATTAAAATCTATCTCTATATCACTGATAGTCACTTCGCTGAGTATTTTTTGTGATAGATTGTGTATCGTTCTTGTTGTGTTTGTATCAATTCTGGTTGTTGTTTCTTCTGTAGTCTTTCGAATTTCCATTTCTGTTTGTTCGTTCTAATGTCGAAATCTGTTTTTGCCTTGAATGTATGTAGACTGTCTATTTTAGACGACCATTCGTACAAACCGATAGATACAGACAAAGCAAACACTCGACCTAATAAAACACTGCCTGGTAAATACCTATTTCACGTACAACAACAAGAAGTACCGACAAGTCGAATGTTCACCGGATTTTCTCTATCACTAATTGTTGCCAACATTTTAATGGAGAACTTCAATACAAAGGCGTTAAATGCCTGCGTGGACAAGCTTTTCTTGTGTTTGCAATATGTTGATGATCCATCCATGATCTGGACATATGGCAGAGAGACACACAAAAGCTTCCTACACCACCTGAATGCCGAACATCCGAAAATTACATTCACATTCATCATGCAGGTTGAAGATCGAGAAAAACTACCTTTTTTTAACATTCTGGTGACCAAGAAATAACACGGGACGTTAGGACACGTCTTATATCGTAAATCCATACATACCAATAAATACTTAGAAGCACAATCATATCATTATACGTGAATTCCGTGGTAAAAACGTTAGTTTCATGATCCGAACGATTAACAGATGAAGAACACAAACTTGAAGAAATAATTAACATCAGAAACGGCCTTTGCGCAAGCGGGTATTCAGAAAAAGTCATAAACAAAGCCAGAAACAGCTACAAATCTAAAACGAAGAACGAAGAGTTCACATCTAGAGCCTTTCTCCCATATATAAAAACTACTACAGACAAAGTCGGCCGCATATTAAGAAGATACAACAGCGACATCATGTTTAGTACACATAGAAAGATAGGCGACAAAACAGGCAACGCGAAAGACATAATTCCATTAGATCAGGGTGGGTACGAAATTCCGTGCTCAGAGTGTGATCGATTTTATATGGGGTAGACGAATAGGCGAATCAACGTTAGAAGAGAAGAACACAGAAACGTAGTTGTCAAAAAAGAAGCAACATCATCATTAGCGCAACGTAGGCCCTTAACGGGACATTCTATCGATTTTGAAAACACCAAGATTTTAGTGAAGAGCGAAAACTTTGCTACAAGAATTATAAGAGAAGCGAATGAGATAGAGATGAGACTTAACAGCCTGAATAAACGTGACAATAACTAATTCCTGCCGCACACATGGAAACCACTTTTGGTTAATTTACAGGATAAGAATGAAACGAACCTCAACAGAGTATAATCTCTATATAATCACAAGGACCAACTGTAGAATAGACAGATATTGGGACCAATTACATGCAGTCGAGCGTACGCGACGTCAGTAAAACAACGTTACCTACCAAGGCGGCAGCGTGTAAGTATGCGCACCACTAGACAAGTGTCAGATGATCTTCAATGCCAGTAAACGACAGACCAGCTCCAGAAGATGCCGACTAAAATCGAAATCCAAATGAGATCTCGTTGAAACGTCGAGAGAACGGTCTGTGGAGCTGTAAGAGGAGGCCATTTGGCAGACATTATTTTTCGCATATAAATGTCATAACTGATACTTCAACTACCAATAAGAAGTTTTTTAAAGTGAATGCAAATTATGTGTTTTATTTATTCTTAAATAAAACCGCGCAATTTGAAACACCCTTTAGTATGGATTGTTCTAATATATATAATAATAGTCACATGTTATTTGATATTATTATTTTATAAAATTATTTGATTTAACCATATCATGATAATTAAATAACATTGTATATGTGTAATTAACATTTAATCTTTTAATGGAATTTCTACTAATCTATATAAATTTATCAATAACATTTAATAACAATAATCAATTTTCAATTTTAGCATTATGATTTGTTAATAAGTTTGAGTATTGAACTGTATATACTTATAAAAATTTTAGTAGGTTACCAGTTTATTAATTTATTCTATTCAAACATTCATATGGCTTATACATAATCTATTAAATGCCATTAATTGATATTAAAGGAGTAACGAGATTATAATAAATTAATAACATACTTTTAAATTATTATTTATATTTAAAACTGTATAAAATATGTATAGAATACAGTAGATTATCTAATTTAATTATAAAAATGTTTATGTTATTTAAGTTAGTCACAAAAAGTTAGTAATATCATTTATAAAATAATTTTGAGGGAAACGAGATACTGTAAATAAGAACAATTGAAGGGGCAGACGCTAAGATTAAGAAAATTTGGTAATTTTGCACGAGAGTTGATAAATTTTTACTCCGAGATAATTGAAGAAAGAATAGTAAATTTACTTTAAGTGATAAAATTATTTAAAAAGTTTAACTAATTTGTGATACACGTTATTGTATGTATATGAATTCAAATTTTGTACTCAACCTATATTAAAGGTTAATTATTACCGAACCGTATATTTCCAAAAAAACAATATTCAGAACATGTAGAACCATTATTAACAGTCCAAATTCTATTACCCTTTGAAACGAGTCTCAGAGATCCATCCTTGGAAAAGATGTCCATAAAATTAAAAAAAAATATTTAACCATTATACTGTAAGTTATACGTAAGATATATAAAGGTAGCTATTTGTATACAAAATTTATCGAAATATATTACTAGACTTACTAATATAAAAGATAAAGATTTAATTTAATTAAAGTTTTATTTAATAATCACAGTACTAAAATAAAGCTGAACAGCACGAGTCATAAAAACAGAACCCTATTAAAATACTATATTCAATAAAATTATTTGATTATCATAATATACGAAAATAGATATTTGAATTACAGCACTACTTACAATAAGTTTATAATATGTTCTTATTAACACAGTTTGAACATTTAATACTTTAAATAAGTTAATTAGCTAAATAATTTTACGGGGGAAAATTGATTAACTAATATCGAGTAATTGAATTTATCTTTAATGCAATCCAAGTTATACTCAATTCAAAGAATTGTACATAATTTATTTTAAAAAATAAAAAAATAATTATGGATTTATTTAATTCAATATTTTGGCTTATAAGCTTTCTAGAATATTATTGTTTATATATTTGCAAAGTTCGTAGTACTAATTTATTAAAATTTAATTGATTATTTTGAAAAGTCGTTTATTTTTCGTCAGATAATATACAATTTAATTAGCGGTTGAACAATTCGTTGAATTCGTTTTTCTGCCGTCTGGGATTAAGAATCTAGTCATTTACGTAAATCGAAGCATTATTCTTTTTAAGTTTCACAAGTATTTATTTACTTTACCTATTACATTTTTTGTTATTATCAACGTAGTTACAATATAATATTTTTTTATTGCTATATATATATATATATATATATATATATATATATATATATATACATCTTCCGCTAAGTTATGTGATATCCAATAAGTATCTAGCGTCCTTACATCTAAAGACTTCTTGTCATTAGTTACTATCGCTGAATTGAGTAAACATTAACAATACGATGTTTTTTATCATATTAGATATACTTGTAATGTAAAAATGCTGGTTACTAAATTTCATGACTTTTCACATTGGCCATCAATTCAAATGAATGTAACTTTGTCCTTTTGTATCAATAATTCACCATCTATTAATGAGGTTCAACATTAAGCGAACAACTCTCGTATGATAGTCTTCATTAAAGAATCGGAATATACATAAATTTTTGCAGAATGATAGTTTATGTATTTTTGGAATATGCATGTATATACATATTATGCATGGCATATAAGAAATAATACATAAACCTGTTTTAATTAAGATAATTAAACTGTTGTATTACTTTATTCTCTGTTCAAGAAAGTTAAAGTTCTTTAAATTTTTTGTTTGTACCATTTAATTATGACTCTGGTCTTAATTTGATGATAATGACTTAATGTTCTTCATGAAGTAAATAAACTTTACTGTTATTTAAATACTGATTGGTTTGTTACAGGTATTTTCTTGTTTAATTTGAGATACGATGAAGGCGTGCATGTAAGTACAAAGAGAATACTATAACAATATTTATGGGCTAATAATACACTATTTTAGCATATTCATTATACTATTATTCATATATAATAAAATATTATTTACTTATGGAGATGATTATTATAGTACTTACAATTGGAAGTTTCACTTTCCGGAAGGTAGTGTTATGGGTGTAAGTATAGACGTAAATGTGCTTGAAATAATAACGTTTTAAATTTTTAGTAAAATTAAATTCAGAAAGTATACAAATTATATAATATTTCTTAATATTTTTCTATTATACACTTTCTTATAAATTCTAAACTCTTGGATTGTGCATATTATTCAGACTGATTCTGCTTCCAAAATTTATGATGAAGAAACATTTAACGCAGAAATTTTATAAAATAAAAATGAATTTCTAAAATATATTTATATTTAAATAATCCATTTAAATGTGTATGTACATCATATATTGCAGGTATCTATTCTAACATCATGTATGTTTATTCCTTTGAACATCCTTTTTCTATACATCCGGAATTTAATTGGGGCGTTCTAGCTACTTGAGCCTTGATTTTTGGTCTCATTTTTGATGAAATGTATTTGTATTTGGAAATTGTAGAGACATAATGAATATATTCATTATCTCTTTGTGAGTACGTCTTCGCCACCCATATTCCATTATTTCGATTTTTACAAAAGTTTTCCTGTTTCCACATTTTCAAATTTCTTTCATTTGGCCTGGTCATTGCTTTCACTTTGATTGTTTTAAAACTATTGGTGATATAATTGTTTCATTAAAATGAATTTTTGTTAAAGATTTAACCAAAGCCTCATTAAGGTTGTAGTAGATACTAGGTACCAGACCTTCTACCTCATTTCCCTCAGGAATCTGTGTTATTAAGTAGATGTCACAGAATAAATGAATGTTAAACATTTTATCCAATTATAGATAAACATTCTTCTTGGTAAATCAATATTAAGACTTGAAATTATTTCCAAAAGGCAATCCATAATATTAGGAGGCTGAAAAACAGGTTAATTGCTAATGATGATGGCATTTCTTGTTTCCTGGTGGAGGATTAGCCCCATGCTCTAGGTGATCTCTTAAGTAAGATTTTTAATCTTGCTATCCGCATGTTATTGTTCCCTGATGACTAGAAGATTGCCAGAATATCTCCTATCTTTAAAAAAGATGGCAACACTGACATTAACAGTTATAGGCCCGTTACTGTTATCTCTACTTTTACAAAAGTGAACTGATAATTTATAAGTATGTTTCTTATGACAGTATAGCACATCTTTCTATTGAACAGCATGGATTTATGTTTCGAAAGTCTACCACAACAAATTTGTCTTTGATATCGCAGGAAATAGCTCTCTCGATGCTAGTGGTCAATTGGATGTTATTCATTTATTTTTCCCACGTTAGGAAGATATCTATAATCGAGTCTTGTTATTCTATTAACGGTATTGGAAATTCTCGTAGGTCCTCGACAAAAGATCTAGGTGTAACATTTGAAAAGAAATTTACTTTCTCTAATCATGTACTTGAGGTAACAGCAGCGGCTTCCAGATCTCTCGTTTTATTATCATATTGAAACTATTAAGACTCTTTTCTTTGCTCGTGTCATTTTCAAGTTAGAAAATGCATCCATAGCCTGGTATCTTGTTTATAGTGTTCAGACTAGTCTACTAGTGAAATCAAAGTATGAAGTATCTCTCCGTTAAGTGTGATTAAGTGTCGATAACCTGTCCGCGGAACCGATTACAGCGAGCCGCTTGAGCTCTTTGAAAAAAGAAAGAACATCAGCTCTATTTATGTAGAGTGTTATTACTGACAGATTTATTGCCAAATGTCGATCATCTTGCTCCACGCTTCCGTTCAAGATGGAATGGCTTAATTCATATTCCCACAACAATGGCCAACATTTTGTTAAAGGCGCCTATGGTGCATTCGGCGTGGAATTTTAATCTACTACGAATGGATCTGCTTTGATATCAGTAATACATATGCATGTTTTATGATTGGTTTATTGTATTGTAAACACTAGTTTTGTATTACTATTGCACTTTCGGTGTAAATTTGCTCTTATTTCTTTTTGTCCATTTTAATAAATTATTACTGTGTATTAAACCAATTGTTTGGATTTTTTTCTCATTATTGTTTACAACCAGGTTGAATAAGTTGACCAATAGTTATCTTGCTTTAATCCTTTTCTAATGTAAATTGATTTTAGTAAAGGTTTCCCTCAGTACAGTCGAAAGCACACGCAGTGTGCGTTTTGGCTTTCGATGGTACAGATCGTGTGCGAAATTTGTTTAGTGCGTATTTTGTCGTGGCTTCCGGGTGCGACGCTATTTAATTATCTGTTGATGATGACAACTTAGTTGCTGAAACACGTATATAGAATACGAAAATAAATGGTGAAAGGGGTTATATATCAACCTCAGTGATTAAAAAAAATATGAAGCTCTGTTGGTTCCTTTATTTCGTTATTTCATAGTGGACTACTTGATATCTGTGCTGTTAATAGTTGTACATTTTCATTCTCTTTATTTAATACTAAAAGAATTATACTCATTTAATTTGTTTTTTATAACTTCAAGAAGTAGCACTTCGTTGTTTTAGAAAAAACTATTTGGAAGTAGTATTTCTAATCTTTTCCTACATATGTGATCGAAATCAATAAAATTCGTACATGTGTTAATTGTAATAGCGTAAATATAACAAATGAGTTTAAGTTCAGCATTAGAAATGTACGCATATCACGCTTTTATTATTATCATAGATATTAGTATTAAAAGCGCAGAGTATTACTTGCATTTATTTATTAAACACTATTTTAAGAAACAATTTGCTAAGGTATTGCATGATTTGTTTTAGCTATTTTTTGCATTAGCTTTTCCATTAGATTTACCTAACAAAAACGTATTTGTGTCTTATAATTTCGAGGGAACTTACTCTTTGCCAGCTAATGAAACAACAGAGGATTATCCGCCGTTAGTAGAGAGAAGTGATGTCAGCCGGACGTTTAAAGATGATAATGAACAAGCGAATCATAAGCAAACATTCAAAAATATAGATAGAAAACTAGTTTATGATGGCATCGAAACGAAAATGACTTCGTGAGTGCTCTAAATATTATATATTTCTTCTAGGTAATTTTTTTTACTTTTATTGAGTGTCATGCTGGTATTTTTATATTCATTTTAGTACCAAATCTTATTTACAATAGGATTTAGGGCCCAAAATAATTATTTATTTGATTGTATGGTAATAATTATATTATTTTTTTCGAAATTTTAGACTTGGTTATCAAGGACGTTCTTGCTTATTACGGGCGATATGTGAAACGGCATTGACACCAGTTACCGAAATTAACGGGGTATTAGGAGATCTCTTCCATATAATTTTTACGTAAGAAATAATATCAAAAAAGTAACACAAACTAATTCTATTGACTGTAGGCCATCGTCGTCAATAAATGAAGGATTAATTAACATTTACGAGAGAGCTGAAAACGACGGAAAGTTTGAACAAGATTGTACGAGGTATTATAGCAACTGCACTACGAGTTTTCTGGATGTGATTAGTTTGATCGACCACGCAACTGGAAGTGAAAATGTTACATAACTTATTAGATTATACAAAATATTAATTTTAATGCTAATATACGTACTTACATGTTTCCTTAGTTTGTATAATATTGACTATTACTGTGTTACTTTTCCTAGTAAATGACTGCTATCTTGTGATAAAATATTTAATTTCTTTCTTCGTTTTGATTATTTATTTAATACTTCAAGTTTATTAGATTTATCTTCCGATTTCTAGATAAAAACCTCGTAAACCTCTAATACATTTAATAAAATAAAATAAAAATATTTACATAAATCAAACTTAAAAATTCTTCGGTAAAATAAAATATAATAAATAAATAAATATAGCATGGGACTGTACATATGCCGCCCTTCATACCACAGAAAATAGATAAGTCGACGGTACAAAAGAGCGTGTTTTAGTAAAGGTAAATGAGGATCCATCATACAGTCTGAGGCAAATTTCTTTTATAGCTGGTTTGTCTAAGTCGCAGGTATGGAAGATATTAAAAAATATATTGTATAAATATCACCCATATAAACCACACTGTTATCAAGAAATTTTTACTATTGATGAAGAACGTGGTAGTGCGTTTTGTTACAAAATGTTTAGAATACACAATATTGGCCTCGAGAAAATCCTAATGTTAATATGTTGACCAGAACTCAATATCCTAAAAAAAAATTAATACCATCTAAAATTGAAGGAAACTTACATGCTGAGACATATTTAGAACTTTTAGTAACCAAGGTAAGACCTGCATTGGAAGAAGTCGTAAGAGAAGAACACGATAGCTGTCCCGCGTATTTCGGTTGAAATGTTAAAAATTTTTTAAATTATGCATTTCGACGTCATTGGATTAGTAGAGGTGATGCTATAAATTAGTCAGCAAGATCGCTTGATTTTGGAACACTGCGACTTCTTCCTATGGAGACACTTTAGGAGTAAAATTTTTAAAACTCGTATTAGTTACTGATAGGCCATTGGCTAACGTTTGAAATAGTTTTTATAACAGGCTATAGGATATTGTTTGTCACAAAATAGGAGCTTATTTGAATATTTACATATCGTAATTTATTTTTTCTTGCTCTTATTTTTAATAAAAATTATTTGAAGTCTTTATTACTTAATATTTATTTATTGTTTTAGTATAAAATAATTGCAGATTGCCTATTATTTTATATCAAATTGCCTATATTTTACTTTCAAAATGTACGCCTGATTTATATTTATGTATAAACAGTACCAATACCGCCTGCGTAATGGTTTGCTACTCTGCATATATGCTTAATCATTAATAGAGATATGTTTATTTCGCTAAATGGGCATAATCTCGCATAATTCAGTGCAATAGGTGGGTTAGAGCATAAAGGTTTGGGAAGGATGAAAACAGTAAATAAAGGTTAGTCTTCATTACGTAAAAGACCACTCGACTCGCAATTCTCCAGGTCGTTCTCTCATGTCAATTCGATTCGCTCACTGCAGACTCCTTGTATAAGGGAAAGTGCCTGCCATCACGTATTGTGTATATATACCGCTAGGCGAAGGGGAAAACCAAGGTACGTGGTCTGAAACGATTACATGTTTGCGCTGGTGCTAAATTTGACTGAACAACAACGATGAGTATTACATGTTTTGGTTAATAAAATATTGTATGTGTCAACGGACACACATATAGGTAACTTTGCAAACTACGGCCGATGCAGGGACGCTACGGGCCTGCTCGATTAAATATATTAACATTTTAAATATCTAAAATACAATTAATCAATGAAATGAACATAAGAAAATATACATATGTGAAATTAATAAAAACTAAATATAAATTATGAAGCTTCTAACCCTACTCCAAAATTCTTAACAAATACTCTGTCCGAATAATGTTTTTAGACATTAGGTTATAATATTCTGTTCCAAAATAGTAAAATAAAGACACTATAATTTTGTCAAAATATCAATTTTTTATTGTATTTTTATAATGATTACAGTTTTGTACATTTTGTAGTAGTGAGTAGTTCAGTCCAGGAAAGACGTACTGGACAGTTGAAAAAGAAATTTAACGTTATCTTAAAGGTACAATAAATGCTAAGATAATTTTTTAGAAAGAATGAATCTGATTTAGGGGGATGTTGTGGTGTGGATTATGCTAGTAACGTAGATAAGAGAAAATCTGTGACTCTATCTGTCACATAATCAGAATATATGAAATAATGTTTTTGAATTCAGCAATACAAGAGGTGTTGTGGATAGTCATACATATTACGAGATTATTTCCGAATTTAAAGTGTGAAGGCGTTGTGTTGCTGTGAAATAATAGGAATGCATTAACTCTGGCACCTACTAACGTATACTATGCATGATTGAAACACAGATGCAAGTATGTATGTATGTTCTGTCCCCCTTGAGTTCGGTATTCACGCTTCACATAATTTTTTTTATTGTATTGCGTTTGAAAGGATTGGTAAGTTGGTAGTCCGTAAATTATTGGAGGAAACAATGTTTGAAGCATTGAATAATTATGTGTGTATGTGGTGGTGTGTATGTTTTTAAAAATCGCAATTATTTTCGAAACATAGTTGTTTCTTTTCAATTTTTCTCTCGAACTTTGGTAATTTTATTTATAAAAAGTGTTAGTGTGTAAGTAAAGGGTGTTTCAAATTACGCGTTTTTTTTAAGAATAAATAAAATATAGATGGCGCACTGAATTTGTCTGGGTATGTGGGCATTTAAAAAGTGTGGTGTATGACATTTATAAAAATGGCTTCGTACACGGTACAACAACGCGTTCAAATTGTAGAATTATTCTATGAAAATAAGCGTTCTGTAAAAAGCCTTTTTAGGAAACTACGAGAATTTTATGGTTTACATAATCGTCCATCTGAAAGCACTATTGGTCGAATTATTAAAAAATTTCAAGAGACTGGTTCCGTGGTAGACCAAAAAAGTGATAAATACAGTCGTAGTGATTGTTCACAAGAAAATATTAGTTTGGTTCGTGAAAGTGTTGCTGTAGATACTGAAATGTCCATTAGACGACGTTCACAACAACTTGGACTTAGTGGATTAAGAACATGGCGTATGTTACAAGCAATTAGCTCTAAAGGCATATAAGGTTCAAATAACACAGGAACTGAAACCATTAGATCATTTAAAAGGTCGTTCATTTGTCAATTTCATCAATGAACAACCAGCTGATTTTTCTCAAAAAATAATGCTTTCCGATGAGGCACATTTTGAACTTGGTGGCTATGTTAATAAACAAAATTTCCGTATCTGGGGTGAGGAAAATCCACGAATTATTCATGAGAAACCTATGCATGCTAAACGAGTTACTGTTTGGTGCACATCATGGTCAGGTCGTGTAATTGGATCTTTCTTCTTTGAAAATGCTGCTGGTGAAGCTGTAACCGTCAACGGTGATCGATATCGTCGGATGATAACCGAATTTTTGTGGCCTGAATTAGTGAATATTGATCTAGAGGATATGTGGTATCAACAGGATGGCGCAACACCTCACTTTGCACACGAATTAATTGATTTATTGAGAGAAAAATTTCCTGGACGTGTAATCTCAAGCAACGGTGGTGTTAATTGGCCACCAAGATCATGTGATTTGACACCGTTAGACTATTTTCTTTGGGGTTATGTGAAAAGTCAGGTTTATAGAAACAATCCACAATCAATTCCTGCTTTGAAAGATGAAATTATTCGTGTCATTGGTGAGATAGAGCCTCAATTATGTCAAAATGTCATTGAAAATTTTAACAAAAGAGTGGACATCTGTGGAACTGCAAGAGGAGGCCATTTGGCAGATATTATTTTTCGCATTTAAATGTCATAACTGATACTTCAATTATCAATAAAAAGTTTTTGAAAGTGAATGCAAATTATGTGTTTTATTTATTCTTTAAAAAAACCGCGAAATTTGAAACACACATTATATTGAATAGTGTTATATATTTCCAAATAAAAATGACAAAATCATAGTTTTTGGAAATAATGCTGATTATTGTTATATAGATTTGTTGTAAATTTTCATTCCGTAATGAGATTTACATGTGTAGTAAGAGGTTGTAAGAATACTCAAAAAGATATAAAAAGGCATGCATTTCCAAAAACGTAATTTTGTTAGAGATTTTATAATAGTAATATTTTTTTGTCTATTAATTATTTAAGATATGGTGAAAATCTATAATTAGAGAATATATAGAAATTAATAGATGAACAAGGTACATAATTCGCGATATAGAATTTGCAAGTGAAACGAAATTTTCCGAAAACCCTTATATTTCTAAAGTTAAGTTATTAAATGAATAGAATACAACTTATTTTATTTAATGTTTTTTACATTTTTCAATTCTGTTGTTCTATAACATTTTGTTTATGTACAGGTATATATACTAATAAAATAATCCTTAAGCTTCTAATGGTACTTATACGATATTAGAAAAGTAAATGATCCTATTAAAAATTGGCTCTGAATTATGTAGTACTATTATTATTATTATTATAAAATAATTTTAATATCATATACGTTTTCCTTAATACTGATATTTCAATATACGACGGGGGCTAATTATTGCACAAAGTTGTTACTGTAAAATAAGTCCTAGTGACGATGTAATAAATATAACTTACTTTTCTGTGCTAAATACCGTTTTTAATAGCTTTTAGTACGTAAATGTTTGCAATAGAATATAAGAAATCTTGTAAGAATTGTATATGTTGAAAATAAAAATGTCTGTAAATTTGTACAATATTGTTTACACACAAAGAAAAAGTTAATTCAAAATACTTATAAGCATAAATTGACCAAATATCTATAGCATAAAATAGCTAGAGCTACAGTATCTGGCAACTGAATTAGAGCCATCCTTGCGTACCAAGAATCTATTCCTAACATGCATTTTTATTGCTAGGAAAATTCTCTTATTATTGGTACTTGATACCTGCTATTAGGGTCTAAACACAGATAATGAAATATAAGAGAACACTACGAATAACATCCAATTTTATTTGAAGTTTGTACGTGCTAATGTTAAGGAGTGTATTAATAATATATTGTGAATTTTATTTTATCTAGAATGGGAAATGTGAAAGATATTAGTAGCCCTGGTAAAATTGAAACACAGACTTTGTTAAAAACAGGCATGTATTCGAACCAACAAATCGCAATAATATAAAAAGTTTCTTGGCATACAATCGGCCGAATAACCGCATTAATTCGAGAAAATATTCCGTGAACACGGAGCGGTCGCAGTTATTGCATGAAAGTCATGGCATTTGTAAAACCACCGATATAGACGACCGACTAATTATAAAAACAGCATTAGAAAATAGACAATCTTCTGTTACAGACTTGTTAGAGAAATTAAAAGTATCTAATCTAAATATATCTGAGCGTATGATGCGAATTGTATACTACCGGCATCGATTGTCACAGACCAGGCAAGAAGCCTAGGTTGACATCAAAAATTAAGAAAGCACGCCTGCAATAGGTAGAAATGCACAGAAATTTTACGATTGAAGATTTGAAAAAGGTAAATGAGTACATATTTTGTTATTAATAAATCATTTCTTGAAAGTATCAATTTTTTTAATAAATTTAATTTTTAGTTACATTCTCTTTGTAACAGGTGATTTTCAGTGATGGATCCTAACTTGAAGCAATAACGGAGAGTGTTAATTTCATTAGACGTAGACCCAAGAAACGTTGTATTAATGAAGCCGGATAATTAAATACCCACCATTCATCATGGTCTGGTCATGCATAACCGTAGATGGTACCGGACTTCTGTATTTTGTGGAGAGCACCATGAATGAAATGCAATATAAAAAGGTTGTTGAAAGTGCATTTTCGTTTCTACACTGACTAAATGAAGAAGAAGGATCACATAACTTCATGCAGGATGGAGCACCGTATTATACAGCCAAATCGATGGGAAAATCAGTTTCAAGAGCATAACATAGCTTTTTCGCCCTGTCTCGGAAGCTCACCCGATCGAAAACGTATAGAGCATATTAAAAAAGTTTACGTACTCATTTCCGAACCTAACAGCAAGTTTAAAAGATAATATTCACCGACATTGGTAAGAGCTTGTTAAGAAAGTTTATTTTCAAATGTGTGCTGTACTGTAAAATTTATTTGATTAATTACCTACTTACAAAACTATATTAAATACATACACATATTTATTACTTTTATGTCTTTAGATACACCAAAAAATTCTAGGCTTTATTCCAGCGATATTATCAACTAATAGAGGAGTTTTCAATGCAAGAGTTTTTTTTTGCAGATTTGACTGATTTTGTTAGGCTTCGATTAAGTTGCGGTATGGAGTTTGCTGGTGCGGAGTTATGTAGTTTAATAATTTTTTTAAAAAATTCAAAAATATTTCGCGCGTGAAATATATTTGGCTGACCAAGCACCATGGGGCACAAAATGCGGTCAAAAAGTAGATTAAGAAATTTACAACTAAGAGGTATAATGTATTTATAAACCGACCCTTCAACCTATCAAATTATAGACATGTTTTATAAGCTGGTGACTGCGCACTAGTTGAGAATGTTGATGTTCTCTTGCAGAAATCGTAATATAGCAACTGCCATCATAAATTTCGATTTTTTCTAATTGCGCTCTCTACATATTTGCAACAATGAATCATTGCTCTTTCAAATTGTCAAATATATTTTTGAACAGCTTGTATGGTTGATTTATTATTTACTTTTACTGTTTGGTACTTATTTATATAACCACAATAGATTGAAAAAAATTAATTTTAAATATAGGCTAGCACTGAACCTATGCGTACCATCCTTACATGGGAATCCTAATGGGTTCTTATTACTAATCGAATGTGTTCAACTCTGGGAGTATAACGTTAAATGGGAAGTATTGAGACAGTGTTTTATGCCTGCCTGGAGATCATAGATGGCATAGGATACAGACGCTTTGACGGTAAAGTAGTTGCTTCGTGAAAACCGTTTGTTTTAGCTTTATTATGGTTTCCATTTATGTTTCTGGAAAGGTAAAGACGCGATCTTGAAGAAAGTTGAAGAATTGAATCTGCTTTTAGGTAACCAAATTCTTATTACAATTTTTTTTTTATTTACTATTATTTATTATACATGTATAAGTTTTAGTATTTTTAGAATTATTAAACGATAGACGATGTTATGTTGCAGATTGTAAACAAGAAAGTCTGTACTTCATGAATTTCCAAAAGTGACATCTTCCTGGCTCTAACTCTGTATTAATGGTACAGGAAATTCTCAGCTGTTGAATATGCCCATTCAGAATAAACGATATGCATTTACCATTTGGAGACAAAATATCAGACAAGAAAGCTAACACCAAATGCTGTGCTAATACTTTATTTACCAGATAAATAGTCTTTTGTAGCATATTTAAGTGATCTATGAATAAATGCAAATATAATAAATATACTTCGCTGCTTTTATATTAAGAAGAAAAGTACTTAACAGGTAAGTAAGTAAGGTCCTACTAAATTTATACTTTCTATATCATTTGTTTTGCATTAATATTATTTTATAATAAAAATAAATATAAAGTAACTCTCCCAAATATCCACCTTTGTCAGACAATTACCTGAGTAAATTAACACATTTTAATAGTGAAGTATTAAATTTAACTCGCCTAAAATGATCATTTAAAAACACTAGTTCTATTTCTAGTTATCTTATGCAGGTGACACATTTACTTATTTAACCCCTATATTGTATTTTAACTATTACACAGAGCATTCACATATATGATTTATATTTTACTATCACATAATCTTTAATTAATAAGTTTAATTTATATTTCTTTTTGTTCCAGGCAAGACTTTAAATTTGATGGAGTTCACATAAAAAACATTTGACACCAAATGAATGAAAATTTAATATCCATTTTAAATAAACTTCATGTATATATTAAATGGTTTTTCTGCAAGCATTTGCAGAAAATATTGTTAGTAAATAATTTGTTTAAGTGTCTTTTTTTATAAGATTTGTTTGTTGTGTTTAGAGAATATTAACATTTAGCAGAAGTAAATGCTTCCATAACCAAATATTTTGTTTATATTATTATCTAGAGTTGTAATTAAATTAATAATAGAATTTTGCAAGGAATTTATATTTTCACTTCGATTTCAGTTTCGAAGTAGACTATATAATTATTATAAAAGATTTAAAAAAGGAAAATTACAAAAAGCTGTTTTTTATTTACAAGTGGGTAGTTCTACATAAGAAAGAAATTCATTATTAATTAGTTTATATTCTTCTTGTAGGTACAAAAATAAAATGCAATATTTAATTTAGCTAGATTTAAATATTTTATTTTTATACTTATAATATGATTATTAAAAACTAAATCAATTCTTATATCAAAAATTCAAAATGTAAATTGAGGTAGATCATGTTCATTTAAGTTCTACTGTTCAATCAGGGGGTGTAATGTTAAATGAGAAGTATTGTGATAGTGTTGTATGTTTACCTGGGGATTATAGATGGTACAAAATATAGAAACTGTTGAAAACCAAGATGTGCACATCTTGGTTTTCAACGGTGCGGATCGCGTACGGAGTTTATTTTTCGTACAATTTTTTCGCCGTGTTTTACCAGGTGCGACACTTTGAAATTATCTGCTGATGATGACAACGTGGTTGTCGAAATGCGTATACAGAATTTACAAATAGTTAATTGTGGAAAGGGGTTATATATCAACCTTATTGATCAAGTCAATCAACCACAGGCTCCATCAAATTCAACTATAGAAACTGTTGTTGGTAAATTAGTTGTCTTAATGATAATCGTTTGTTTTAGTTATATTTTGTATTTATTAGACAAATTTTCAAGGTATATATTGGCAAAGTGTGAATATGTGAACTTGAAGAAAGTTGAAGATTTGAATCTGTTTTTCGGTAACTATTTTTTTAATTTTACTTAATATAATAATAGTTATATACAGGTAATAATATATAAATTTTGGAATTATTAAGCATGTCACCTAGATGATTTTTGTTGCAAATTGTAAACAAAAAGGATCTGTACTTCATGAATTTCCAAAACAACATATCTCATTTTCAACACTTCAACACAACTCAATGCTATGGGAAATTCCTAGCTGTTTAATATGACCATTGAGAATAAACAATATCCATTTACCATTTTGAAGCAAAATATCTAATACGAAACAATAGATTAACATCAAATGCTGTGTCAACACTTTTATCAGGTAAATTAAAACTTTGTAGCATATTTAAATAATCAATTAGTAAATTATAATAAAAATTGTTTTGTATAATTTTGAATCAGTTGACTTTTTTGCCACCAATAAAAA
Organism: Dermolepida albohirtum; assembly: GCA_031893035.1. Classification (NCBI taxonomy): domain Eukaryota; kingdom Metazoa; phylum Arthropoda; class Insecta; order Coleoptera; family Scarabaeidae; genus Dermolepida; species Dermolepida albohirtum. Next base: position 172,743 of record JAVIWB010003981.1, on the reverse strand, counting down.
ACATAAAACCAATCACTGTTTGATTATTAGATGACATTTATAATATTCCATCTGCATCAAAACATGCCAAAGTGGTAAACATTGATTCATGTAATATAATTGAACCAGTATAAAAAAGTCCTTACTCCTGTATTAAGAAGAAAAGGACCAAACTGACAGGTAAAGATCTTTTTACGAGTAGTGCTTTAATAATTTTATATAGATCCTAGAAAATTCACAGTTTCTATATTATTTGTTACACTTAATTATTACTCTATAAGAAAGACATACATACAGTAAAACTTGCTCAGACATTCATCTTTGTGAGCAATCATCTGAATATACAACTACGTTGAGTTTCATTAGATACTGAAGTATTAAATTTAACTCACCTAGAGCAACCATGCCTCGAATTGATACATCTTTTTAGAACTGTTGGTCATCTTATGTAGGTTATACTGTATTTTTATTATATTTACTTATTTAAACTCTATATAGTGTACATACTACATACAGTATTCATATATGAATTATGTTTTATGATCATATAATCTTTATTTACTTAATTTATAAGTTTACTGCATATTTTCTTTCATTTGCAGGCAGGAGTTTAAATTTGATAGGGCAGTCACATGGACAACATTTGACACCAGATGAAAACACTTTTTATAAATAAATTCCTTCATTAAAGTAAATATAATGAATGTGTAAATAAAATGTAAATTTAAAAGAATGTGTAAAATATTGTAAGAGATTTCGTCAAGTTAATGAAACTGCTATGAAAGGTAAAATGAATTTTTTTGCATGAAAGTTTTTCAGTGCCTAATTAAGGAACTAGAATAGAAGGAGAACTGGGAAAAGTTTTACCTTTGATGATATGATTGCATTGGTGTTGCGCGAATCATGATTATCGCTAATAGCGAAATAAGTAACGTGCGTAGTAACTTAAACTAAATCCCATGTCAACCTCTATCTTGGTTTGTCATAAGCAATTTTGTTAATAAAACGATTTCAAGTTTGTATTATGAATAATTTGTTTGCTCTGTGAATCAATTATACAATGAATGATGACAATACAACTTCATCTTCTGAGAAAGGATTTGCAAAATTAATAGATATGTTGCCAAAACCAAAATATATCGTTCAAGAAATAATCTAATAAAACAATAAGAAACAAAATTTAAGAGATATAGGTTTCCTAAAGAAATTGTACAGCAAGTGATTTATCAATTTTACATAAACGACTTTGAATTTAATACTAATAGAAACATCCTATACTTCAAATTGCACAATTGCTATTAACATTGCGGTTTTTTGCGTAAGAAAGTTTTCAGCAATTGATTGGAGACCACATTAGCATTCATACGTCTATTGTTAGTAGAATATATCACGCATTGCTGTTAAAATAACATTGAAGCCAAGAAAGACATTTTATTCAAATGCCTCGAACAAGACAAGAGATTTCACAAATAATGAGTCATTTTCATAATATTTGTTGTTTCCAAACGTTTGTTGGCTGAATTGCCTGTATACATTAAGATATTGTCGCCAGGTGGAGAAAATGTGGAAATTTATTGAAATGTAAAGGGCTGGTTTTCTATTAATGTGCAAGCAGTTTGTGATACACAATTGAAGATTAGAGATATTGTAGCTTATTGGCCAGGATCTGTTCATGATAATACCATTTTTAATTCTAGCAGACTGAGAGCATAATTCGAAGCTGGTGAATTTGTACATGGCTGGATGCTTGGTGATAATGGTTACACTTTCAAGGAATATCTATTAACACCAATATTAACTCCAACTTCACAAGCAGAAGAATGAAACAACATATCTCACATACAAATAAAGAATATAATTGAGAGAACTTTTGGTGTTTGGAAATGAAGATTTCCTTGTTTATCTACAGGCTTGAGAATAAAGCTCGAAAAGGCAATTAATATAATTGTTGCAACAGCTGTCCTATATAATCTAGCAATAAAATATAAAAAAACGCATTAATAATTAATAATTTATTATTGTGTTACTATTTTCCTGGAAATTTGTCTGTGTTCAGTGTATTATCGATTTTTGTAGTGAGTGTACAACATACATATGTAAAAATGCATTAATGTGCTTATTATAAAATCGAAATAAATAATCTCTAATTTAAAGCTGTTAAAGATCATGGCTTTCTTATTTAAACTTATCAACTGCAATCTATAAATAGCAAAATATAATGAATTTAATGTATTGATCGGTGTACACAGGATATTGTTATATAAAAGATATATGTTTCTTACTACGAGACGTAGATTACACAATTTTTCTACGTTCAAATTTAGATTTTTTTCTTTTTTCTATTAAACAATTGCTTTTGGCGAATTTCCATAAGTATGGTAATTACACGGCAAATGGGTATTCTTTATTCTTATCGGACATATAAGGTTTAGTAAAAAGAAATCGATTATTTTTCCAATAGATGGCCTTAGTAATCTGTATCTCGCGTTGTATAAGTGCGATCGCGTTCCACTAGATGGCGTTCGAAAGATAAGATTTCGTACTAAACGAACTTCTCAGACAGTTTTGTGATTACTTGACTTAATATTGTTTGAGCGCGCGTCAAAGATGGACACCAGCAAAGTTAAAATACGCCATATTTTACAGTTTTTCTTCGATAAAGGCAAAAACGCAAGCCAGGCGGCTAAAAATGTGAATAGTGTTTATGGTCCTGATACTGTAACAGTCAATCATGCGCAATTTTGGTTTCGTCGATTCCGTTCCGGTAATCTTGATGTCAAAGATGCACCACGCTCTGGAAGGCCAATTGTCGAAAATATCGATAAAATAATGGAAATCGTCGAGTCCGACCGTCATGTAAGCACTGTTTCGATTGCCCAGGAGCTAAACATTGCACCAAAAACCGTTTGGGACCATTTAAATAAGGTTGGATACAAAAAGAAGCTTGATGTATGGGTGCCACACGAGTTAACGCAAAAGAACCTCATGGACCGAATTTACATCTGCGAATCGCTGCTGAATCGCAACAAAATCGATCCGTTTCTGAAGCGGATGGTTACTGGTGATGAAAAGTGGATCACTTACGACAACGTCAAGCGAAAACGGTCGTGGTCGAATCGTAGTAAGCCGGCGCAAACGGTGGCCAAGGCAGGCTTGACGGTCAAGAAGGTTTTGCTGTGTGTTTGGTGGGATTGGCAAGGAATTATCTACTATGAGCTGCTTCCCTACGGCCAAACTCTTAATTTGGACCTGTACTGTCAACAATTGGACCGTCTGAAGGAAGCAATCGCCCAGAAGCGGCCAGCTTTGTCCAATAGGAGAGGAATTGTGTTCCATCAGGACAACGCCAGGCCACACACATCGATAGTGACTCGCCAGAAGCTCCGGGAGTTTCGTTAGGAGGTTCTTATGCATCTACCTTATAGTCCGGACTTAGCACCAAGTGATTACTACCTGTTCCTGTCTATGGCGAATGATTTTGCTGGTGAAAAATTCGCCTCAAGAGAAGCTTGTGAAAATCGACTGTCCCAGTTTTTTGCCAATAGGGACGAGGGTTTCTATAAGAGAGGCATTATGAAATTACCTTCAAAATGGCAACAAGTTATCGAACAAAACGGTGCATATTTGACCTAAGTCGGATCATTCTAACTATGCTAAATAAAACCTTCAATTTAATGCAAAAATAATGGATTTCTTTTTACTAGACCTTATATTTCGTATACCAGGAGTACCGGAAAGTCATTATCGGTTTTTCTAGAAGATGTCGCTGGACTTAAGTATGCAATGTTATAATTTGACACATATGCCATTTTATTCCACTGACATCAAGCTTCAAAGCCATACATGTTATTTTTTGCGAAAGTAACTGTCATAGGTTTATACTTCTTTGAAAATGTTGAGTTTCGTGCTTGAAAAGTGCATTTGCTGCATGCATTACTTTTCTTATTTAATCAAAAGAAAAAAGCTGCTGAAAGTTATCGTTTGGTGGTAGAAACTTACGGTGTGCATGCTCCAACCATAAAAACATGTGAGGCGTGGTTTTGACAATTCAAAAGTGGTGATTTCGATGGACAAGACCAAGAACGTTCTGATAGACTGAACAAGTTTGAAGATGCGAAACTGCAGGAGTTATTGGATGAAGACCCAACCCAAGCTCAAAAACAATTAGCAGAAGCGTTAAATGTGGCCCAAGAAACGATTAGCGATTGATTACGAGCAAATGAATGCCACATCAATCGAATGACAGGCAATGGACAAGGCAAATGGAAAATCGAAAAATCGTCTGTGAAATGCTGCTTCAAAGGTATGATCGGAAGTAATTTCTGCATCGAATGGATTGGGTGGTGATGAAATGGTGATCAAAAAATGGATTTATTTTGAAAAGCCTAAGCGCAAAAATCATGGTTATCACCTGGCAAAACCGGCCCATCGACTTCAAGGCCAAATCGGTTTGGTCGCAAGACAATGCTCTGTGTTTCGTGGGACCAGAGTGGCGTGGTGTATTGCGAACTGTTGAAACTTGGTGAAACAGTTAATACTGATCGTTACCGACAACAATTTATCAATTTGAACCATGCATTGATAGAAAAACATCCAGAATAGGCTCGAAGGTACAATAAAGTGATTTTTTCTCATACAGCACAACCGATCAAGGAAGCGTTGAAAGCACTTGAATGGGACATAATATCGCGCCCGCCGTACTCTCCAGACCTTGCCCCGTCAATGGGCCATGCGCTTGCAGAGCAGCACTTCGCCAATTTTGAAGAAGTTAGAAAATGGCTCGACGAATGGTTTTGTTCAAAAGACAAACAGTTTTTTTGGGATAGCATCCATAAATTGTCTGAAAGATGGGCATGATGTGTAGAATCAAATGGCTAATACTTTGAATAAATAAATCTTTCCATTTTCTTGAAAGTTATGTAGTTTTTCTTACGTAAAAACCGGTAATGACTTTCCGGTACACCTGGTATATGCACTAGTGTTGGAAAGCAGATATTGCAATGAATCAGAGTAAATCGGAGTAATGCGACAGAAACACATTAATTGACGTATTCGATTAAAATACAAAACTAATAATCTACATGATAAACATCTTCATTTCAAGTAAAATGATATTTGCTAAATAAGTGTATCAAATGTATTTTATTGTTTGCGATATTGTGTAACATAAATAGATAGCAAATATTTATCAACAATATCATTTGAATTTTGTAATATTTGTTATACATTATAAGATTACTTGATTAATGATGGACTTTGCCCAGGTTACTTTTATCAAATTAATGCTATTTCAGTATAGTAATATCTTTAGAATAACAGACATACGAAAATAAAAATGTTTGCTATATGCTTGACATTAATATTATTAATTTTTACGCTTTTATTTTACAATATGGGCAGAATATTATGGCTTTTTGTTATATTAAATAAAAGATTATCACATTTTATAAAAGTGCCTGGTTATCCAATAGTTGAAAATTTCTTTACATTTACATCGCATAAAAGTAAGTTAAATAGTTTGCAGATTGCTATATTATTTTTATCGTGTATAATATATTTTTAGAATTACTTGGAAATATATTAAATATATGTGGAAGTTATGGAAAAATTGTCAAAGTAAATATTTTCATTTTCTCAGCGTTATTGATAACCGACTTGAAATTAATACAGTTTATTTTAAGTACTTCCTATATTCTAAACAAAGCGCTAACGTATATGTTTTTACATGAATGGCTTGGTACAGGTCTTCTTACTAGCGACAGTAAGTATTTTCTATTTATATGAGTTACGTAAAGCGGTTATGGAGTCGATCCATTATGAATAATATCATTGTCTCCCTCTTTCGTCCAAAACAAAAATGTATTGACCGACAAAGCGAGAACGCGTCTTTCTCACATATCGATAACTAAGTTTCACACAAATCTGCCTGATGATCGGTGAATCCGTGAAACATATGTAGTAGATAGGGTGTTATTAATAATATAATGATTTCTTTTAACATTCTTTAATTGGCAAAAAAGCCGTGACGCAAGCGTCTGTCTATTACACACTAGAAATTTAGTTACCGATATGTGATGGTCAATACAGTTTTGTATTGGACGAAAGAGGAAGGCAATGATATTCATTATTTTACTGTATCGAAATGCTATGATAAACGCTATGAAGGAATCGTTCATTAATAACACAAATCTGCCTGATGATCGGTGAATCCGTGAAACATATGTAGTAGATAGGATGTTATTAATAATAGAATGATTGCTTTTAATATTCGATCCATTATGCCGAAAGAAATTAAAATTTGCTTATGGATTAATATTCTATTGAAAATTTGTTGTTATATTGACATTTATTTCAAAAGCCAATGGTTTTCTGTTAACGTTTTTTGTAAAGTGGATACAGTAATCTTTTGCATTGCTGTGTAGATACAATTTTAGAAATATCTCATCATTTAATAAATGCCCATTCAAAAATATAAAGTCATACATTCTAGGGAATGTGACATACATACTTTGAGAAGCTGCACATATATATTTTTTGGATATGCTTTATTGAAAAATTCCACTTGTACTTGTTATATGTATTGTTGAAAACAGCAGTATCAGAGCCCATTTTATTCAAAAAATTGTTGGAACATGCCAAGGTGCTTTTCTTTATGAAAATCTAGTTTTTCAAATATGCATGGATTGACTATAATGATTATTTGTCATACACACCTAATCAAATAACCTTTAAAATATCTCTCTGTCATTGCATAGTATTATTTGGTTGTTCGTTAGCCAATAAATACCCCCTGTTAACATATTGACAAATGCGAATTGTCGTCCAGCTTATAAAATGTTTTTGATGAAATGCCCTCATTAATATGTTTGTTCTTTTTTAACTTAAGATGTTTATACATTGCGCTGACATAGAGGATGAGAAAATATAGCAAGTGACACTTAAACATTTTTTTCTAATACTTAAAAATAACAATTTTGTGAACCCATAAATATTTACATAAATATGCTTCATATCTAACACTATATTCATATATAGCGCTCACAAGCGCAATATTTAAAGAATGCAGAAAATGTGGAATTTATTTTCACGTTTGCATATATTTTACAATTTAAGCCGACGTAGATTACACATTCAACGTATGAAATCAAACATTAAATGCGAATAATACAGTGAATCAATTTTAAATCACTTCCAGAATATTCTCAATTTCGTATCGTCCTATATGCGAGATTCAGGAATTTATAATTGGGGATGGCAAAAATATTGATCATTTGATATAACGCGAATTGTATATCGATGTATTCATATATCAAAGAAAATAGTAGATATGTATATCGATGCTTCCTAAAAAATTGTCAGGTTCTTCGATTTATTGTTTTCTTGGGCATTGCTTATATGCATATGTTATAATTATATTATTTTTTTTACACTGATTTCATCTTATAACTCTGAAGGTATTGCGCATGTTTCGAATTTCGCTCTTTAAAAGTATACGTCAACCAATCACCCAACGCATACTTAATTATTGTTGACATATAGGATCATACAAAGTAGAAAAGAACTAATAAAGTATAATTTTCTAATAATGTAATATTATTAAATAAATTTCATAATTTAGTTAAAATAATCTTATAGGCTGCCGTACACCTAAATGTCAGTTCATATCAATATATTTCTATTTGCATGTAATTGTAACATTGTTTAAAATTTTACTAAAATGCTATATTAATTAACAGAATGGAACAAGTAGTAACCTTAGAAGGTAAGAATATTTAATTTGCAAATGTAAAATTAAATGTTTTCGTATTCTATACAATGTGTGCTAAATAGTAACACTTCAAGAGATAGGTACTTTGTGAAAGAAATTGCATAATTTTATTCTTATGCTGTTTCTTCTATAATAATACATAAAAATAAAATACAGAGTTTCTAATAGTTTTAAAAACCAAGTTTTATTCATCTTATAATGACGACGTTCTTTAATTATCATATTATATTAATAATATGAACATTTAACAAATTATTTAAAACAAATGGCTTAAAATAATTTTGAAACCGATTGTTTATATAGGCCTTAGTTATATGGTTAAAATAAAGAACCTAATGAATTAAAATGTTTTATTTAAACAATGCAACAGATTTTTTTCATAAGCACCATCTATAAAGTATAAATAGCAAATGTTATCATGTTTATTTAAATAGTGATTGATTAACATGAAAAGTGTTGCCTAGTTGCATTAATAAGTTATAGTTGTATAAATTGATTGGGGATAATACATTACAAACAATGTTGAACTTGCATTTTGCATATTTCTTTCTAATGCAATCAAAAACATTTTATAGTGTGGGACTATTTATCATTGCATTAAATTTCTCTATAATTCTACCATGTAAATCTACATGCATATGCATATACTTACAATTGTACTTAATGAATTGAATTATTTAAAAAAAAGGCTAAACAAGAAATCACACGGTGTAAAAATCACAAGATTTAAAGGAACTGTTCAAATTAATAAAACAATTTCCGAATACTTCTTGTAACATTTACAGTTTCCCTCGCTAATTAAAAAATGCTGTCGATCTTTCTGCAGGTAAAGTATTATTAAAAAAAATTATACTTCTACTTATAGCGCACCAAACGTCAACATTCTGAGAATGAAGAGTTTCAAAATAAAAATTATTGAGATTTGTATGTTTTGAAAACCATTCGCAAAATACTTGTAATCAACATAGCAGATTTCTTAGAAATACGTGATAGGATATGGAAATAATTGTATGCATATCTTCTTTTAAAATTGTATGAAAAGTACCAACTAGTTTGTTGAAATTAAATTTTTGGGGCGTCAGTCTTTATTTGTTTATCATTACCAATCACTTTTACAGTCCAGAATTTTAGTTGTCCGCTACACTCTTATCGTCTCACACAACCGGTTTTATCGAGAAACTGGAACTATTCTATTAAGTGTAACAAACAAGTTTAGGAAATTCATCTCAAAATTTTTCTAAATAATGTTTTATGGAGTACTTCGAATGCCATCAATCTTTTGACCATTTCGAAAGTTAAATTTAATCAGTTCATTATTAAATACTAATTGAAATTCCTAAAATGCATAATACTGTCTTTGGTATGAAATTCTAACATTTATTGACAGACATCTAACATTTAAATTTTAATACAAATCACAGATTTAAGTTAGAACATATGATTTTTTGTCCAGAACCTATTTGATGTCGGCTGTTTTGGAACACTCACTATAATGTGCTTTATTTCATATTCACGTTATATAGTGTACTTCTTAATTTCCTTGAGTATGACATTACATTACATTTTTTGATATTCCAGTAAAGATCATTATGGTTGCACCAAGTATTAATTGCAGTAAGAACATTTGGTAGGAGTAGACTGTTCTCTATAGATTTTATTATGCGAAAAATCTACATATCACTGACAAATAGTAGCGTTTCTCAGGAAATTGAATTCAATATATCATTAATAAAAATGAGAAAATAATGATCCAAAATTGGAGTTTTGCGGAAAATCAGACGCTGGTTTGAAAAAAGACGTTTTGATGATAGTATATTGTACTCTGTCTTTTGACAATTACCAGGGTGGTCCCATAAGTACCCGGCCTGACCTAGAAATGGCGACAGTTGTTTGAAAAATAACACTGTATTAGAAAGTACACAATCTATGAAGCATACATATGTTTCAAGTTTGAAGACGCAACGTTGTTTAGTATTTGTTTGGCAAAAATGGAGAAAATTGGTCATCGTTACGTTATACAATACTTTTATTTGAAAGGCCTCAGCCCAACCGATATAAAAGTCTAACATTTCACAAAATTAAGCACCTAAACATTATCTAAAGTAGCTGATATATGATGACAAAGAGATAGATATGACCTTCATCTTACTACGAAAAACTATTTTATGTTCTTTAAGTTGTGGGTATTCATTATATGGCTGAGTTTTTTGTTAATATCAGTATTTTTAAATTATATATTCGTAAAAACATCATACATGTTATAATTAATGGAGAAAAGATTGAATCATTTTGTTAAATTACCAGGTTATCCGATTGTAGAGTGTTACGCCCCTTTCTACACCGCAGTGTAGGTAGTAACAAAAAGCCCGTATTGCTAACCTCAAATATCCCCTGCTGCTCCTAGGGAGAAAACTTGCCAGTATGAACTCAGAGAGTGGGTGTTCCTATAAAAATGTCTTAAAATGGTGCCACAGCATTGATCTCCTAGGAACTTAAATTGCCAATACTGAAGCATGTGGTGGATACCTAATACATGCTCTTGGGGAAAAAAGGACAATTCAGAGCCACAAAATCCCACAAAAAAAAACACTAATTACACTAGATAGTACTAAAAGAAAACCCAGGTGATAGTGTTACAATCAATTGATATATTAATCGCCAATTGATAGGTCAATAAATATGTCAGCTATTATACAAATTCCCCTGAGTAAATACATATTTTTTGAGTATATTTATATAAAATATTTATAAGTTCAACTAAAATATGTGTAGGTTCAAATAAACTATTCCACAGGTAGTTGCCGTGACTACGAAATTAGCTCACAAATAGATACAAATGACAAAATAAATAACTTAAGTTACTAATACTAATCTGACAAAATATCCCCTATCAACTGAAGGTGGATAGATCAATTCAAGATTAAGCAACACACTATATCTGTTACAATTGCCAATTATAGACAAATAAGAAAATGAAACATACTGTCTATAGACATTAATGACAGTAGAATAACTATGACGGTTGACAACTTTAATATGCCAGTACAGGGCTATCTCGAGGTCAAATTAAGGACGAGATGTATCAATGATTTTGTGGTTCAAAATGAATCGAGTCCAGAAGTGACGACTTTTAGGATGCGAAAAAGGTCCTAAGACCTTGAGTAGTATTATACTAGCTGTATTTCTGTATTACTGCTTTTTCGATTCTCACGTGGTCTAGCTTAGTCGTTCCAGAAGTATTTCATTCCTACTGACTAATTTTTGATCTGTGCCTTTGTCGAACTATCCATGTTGCACTTCCGTACAGGATGGTGAACACTGTTGTACTATACTTATTTATTATTTTTTCACTTATTTTTTTTTCACGAATATTGTTTAATCAGGTAGTACATACATCTTATTTGCTTAGCTAGTTTTATTAGCTATTTCCCGTTTTATTCTCCCATCATTTTCTATTTTTTTTCTATTAATTTTTTTCTATTGCCCGTATTTTAGTATTTGGGCCTTATATATTATTTTGGTTTGTTTCCCTCTTCTTTTTGTTTTTGTACATTATTTTGGTTTTCTCATCCATATACATATTTATCACCTTCTGCATTTCAGCCTTTCCATCTGCCATTAGCACAAGATTGGCAGCATATAGTAAGCTATCTGTTCTGATTGGTGTCAAATTTCTGTAACCCACTGTAGTCTGTAGTTTGGCCGTTCTTTGCCTCATATTCTTGAGTCGTCTAGTCATTACTATTATAAATATATATGGGCTCAAGCTATCTCCTTGCTTTATTTTCTTTCTAATGTGAAATATTTCTGATCAATTCTCATTTATTTGCAACTTTGCCTGTGCATCTTCTTGTGTTGATTTTTTAATTTGTATTATTATAGTTTCTTGGATTAATTTTTTTGGCTAAACAATTTTATATTGTTTGTCTTTGTACTGAGTCAAAAGCCGCCCTCATATCTATAAAAGCGAGGATAAGTTATTTTCCTGTTTCCGTTTTCTTTTCTATGAATTGTCTTATTATAAATATATTATCCGTATTCGTCTCCCAAGCTGCAGATACTATTTTATGAAACCATTCTATTCCGTTTCCTCTCATGTATTTTATCATTTCTGGATCTACCTCGTCCTCTTCACTGGTTTTACATATTTTACATTTTATTGCTTCTTCTAGTTCTTTAATATCTATTTTATTTAGATACTCTTCATTTTCTTGTTGCCTAGGTATATTTACTTTTACTGGCTGCATTTTATCTTCTTCTAGATAAAATTTTTGTTTATAATGACATCTCCAAACTTCCATTCTTCTCGAAGTATTAGTTTTAATTATATTGTTTTATCTCTTACAGCTGTGACTATTTTCTTTCGTATACCTTCTAGCCCTTTAATTATGTTCCAAAATGTTCGACGTTTTCCTTATGTCCCTTATTTAATTAATTTCGGAACCCTTCCCATGTTTTTTGTTTGATTTTCTTCACTGTTACTTTAGTTAATCTTCGTTTGTTTTCATATAATTCCTTTTCTTTTGTCTCTTTAGTGTGAATATATTATTTCCAAGCTAGTTTTTTGTCTTATATTGCTAGTTTTACTTCCTTTGTTCACCCTGTGTTCTCTTTCTTCCAGTATGTGTCTTACTGTAGTGACATTTCTTTTAGTATCCAGTATCTGTCATCTAATGTCCATATTCTAAACGTTTCTCCTTGCTTTTTTATTTTTGTTACTATTATCGTTATATACATATTTGCTTGTGTTAATTTATTTATATTTATTCCAGTACATTTTTTAGTTATCTCTACGGTTAGTGTGAGATATTTTATTTCTCCTATCACCAGTCTATGCTGTGTACCCAATTCCGCTTGCGGCTGTTCTTTTATTTCTTCTACGTCTTTCTCCATTTCCGCTGCGTAACCTATGTAATCTATAATGCTCTTTGCTTGTGTTTTTCGTGTCACATACTTATATCTATCCTCTTGTTTTCGTTTTCAGAAGGAGTTCTATCATTCTATTCCCATTTCCGTTTTTCTTCTTTTTTCCCATATGGTCCTCTACATCCCATTCCTTTATGCATATCTGCCTATTCTGCAGTTCCATTATAATAATTTTGTTTCTTTTCTTTCGTAATTTATCTATGGTATTCTGCACTTTTGTATATAATTCTGTCATTGTGTTAATATCTATTCCTTCTACTAGGCTGTATATTTGAACTATACTTATTTCTTCCCCCATATCCGTCGTTAGAGTTATAATTCTTTCTGATATTGTATCGAAACTTATATATTTTATTTATATCTTCCTTTACTATTATACCTACTCCTTCCTTTGGTCTCCTTCCCGGTTCTATTTCTAAGTAGTATATGTTATACCCATTATTTAATATTTTATGCCCCTTCCTATTTTCTTTGTTTCACTTATCCCCAAAATTTGTATATCATATATCTCAATTTTCTCTACAATTTCTCGTTCTTTGTTAGCTATTGAAGTTATATTTCGCGTTGCTATCTTTAACTCTTTTCCATCAATATTTTTATTTTTATGTTCCACGTCGCTTTCCATTTGTTCTCCTTCATTGTCCGTGTCTATTGCATTGGTCTTTGTATTTTTTTTAGTTTTATGTATTCCATCTAGCATTTTGAGGTGTTCTTGTTGCCTTTCTCATTTTTTCATTTACGTTTTCTCCATCTGGGGATCTTTCGTTATATTTCTTCCACCTGTCTTCCTCTCAATATTTCCTCAGTAATGTTTTTATTAGTATTTTCTTCGTAGTTCTTTTTACTTCCTAAATGTTCTACTGTATACTCAATTTCATAACGAATAGTTAATTATAGTAGATTTTTTACTTTATTTCCCATTTCTCTCTCTTTTTTCATGTGCTCTCCCAAGATCTTTCCTTTGAATTCCTTTAGTATAATTTTTGGTTATGAAGATTTTAATACCTTTCAGTTTTTCGCTTCTTTCATTTTTTGATTCCTCAATATCCCACTTTGCAATTGAACCAGCATTGGACTTTCCTTACCCTTGATTTGTCTACCAATTCTTCTTAGATATTCAATATGTTCTTTTTCATTTATATTCATTCCTATTTGTCTTGATATCTACTTGATTTTTCTTGCCATGTACTCATACCTTCATTCCTAGTTTCCTGTATACCGTGTACTATGATATTCTTTTTTCTTACTTCCCTTTCAACCTCTTCTGTTCTCTTTACCTGATGGTTTATTTCTCGTTTCATATTCTCATTTCCCTCTTTTATTTTCGTATTTTCTTCTTTTATGTCTCTTATCTCTGCCTGTATTTCAATTAATCTTTCTTCTATTCTATTTTCGCTCATGCTATCAGTTTTCTCATAATCTTGTCGATATTTTCTTCCATCCTCTGTATTGGAGTAAAAACAGCGTCGCAAGATCAGTTGCTACAGTACTCCTGTTTTCAAAGCACTGTCCGGCGGTTGCGCTATCTGTCCCTACTCCAACTCGCTTGTTACTGCTAGTGTTGTTGCTTATCTTGTGTCTTCGAATTTATATCTGAATAGTACATTTGTTATTGCTTACCTCATTTCACATTGTTTGATCTATTTTGTACTTGCTTGTTTATTCAGTTAATTTTTCCTAAGTTTTTACTATGTTTTATATCAAATTAAACCCCTATTACTACTGTACTTAACTATATATATATATATATATATATATATATATATATATATATATATATACATATACATATATATATATATATATATACATATATATATACATATATATATATATATATATATATATATATATATATATATATATATATATATATGTATGTATTTCTTCATTAAATCACACTTAACCAACTACGCCTATTACTTCTACCACCAGTGGTGGAATTGGTTTTGTATACGTATTCGCGTAGCAGTATCGTAGTCTTAGTCTTAGTGTTTTTATTATTAGAAAATGTGCAATATTTCCGTTTTTATATTTTTTGTTAAATATTTTTTGTTCGGTCTGTCAGTTCTTAGAAAGTTGAAAGGCGCCCATATGAATTTTTTTTTATTTTTACCTGTATTTTGAGAGTAATGTTACTTTTAGATGTAAATATTTCACATTCTTTGAATTGCAGAAAAAAAATGGAAGAAAACTAGAAAAATTATTACACCAGCATTCCATTTCAAAATATTAGAAGAATATAAGAGCACTTTCCATCCTGCTTCTAATATTCTTGTAAACAAATTAAGAAGCCAATGTGGAAAGGGAGCGTTTGATGTTTATCCATACATAACTTTATGCACTTTAGATATAATATGCGGTTTGTAGTAATTATTATCAGCCAAAGACAAATATTTAAGCAAATTGCATTACAGAGAGTGCTATGGGTGTAAAAGTCAATGCCCAAGAAAGACAAAATACCGAATATGTAATTGGAGTTCAAGAAATGTGTCGAATATTAGTAGACAGAACCTTCAATCCTTTAAAGATCTTTAATTTTACCTACAAATTTAGCAAAGATTACAGAAAGCAGTTACGCTATTTAAAAATACTTCACGGCTATACACAAAGTGTTATAAATGCTAAAAGAAGGGAATTATCTATGACAGACAAAAATAAACAAGTGAATAAGAAGAGTATTGCTTTCCTTGATTTATTACTGCAAGCAGAAATTGATGGAAGACCTATGACAGATCATGAAATTCAACAGGAAGTGGATACTTTTATGTTCGAGGTAAATATATACATATATATATATATATATATATATATATATATAATAAGGTCTAGTAAAAAGAAATCCATTATTTTTCCAATAGATGGCTTTAGTAATCTGTATCTCGCATTATATAAGTGCGATCGCGTTCCGCTAGATGGCGTTCGAAAGATAAGATTTCGTACTAAACGAACTTCTCAGACAGTTTTGTGATTACTTGACTTAATATTGTTTGAGCGCGCGTCAAAGATGGACACCAGCAAAGTTAAAATACGCCATATTTTACAGTTTTTCTTCGATAAAGGCGAAAACGCAAGCCAGGCGGCTAAAAATGTGAATAATGTTTATGGTCCTGATACTGTAACAGTCAATCATGCGCAATTTTGGTTTCGTCGATTCTGTTCCGGTAATCTTGATGTCAAAGATGCACCACGCTCTGGGAGGCCAATTGTCGAAAATATCGATAAAATAATGGAAATCGTCGAGTCCGACCGTCATGTAAGCACTGTTTCGATTGCCCAGGAGCTAAACATTGCACAAAAAACCGTTTGGAACCATTTAAATAAGGTTGGATACAAAAAGAAGCTTGATGTATGGGTGCCACACGAGTTAACGCAAAAGAACCTCATGGACCGAATTTACATCTGCGAATCGCTGCTGAATCGCAACAAAATCGATCCGTTTCTGAAGCGGATGGTTACTGGTGATGAAAATGGATCACTTACGACAACGTCAAGCGAAAACGGTCGTGGTCGAATCGTAGTAAGCCGGCGCAAACGGTGGCCAAGCCAGGCTTGACGGTCAGGAAGGTTTTGCTGTGTGTTTGGTGGGATTGGCAAGGAATTATCTACTATGAGCTGCTTCCCTACGGCCAAACTCTTAATTCGGACCTGTACTGTCAACAATTGGACCGTCTGAAGGAAGCAATCGCCCAGAAGCGGCCAGCTTTGGCCAATAGCAGAGGAATTGTATTCCATCAGGGCAACGCCAGGCCACACACATCGATAGTGACTCGCCAGAAGCTCCGGGAGTTTGGTTGGGAGGTTCTTATGCATCCACCTTATAGTCCGGACCTAGCACCAAGTGATTACTACCTGTTCCTGTCTATGGCGAATGATTTTGCTGGTAAAAAATTCGCCTCAAGAGAAGCTTGTGAAAATCGACTGTCCCAGTTTTTTGCCAATAGGGACGAGGGTTTCTATGAGAGAGGCATTATGAAATTACCTTCAAAATGACAACAAGTTATCGAACAAAACGGTGCATATTTGACCTAAGTCGGATTATTCTAACTATGCTAAATAAAACCTTCAATTTAATGCAAAAATAATGGATTTCTTTTTACTAGACTTTATATATTAATATATATTAAGATACAAGATTTTATATACTATCTTCTGCAGTGGCTTTTAAGTTAATTTATTTGTTAAAATTACTATTAGTATAAATTCCCGGATCTGTTTCAGCAATGTGAATCGGCAACTATATATATATATTGTATATATATACATGCAGTAAATACTTATTTTTAGGGTCATGACACAACAGCTTCTGCTATAAGTTTCACACTCTATTGTTTGGCCACTAACGCAGATGTTCAAGTAAGTAACCTTTTTCCAACATATTCCTTTGATTTCCCATTCAACCAATTTTGCTTTAATACTCTTACAAATGTGTTAGAATTTTATATTGGTATATGATTGAGGAGTACATATTCGTATTTATATAAAGCAAATGTATGGAATAAATAATGGCAAATAACACGAACTAAATAATTAGTGGCGTTGTATGGTTGGAGTGTATACAGTAGAGATGAAAATTTTCGGTAAAAAGCAAATCCAATCCGGTTCTAGACCGAGATAAATTTCCGCCGTAAGTCCGAGATCGGAATTGTGTTTTCGGTATAGGTTCGAGATCCGATCTGATTTGAGTCGAATTTCAAACTATATAATTTGACTTTAATTATAAACTTAATTAGAGCTAGATACTAAATGCCAAGATATCAAGCTCAGAATTAAAAATTTTCTTTCTTCAACACCAACAGAAATACTATCCTTATTGTTGTTATTTAAATAATTCTATTTCTATGTACATTTTAGATATAATTAAAGTTTTATTGGATTGTAATCAAAAATAACAATTTTTAATCCATGAGTATACAGTAATGCAGTCACTTATCTAAATATGTATGTTTGTATTAATAGGGAAATAACATTCGAGAAAATTTATAGTAACAAAATTTTAGATACCGGCTATTGTTGTCAATGCATCGATGTAAATAAATCTCCATAGTTATTTTATTATGACATCCAGATGAATGTTTGGTTTGCCTTAATTTATATATTCTTTAAGGAACATTTTTAAAATTGTTTTCGATGGCGTTTGTATATGCATATTTTGCTTGTGACTGTCTGATTACAATAATATTTGTTAAATATACGAATACTTCAGATCTTAAATAAGGTAATTTATAACTTAGAAGAAACTGTTACATTTAAAATCTAATCTGTTGTTTACATTTTTCCAGAAGTAAACCATCAGCTTTATGTATGGTATATAATAATATAAACACTATCGCTCACAAGTATTTGGTCACCCTTGTTTCATTACAGTTTCTATAGAAAAGTTGTAATTATAAAATTTATTTCTGTAGTAAGAAATAGTTTAATAGTAAACATAAAATATATGAAAGCTTATTCAAAAATAATTATGCAATTACCCTATTAATCACAATGAATGATAATACCCTAATAAAACTCCAGGTAGAATAATTGCACTTAAGCCATTAGATCGCGGTTCACGAAGACGTGTTTACTATGACTATGTTTTGAATGATATCTGCTGGAATTATTCGTATTTGTTTTCGGATGCTAGTTTTTAATTCGTCCAAATCTCGAGGTATGTTTTGATAGATAGGATATTTAAGATAACCTTACAGAAAAAAATTGATTAGATCTATCGAAATAGTTTTATAAAACTTTTTTTATGCAAAATCTTTATCACAGATCTTTTACAAACATACTTATCCCTCACTAGCTTTCTAGTTGAAACATGAGGATTTTAGTTAACTGCTTGTAAAACGTCTAACATCTTATTATCACTTACTTACTATTTAAATCTTTAACAACTTCGACATTGCTAATTTTTTAATGAATTTTCGTTACAGTATTCAGTACGATTTGGATGCTTGATATTAAATATATACACACTTCTGTATCGATTTTATGTCTGTCACCTTCATTACTATTTCTATGCGTTCTTTTTCTGATAAACGAAACACGATTGACATTAACAAAGTTGAAACTGGTTTATTTTTTTACAGACAAGTATAAAATGTCAATATAGGTAAGTCAAATGCATTTGCTTAAATTGTCAAAACGTAGTTTGAGGATTTTGTTATCGAATTGCAGATTGTCGGGATGTTAATGAGATACAATCTAAATATCTGCTTTAATAATTGCATATTAAAATTTGCATATGCTTTTCTGTATGTAGTGTTTGAGATACTACTTTATAATTTGTTTATTATTATAATGCATAATATTTATTGCATTTTTCTTGAAGTTTCTCTAATGAAACCACACGATGTTTTCATATTGTCATAAAAGAAACAGAAACACTATTCGATCAATATATAAAAGGCATGGGCTGTCATTTAAGAAGAGCGATGACGTTATAAGATAGAAAGGTATGACTATTAATTCAAATTGTGTCATAACTTGAAAAAAATATTTAATTAAAAAGCTTTCATTAATAAATCTTTTTCATAAACTCAATAGTTAAGACTAGAACATCAACGTTATTTATTTACTACTCCTCTGTATATTGTCTTCTGCAAATGGCGAAATATAGATTAAAACAATGTAAAACAATAATCACACATGTATTTACTCATGTTCACAATTTATTAAGTTTTATGTAATTTTGTTAAAAGATACTTCTTCTAGATAATACCTTTTTTGAAAATACAAGATAATATATAGTTTTTTTAGAAACATATTTATTTCCACCTACAGACATCCGTGAAACTCAATCTTCAAAATATTTTCTCTAATCTTTTCATATTAGATTGTCTATTTCATTATTATTAAATATGTTAACCGCTTATTCATCCGATGTAAAACGTGACTTATTCTTTACAAGTGGAAAAAGAAATAGTTAAGTACCAGGTCTAAACTATATGATCCATTATTTCAATGATTTTAACATTCAAATCATTTATGCAGCACTGTGAGTCTAAGCGTTATCATGATGAAAGACGAGCCTTTCTCTTGCGGACCTCTTGGAGAACTTGAGGCAAACAAATTATAGTGTATCATTCTGGATTAATACATAGTACGATTATTCTCCAGAGTCATAGTGGAAATTAATTAATCCCAAAAAATATGGCGACAAACTTTTGTTGGGGCCCACTTATTTTTAAAGATCCTAACTGGCGTTTTTTGCATTCTTTTGTGATCATAGTAGTATACCCACCTTAAGATGAAATAATTCACAGGTATTTGGTGATACTTTATATTTCTTAATTTCTGTAAAATGCTGCTATGAATTTCAACGTCGTCTCTCCTTAAATGACACGTTTCTGTCTGATATATAGAACATTGGTCTTGCTCGGAACATGATTTAGGACTAGCATATTATTGTACGGAGTATCTAACCAACCCGAAGGATTGGTGTGAATGTAATTAACATCATCTTACACAAACATTTGATGGTACATAAGCTATGTTTCTTTTGCATTTCCTACAAATTGATTGTAGTGCACAAATAATATCGTCTGATGCGGTTCACCAGATACTCAATTGATTTTCTTAAGACATGCTTTACAGCTTAAGCCACATTTAAAATTGTAACAAATTACAGCTCAATGCTCTTTGTTTAATTGCATTTCTTTTGAAAATTATTACAGTAAACCAATACTCAAATATATATTTCAACCATTAACATTAATCTTGTAAATAATTTGGTTCAAATGTAAAATAAAATTTGTAATAAAATATTATGGCTTCCTAAAGACGTTCAGAGGAAAGAGAGCAGACCTGGTATAACATTGCATCGAACAGTATGCCTAAATAGTTGTAAAATATTACAATGCACCTAAATTTATGCCAAAGGTGAACAATTTCTATGTATTTAACATAACATTATGTTAAAATATACATACATTGCATATAGAAAGTATGGCGAATCGAAATTTTCTAATGCTATCGCTAGCTTTGTTTTATTGCAATTGGTGTTTGGGTTTTATATACTAGTTTGTCATATCTTCTATATATAGTATAGATTTATTTCTTTTTTCCTTTTTTCGACCATTTAAATTCTGAATAATTTTAAACTATTATGTCTTGCACGTAATAGTTTTCAAGATCAAGATATAGATGACCAATTTCAATTATTTAAGGAAGGGCTAGTCGCTAAGCACGCGTATATAGAGGAGTATGTACTATATACGTACATACATAGCTTATCTACTTGTCGGTATCGATATAAAATAAAACAAAGAAATTCAAATATAATTTTATGGTAAAGTAACCTCAATTATGTAATAATTATAGTTATTCAAAAATAAACAAATTTGTAATATTTGGGAATGTAAATTAAGAAATAAGTAAGACCGAAAAGCTCAAAAAAGTAAATCAAGAGATAGTTTATATATATATATATATATATATATATATATATATATACATATATATATATATTATATACTCGCAGTGGTGTCAATAGGGATTGAACGTCAAAAAGTTCATCAAATTTGGCAGTTAAAGTGTCATTTATACATAAAAAGAATCGCCATTTCATGTTCATGTTATAAATGTTAATACTGCAACAATGTTTGCAAATTGTGCAATTTTATTTATCATTTGCAAATTGTGCGATTTTATTGATCATCCAAACTCGCAAAAAAGATTGCTTCGCGTATTTTACAGTCGATGTAATGGTTCATTTCAACGGATTATTGAGCGAACCATTTGAAATGAAGGGAACTCACAAGAGAAATTTCAAACATCATTACAAAGAGAAATTCGCTGTTTGGTGCGCTATATATAGAAATGAGGGCCAGTCAGCATGTTTCAGTCCATGATGCACGCTATAGCGTCATGATAACAGACTTTTTTGTTTCCCGATTGCATTGCATGAATGTTGTGGAGATGTGGTTTCAGCAGAATGGCGCTGCGTACAATACGACGCGTGATATAATTAGTTTACTGATAGAAACGTTCGACGAACAAATTATTTCACGAAATGGACCTGTTAACTGACCACCTGGTCTGTGTGATTTGATGCCCTTGGATTAGTTTCTTTGTAGATACATGAAGTCCTTGTGATTTTTGCCGAGATACGGTCCTAGATTCTCGATAAAGTGATTGAAAATTGGACCTTTAGACTGCGACATATTTGGGTTTGTCCCGGTGTTCGTATGCCCAAAGTCATGTTAAAATACTAAATAGCATAAATTATCTATTAAATAAAGACTATTTCGGACCATTTGGACAATTTTCTTGTGTTTTATTTCAATTCAAAATTATGACATTCTAAAAAAAAACAGCCAATGTATTTATTTCTGTATTAACATTTTGTCTTTGTCATAAATTTTTTTGTCATGATACAAATAATAAAATACTTGAGGAAGGCTTTCTTAAATATTGAGCTACTTTGTAATTTCTTACAGGATAAAGTTGTCGAAGAATTAAGAATAATTTTTGGTAATGATAAAGAAAGACCGCCAACGATCAAAGAACTACAAGAAATGAGATATTTGGAAATGGTTATCAAGGAATCTTTACGACTATACCCTTCTGTCCCCGTTTATGGAAGGTTGGCCGATGGCGACGTATACTATCGTAAAAAGATAATTTTATGTTTAACATATTAGAAAAATAATGATAAATTATTTATAGATAAAACGCTTATTCCAGAAATGGCACAGTTAATAATATTTGCCTATGGAGTTCATAGAGATCCTGATATATATCCGGACCCAGAGAAATTTGATCCTGAAAGATTTTTGCCAGAAAACCAAGCTTTAAGAGACCCATTTAGTTACTTAGCTTTTAGTGCTGGTCCTAGAAATTGTATAGGTAAAAATATGTACTTTATTTGTTTTTAATAAAAATATTAATGTATATTTTAGGACAAAAATTTGCAATGTTAGAAATGAAAAGTCTCGTATCTCATTTGCTAAGAAATTTTGTAATAAAAATGGTACCTAATTACAAACCAGATGTAGTTGCTTTAACAGTATTGAAATCGTTAAATGGTATCATGATACAACTGGAAGAAAGAACTTTCTAGTGCATATGTAGTCTGTGGAAAAAGTAATGTTCCTCCTGTTTACGACTAAATATCAATACGCAATTATCGTGAAGAAATTTTTCCACGGGCTGTACAGGTTTAGTTTCTAAAAGCCAGTCTAATATTTTTTTTACTGAACAATATACAAATTGTATAAAAAGTAATACATATATATATATATATATATATATATATATATATATATATATATATATACGTGTGTGTATTACTTTATCTTTTTCGCGGAGAAAGTATTGAATTTGGAATCCATTATTAATAATAATTATTATTATTGTCACTATAAGCTATACTGGGACAGGATAATATACACAAACAGACAAATTACGATTGACAAGCCAGACTTACACTCTTTGTTAAAAAACAGAAGGAAACTAATAGACATTGCAGTACCAAATGATAAACTACAAAAGAAGAACAAGAAAAAATAACAAAATAATATCACTTTGAGTCGAACTAAGAGAGCTTTGGAATTAAGAAGCAATAACAATAGTACCAATTGTGATGCCATTAAGGTATTGCAACGAAACAATTTCTCAATCACAACAGCAACAGTTATAAAATTTGTCAATTAATATTAGAAGATTTCATAATCTGACTAGTATTCATCATTCGATCAAAACAATCGCAACTATGAAAAGCGTTTTCGGAGAGGCATGCAAAACCCCATAAAACCTTTAGCAAATACTGTTATGTGTTGGATAATAAAATCGTACAATATTAACCGCGTTCAGTACAAACTTGAACCCATAGACATAGGGGTCGAGTGAAAAGTTGCCCAACATTAGGTTGAGGAAATGCAAGAAACATCTACATCAATAATAATAACGTGAGGGCGAATTAGTTATTCGTGAGCCAAAACAAGAAAATTTCTTGGCGAAAATTATTTTATTTTTAAAGTATTCTTGTAACTCACTACATTCACTGATATTGAAGAATGATCATTGCTTCAAAAAAGTAAACTTTATCAAACTCTGAAGTCGGTGTTAGTTCCAGTGATTACCTCCTCATTTGATTCAAATCTCGTGCTATCGAGCCAACTATTCAAGTTAGGAAAAGTCTGAGGGGGGCAAATGTGACGCATAAGCACGATGTGGAAGTACTTCGAAATGTAGCTCATAAATTTTTGCCATTGAAACAGTCGAAGTATAAAGATATGCATTTAAAAGGCATGCACGGTATTCTCCAGTTATTACTTTTACCCCTTTGAAGGTACTCGGTAAGAATAATTGCTGTTCCAAAACACCCGCGGCTATTTCCGGCAGAGTACGGTCTTTGGCTTTTTCGAAGCACTTACGCGAGTCTCAGTCCATTATTTCGATTGTTGCATATTCAAGTTTCATTAACAGTTTTCATTTGCCGTCAAAAGTCTTTCGAACCATGTCTTAACTTCGCTGAGTTGAAGTTTGTGATGCGTTCTCGCTCGTGTTTGTGATCAACAGTCAGTAAATGAGGCACCGATTTTGCACATAATTTTTCATTCTCAATTTAATATGTAAAATCGAAACCGTTGATCACGACTGAGCACGATTGGTGGATCTGCCTTTTGTGTAATCGTTTTAGGATTGATTTAGAATTTTATGCTTATTAACGAAGTTGGTTATTCTTTCTTGGGCCAGTTTTCCAATGTTCTTCGATACATTTGTTATTAAGGCTGAAGGTCGGCAGTTCATAATGTTCTTCTTCTCACCTTGTTGAATTTGT
Organism: Dermolepida albohirtum; assembly: GCA_031893035.1. NCBI lineage: Eukaryota > Metazoa > Arthropoda > Insecta > Coleoptera > Scarabaeidae > Dermolepida > Dermolepida albohirtum. The sequence goes on along the minus strand of JAVIWB010003981.1, from coordinate 148,297 downwards.
TATATTTTAATTTGCTTAGAAAATACTTTGTTTTAGAGGGAATTTATTTATTTAATTTATTACGTGGGTTAGTGGGATCGCGTTATTGCGATTCCTTGTAAAGAACGAGAAAGTTGATGATATATATTTTATTCTGTTGCATTCGTTGTTTTTTTTAAAGAGCGATTGATATCTGTCATGTGGTTGTTTAATTTGTTCAACTTCTTCTGCGCTTTCATCTTCTTGTTTGAATGTAGTTAGATCACATTTTTGTCTAGTTTGTTTTCCCAGCAAACAATTTATAACTTTACATGTTCCTTTGGTGGTGTCATATATGTATGTATGTTCTGAATACCTGCGCTTTTTCGACTGGGGGATCTCTTGTTTAATAGGTTCGCAGAGGTCTTTATATTCCTTATTTGGTATCCTACTGTCAACCATTGCCACATACAGACAGTTGTGTATAATTCGATCGCCTTTTCGACAAGTGAATTTTTTATTTAACAAAGCTTTATATTCCTCATTTAGTATTCTACTATCAACTGTTGCTTTATACAGTTGTCATTTTTCATATCTTCTATTAGCTATTTTTGTTTCATTGTGTTGCTTACATTAATTATTCTTTTTCTTATTTGTTGTTTTATTGTTGTACTTATTATTCTATGAAATTTGTATAGTTGATGTTTACATCATCAATACTCAGTATCTCCTGTCAATTTTTGTTACTTAATTCTTATTTTATGTTGTTTAGTGAACATCTTTTCTCTATTAAAACTAGAAATTTCCTGTTCTTATTACACCGTTTTAATTAAGGCGGAAATTAATGAAAAAATCATGCCCTAGGAGGAGGATCGAAACCCTGTCCGCTGCTTACCGGTCTTGTGCTCTACCATTAAGTTACTAAGGACCGTAAGATTCGGTTCCTTAATCGCGTCATAAATTTGACTATGAAAACAGATTTTTAATTAAAAAACCCGCAGTAGGTCATGTTATTATCAAATGCATATAAAATTGCATATATACACACGTGCATATATACAATTATGTCCATTTCACGATGTAAACTAATGAAAACTTGAAATTTTCTGTCTATTACATTGTTTTAATTAAGGCAAAAGAAAATTCCTTACACTTGCATTTTATGATAACTAATTATCAATCTCACTATTAAAATACTTTCTTCAATTGTTAGCTGACTTAATGAAGTTAAGTTGTAGAAAATTAGTGGACATAAATGTTCGTTATTTAATAACTTTTCAGAGGTATTCAATTAAATGACTAAACTTCAAAACTTCACAATTCTTTTTTCGGTGTTACTTAAATGACTACTCGTTTCTCAATTATGTATCACGCTCTTATACTTCTGGTGTCAAAATTAGCTTCTAAAGAGCTCTCCATATCCTGCAATTAAATGAATAAAATGCTCTTTAAATATTTGTGTATCTATGGAAGTTTCTGATATTCTGAAATTGCTAAGAAAAATTTTTTAATGCTTAATTTGATTGTTAGAAATATATTCCTTTGTTCTTTTTTAATAGTACAATCATTTGGTAGTATTTCATCGACTACATTGGTTTTGCTGATGACTTGAAGACATATTACGCTGTATTCACGGCAGCTGACTGTCTTCGCCTGCAAAGACAACTGGGTAAAATACCTGAATTGTGACTTACTCGAATAAAAGTACACCTATAGTTTACAACTATATTCTTGGAAACACAGTGCTTAATCGAACTTAAGAAATCAAAGGCATTGGTGTTTATTTTAATTACAGGTTCAGTTTTGCTAAACGTATTGATCAAATATGTAGCTCTGCATTAAAAATTATGGGATTTATTGTATGAATTTCTCGAGCTTTGGCGGACCCGCATACTATCACAATTTTATACTATACATACATATGTCCGATCAAGTGTGGAATATACATCTTTGATATGGATTTCTTGCTACACAGTGCACTAATTTACTGTTGAAAGAGGACAGCGAAAGTTTCTGAAGTTTTTATGTTGTACCATGGACGGGGTATGCTCTTTCAGGGGTATTGATTATAACATATTACTTCTTAAAACTGAAGACGGAAAAATGTTTGTACAATTTGTTACGCAGTAAGATTGATTGTCCACAACTTTTCTTTCGACATGAATTCCTGGTATGCAGGTCATCTACTCCTTCACGTCGCACCTTTTATCTACCGACTATGATGACTTACATCGTTGGCAATTCGCCATTATACATAATGTAAACTTGATTGTTGATCATTGTGATATTCGTCATGATATCTTAAAAAAAGTGTCTGAGTGTGACTTCTTCATAGTTTTTAAGTGATACTTTACTGCATGTTCGATAAATGTATATAATGCTAATACTTTATTTACTTGAGAGTCCATTTCAATAGTTTTAGTATTAATAATTAGTTCATTTGCAAATCTAATATTTATTATTTTTTTCTTACTTATTTAGATTCAATTTCATTTTTTTATATAGTACCTTTACAATTACTTACGTTTTGTTTGTATCTTTTGCACGGTATGTCTCTTTTTATTTTTTTGTACTGTAATTAGTTGTCTGTTGGGCAAATAAAGATTATTATTATTGTTATTATTGATGATTTCCTTTACCTATTTTTTACTAAGTGAAGTGCTCCTTCACATAAAATTGTGCATTGAGAATTCTTTTATTATAAATGAATATTATTTATTATAATAAACGCCACAGGCCACTAGCATACTTTGCTTTCATTTAAAACTAAATTATCCCAAAATTTAAACAAAGTATTTATTTTATTTTCAGAAGAATATTTGATAATTGATTAGATAATAATAGAAACATTTTCTCTAAAATACAGTACTAACATAATAAATCTTTATCTAATTAAATTGGAGACTAGTTACCTTTACAAGAATTGATAACGTAATTTCCAAATTAAAATTGATACGTTGATATTATAGTGATATATTTTACTTCTGCAAAATGTGTAAAATTGCCAGGAATGTATTAAAAAGTACATTGTGATAAAGAGATTATTTTGGATCAACTTTTATAACAAATCTTTCTTTTGTTTCTTAAACGAGCAACATGACTTTCATAGCTGCCTAATCGTACATCGTACATTAGCGGGGTGTAAGCCGCCTCAAGCTCGGCACTAGCCTTCACTGTTTGAATCAAGAACTCAGAAACTATAAGAGGTATCGAAAAAAAGTTAAGACAAGATTGAAACTGTTTTACATGCTCTTAACAATGGTAATATTAATATGGAAATATTTTCCCTATAATAAATATTTGTTTAGGGAAACAGCCTCAAACACCTTATTTTTTGCAAATGTCCGAATTTGTCTTGTATATATCCACAGTTCCTCCACCAATACTAATAATAACATCTGAACCATGGACGTCTAATTATTTTGCAGGTAAATTCGACTAGGCAACTTGCGAGGTGGGAAACAAGTGTTATGGGGTGGTAGTAACAGGGATAAATGTGGATACACTACAAAGTATGTTCTTCCAAAATTTAAAGATGCGCTGGGCGCTGGCTGCTAGCTTAATAGCAAAATAAGAAATTTACTATTCTTCTTATTACGCGAGTCACTCACATGATGTTAGCGAATTACGGTCTTCAGCCGAGAGATTTGTTAGTCACGCGAAACCTAAAATTAACAAAGTTGGCTCGACAACGTATGTAATGTGGAAATACATTACGGTCGAAGCTTATCCGCCATGGGGATAAAAATAATGAAATCCATCATGCAATCATTATCCTCTATTACGCATAATTACAAATCATTCCAACGATTTCAGCAAATAGACTTATAATCTTTACCATTAGCATACTTAAACTTCCTTGATCTGAATATGTAACTGCTTCTATGATGACTAACTTCTCAAATCTTTCAAGTAATTCTTTTATCTTTTCTTTGAAGAAGTATGGTACTGGTCTAGGGCGAAAAAACTTTCGCGTATTAGTCTTCTATTTGAACTATACGTTTGCCTTTGGGTTTCATTATCTCCCCTGTACATGTTCTAAGTATGGTTGAATTAATTAAAATTTTTCTGACGACATTGTTGTAAGTAAGGATATAAGAATATAAGGACAATAATCATACGATTGGATTAAATCCTATTAATTAAAACAAAATTAGAATATCCGCGTGATCTCTACCGGACTTAATGTTTCTTCAGCCGATAGATACGAGAGGGCGTTAAAGAGTAACAAAGAAAAGTAATTATTTATTAAATTGTATAATATTAAGTTAGAGTTTTGATTGTAGAGTAAACTTAAATACTAAGAATTATGTTAATTGTTAAATGATAGGTTTTATTTTTTTTAATTTACAATATACCATTTATTTCAAATTTGGAATCTTTTATTCAAACAAGTGTAGTAATAAAAATTAATTTAACATTATTTATATGCTTATTACGTTACGTTATTAAACATAAAGATAAACAAAGTAAAATATTATTTTTTGAAGGTAAATTTTGTAGGAAACTGGATACTGAAATTAATCATTTAAGGTTAATATAACACCTTTCCACAATAATTTTCGTATTCCGTGTACGTATTTCGACAACTAAGTTGTCATCATCAGCAGATAATTAATCACTTATTGCACCTAGAACCACGGCAAAATCCGCACAAACGTAAAGTCCGTACTAGACTTACACCGTTGAAAGCCTAGCACACTGTAGATTCGTTTCAGGTAATTTAAATTGTATTCTAGTCTTAAACTAAACACTTTTCCTAAAGTACCTGTTTGCGTATACGAAACCTTTTTGCCAGTCGTATTATTATTATAATAATTTTGTATGAGGTCAAACAAGCAAGAGTTATTGATGAGTTCTCAGTCGGCGTTTAACACATGGTTTCTGTTTTTCGAAATCTATATGCTTTCATATATATCTAATTTACAGTAGTTATATACATTCTTAACCAAATATACACATTCCGCAGTTACGTTACATGCTTAGCTAAGTAGATTTCTCAGGTCGATTAAATTTGATGTGCGCCAAATGTTCTTTACACTTGGTTTCTATCAATCGTTTTGTCTGGCCTACGTATTGTTTATTGCAATCTAGACATTTAATTTCAAATATTCCCGATTTCTTATTGTGCCTCAACTTTCGCAATTCCTAAGACGGATTTAACAGAGTTAGTGAACCGAATGGTAACTGGGAAACCGCGCTCTTTAAAAATTTTTGATCAAAGGAAATCTTAGAAAATTAAATACCTTTTCGATTGTAATTCCACCAAACTAACACAGTTATCGTTTATTTCAATGTAAACATGTAAGGTTTAGCTCTGTCAAAACCTTTGCTTTGTGCACAATTTCACTGGAATACCGATTTCGAGTGTTAAAATTAAATGAATGTGGTTATATATTAGAAATTACAGTGTTGTATCCTGAGAATTTATATGAAATGCATAAAGATCTTCGCTTGTTACCTCATCATTTTACACCCCCAAATTCGAAACAGCAGCAAAAATGAATGACCACTTTGCATGATAATGAAAAATATGTTATTCACTATACCAGTTTGATACAGGCATTCAAATTTGGTTTAATATTAGATGAAATGCACATAGAGCTTTAAAATTTAGGCAATACCCATAGTTGAAACCATAAATTGACTTAAATAATTTCCGTACCTCTGCCATAAAAGTTTTGAATATAATCTATATAAATTGAGAAATAATGCTGTATTTGGAAAAACCTTAGAAAATATGCGAAACAGAAATATTAAGTTAATAACGAAGTAAGATGGATGTGGAGGAGTGAGGTCTCTAAATCATATACAATATTTAATGAAAACTTGATAGTCTTTGAAATGAATAAAGAAATTAAATTTAATAAACCATATATAGCTTTATCTCTTCATATTAGTACAACTCTCCTTAATGACTATCACTACAATTATTTCACAAAATTCATGCGTAAATGTCATAAAGAACGAAGATGAGCTTAATATTTACCAAATTATACGCAGATTGCTTAAAATATTTCGATACAAGTGACTACCCGCCTAATAATCCTTCCAATACACCTTCAGTAAACAAGGTCTTAGGGTTTATGAAAGAGTAGGGGGTGTTCTAATATAATAGGAGAATTTGTAGGAGTTCGATAGAAAACGTACTCAATAAAATTTAATGAAAATGGAAAAATTAAAAAGCCTAAAGGTATAGACATATCAGCATTAAGAGAAATAACATTCGATTCGTAGAAACAGCACGTGTAAAAATTACAACTTGTACTCAATGGAAATAAGTAAGACATCATTAAATGTTAACGACGACAAGAGACACATATGGCCATATAATATATCTACACTGCCCCGGGGGTTACCGTATTTCCAAAATGTAAATATTTTCATCAATTAAGAAGAACCCGGCTAATAATATTGTCAATATACCTTCACTATGGATAAATCAGCATTAATAGAAAAGATAAAAATATAATCACATCTCACACTTCATTTATAATTAGAATAAAATGTGTTTTTTGTCTTGTTTTATTTTAATATATATTCAAATATTATTGAACAATTTAATGAGTACGCGTATCAAGTCATAACATTTTTTATTTGTGTTTTGTATTTGAGACGGTCGTGAGTGTGTTACTGTTAGGATACTCCTTTCTTTATCATTTACTTTAATGTATTAATTTACTGTAATTTTGTTTTACAAATTTTTCAAAATAATCTTTAAACTCACGCTATATATATATATATATATATATATGTAAAATTAGTTAAAAGTGTTTTGGTCGACCGTGCATAAGATAATCCAAATCAATAAAGTTCGTCGGGTATTCGGTCAACTGTTAAGAAAATGAAAAAATGAAAAAAAACAATCTTTTGTTTTATCCTCTATATTTCGTTATAAATTTATTTGCATGTTATTGTTTTTAGAACTCCTGAGGAAGCTATAAATTTATAGCGAAATATAGAGGATAAAACAAAAGATTGGTTTTTCATTTTTTCATTTTCTTAACAGTTGACCGAATACCCGACGAACTTTATTGATTTGGATTATATATATATATATATATATATATATATATATATATATATATATATATATATTTCATTTGTTTTTTTTTTCTGCTCTAAATAATAATAAATTAGTGTGCGTGATCATTAAAAAACACGACTACTTTGTGTAAAATGGTGTTCAGTACAAAAATATGGATAAATTAATGCATTACACCTTGTATACTGTTTGCATGATAATTTTTAATAGAATATGATAAAAAGTTAGGATTTATTACTATTAACAAAACTTTACATTTGTGTTGATGACTTCACTGTTTCAAGCGCACTTTATATTGCAAATGTATTGAAATACAACGTATATTTTTTTGTTAACGTGTGTATGTGTTAACTTAGATGAAAAAACAAAGATTATTTAATTATGTTTGTATTTATTTTATTAAATTGTCATATCGATGTTATAATTACATGGCAATCTGAAACTAAGAATATTAGAAGTAAATACACAATTTTTATGACATCTTCACCAATTTTCCGCATTGGAGAAAAATATTTTTTTAATTAACGCCAGTAAAGGGTGCATATACTCTCTCGTCTTGTTTTGTAAACTATGACAGAATATAACAAAATTTTACGCTTGATTAATAACTTTACTGTTTTAAACGCATTTTATAGTGCAAATGTATTGGAATACAATGTATACATATCTATATATGTATATGTAGACTAGTGGTAATATAGGTAAAAGACTCGTGGAATGTTTAATAGAGTATATTAAAAAGTTAAGATTTATCACTATTGATGCTCACATGTAAAAAGGCTGGCAGAAATAATATCGTCGTCGTCGTCGTTGCTCTCGAACGTAAGATATCTAAATATCTACGTAAATGTTTTACATATCTTATTGTTTTTACAAATTTTGCAACAACAACGTGTAGATATTTTCATACAATCGCTGTCATTAGGCCAATTTACCGACGTCTTTTTTGTTGTCTATCGACTATTCTTTATTAAAATCTTCATATTCCGACGTTATTTACACTTCTTCAGCAAAGCAAATTATTCCATCAAACAGAGAGAGATGATTTCAAAGAGAAGTATAAAACACTTTCGTTGATATAAGCTATGGGATATGACGTCACATATATGTATGTATTTCTCCATAAGATTAATGGGTTTTTTCGAGCTTAGAGGCTAACATAACTGCTGGTACAAATTTATTTTTTGAAAACTTCGAGTTACATCTAAAGAGATACAACATAAATTAATGCGTTTTTATATATATTGACTCTTAATTTATTAAAACTAAGATGTACGAGGCATATTTCCAAAGTTCTAAGAATTTGGTTCTAGTTTAGTAGCGTAACTCTTATAGTTAGTATGTTCTGGGGCGACAGTTATTGCGACAGGACAATGTAAGACTTCATACCATGCGAAAAACAATGAATATTTTAAACGAATTGTGCTGAAAATTGCTTCCATATTCATCTTATTTATATAAACGGAATTTCTCCAGAAAAACTTTTATTTTTTTAACAAAACAACCTTAACCCCTTCAATATACTCCCCATTTCCATTTAACTTTATATACTTGTCTAATCGATGGTTCCATTATTGGAAACATTCTTCGAAATTGTTCTTCTGTACGACTACGAGCTGCTGTGTCGTTTTTTCTTCACCTCTTCCACGTCGTTAAAACGATGTCCTTTAATGTCCCTCTTCATTCGTGAGTAGAGGACGTGGGACAAAGGACTCATGCTATTTTCAGCGAAGAATTGCCGAACCGACGAAGCTGTATGAGCAGGTGCATTGCCATGGTAGAAGAAACCATTCTCCCGTTTGTCACAGATCGGGCCCCTTTTGTCCCACACTGTTACACATTATTCTCAGAACTTCAAAATTTCATAGCTGCACGCTGTTCACTTAAGTCTGACATTAAAAGAAACTACTAGTAAACGAAAATGCTTTTACAAAAAAATGCACTGCAACAAGACACTACCTTATTCAGGGAAAGAACCGACTGCACTGACCGCAGAACAAGTTGCGTCACGCACACAGCGCCAGAAATGCCTGCTCGTCAAGCTCTGCTGATATATAAAATGATATGTATACTATTTATGTACAAAAGATTTATTAATCGTATTTTCAGAAAAAAACAAAACTATATACAAGTGTTCGAAAAGGTATTGGTGCAAATTTATTGTTAAACTTCCAAATGAATGGATACTCGTCTACCACCAACCACCGCCGCCGCCGCCGCTTCCTTTCCAGCCACCGCCTAAAAATGAAGAATACAGTCGATTAGTTACATAACGTATAAATAATACGAGTTTATTCTACATACCCCCTCCATAGCCACCACCTCCTCCTCCGCCATAGCCACCACCTCCTCCTCCAAAACCACCACCTCCAAAACCACCGCCGCCACCTCCGCTGGGTACAATTATCTTTATGATTTTGATAGTTTGCCCGCCTCCTCCAAATCCTCCACCTCCACCGCCTCCTCCTCCGTAGCCTCCTCCTCCAAAGCCTCCTCCTCCAAAACCTCCACCTCCTGATTTCCATGGCCCGCCGCCTCCTCCTCCCCCATAACCACCACCTCCTCCTCCATAACCACCGCCTCCGCCTCCGCCTCCATAACCACCACCTCCGCCTCCACCGCTAAGAAATCCACCTAAATGTGATATAAAACTGGAATTTAGTGGAGCTCCATGTACAAAGTATTATCGAATTATTGTTGATGTTTAAATTGGGCAAAAGCTAGTGGTTAATTGGTTGCGACACAAATCAATAATAGTAGTAAACGCAAAAGTAGAATTCTTAAAAATGAAATAAAACAATGGATAAAAAAAATAATGAAATAGTGGGATATACATACATATATAAGTATAAACGAAGGACGTTTTAAATTTTAAATCTCTAAATTTTAATGGCAAATGAAGAATGCAAATATATTGGGTTGGCAACTAAGTACTTTCGGTTTCTACTGATAGAGGGCGTTGCTTTTTTTTTGTATAACGTATGCTAGTGCTGTACTTTACCGTTTGTCGCGTGATACTAGTCACATTGACGTAACTTCAGAAGCAAGAAGTGCGTGATTTTTATTAAAGCTATTAGTTGTGGGTTAATTTTAAATGGAGTGCAGAAACGAACATTTTTGACATATTTTACTATTTTATTTCCGTAAAGGATAGAAAGCTGCTGCGGCTCACAAAAAGATATGTGAAGTTTATGGTGCTAATTGCTTAACAGAGCGCACGTGTCAGAATTGGTATAAAAAATTCTGTTCTAGAGATTTTTCCCTCAAAGATGAGCAACGTTCTGGTCGGCCCACTGAAGTTGATGATGACCAAATCAAAGACATAATTGAAGAGGATCGTCATATAACTGTTCGAGAGATTGCGGAGAGGCTACATGTATCTCACACAACAATTGAAAAACATTTAAAACGTCTTGGGCTAGTTAAGAAGCTTGATATTTGGGTACCTCACGAATTGAAAGAAACTCATTTAACACAAAGAATCAACTTTTGCGATATGCACCTTAGACGAAATGAAACCGACCCTTTCTTAAAAAGAATCATCACTGGTGATGAAAAATGGCTCCTGTACAGTAACATAGTTCGAAAACACGATAAACCAGCTCAAACCACATCGAAAGCTGAATTGCATCCAAAAAAGATAATGCTGTCAGTTTGGTGGGATTACAAAGGTGTTGTGTTTTTTGAGCTGCTTCCAAGGAACCAAACGATCAATTCTGATGTTTACTGTCGACAATTAATAAAACTGGATGAAGCAATCAAAGAAAAACGGCCAGAATTGTCAAATCGGAAAGGTGTAGTTTTCCACCAAGATATTCAAGGCCTCACACATCTTTGGGCACACGTGGGAAACTATTGGAGCTTGGCTGGGAAGTGATGCCACATTCCCCATACAGCCCTGATCTAGCACCATCTGATTACCATTTATTTCGAAGTTTGCAGAATTCTTTGAATGGTAAAACTTTCACAAATGACGATGACCTTCGCTCGCACCTGCTTCAGTTTTTTGCTGATAAGGACCAGAAATTTTATGAGCGCGGAATCACGCAGATGAAAGAAAGATGGCAAAAGGTCATTGAACAAAATGGAAAATATATAATTGATTAAAAACTATTCTTTGTTTAAAAAAAAATGTTTTATTTTATACTACAAAACCGAAAGTACTTAGTTGCCAACCCAATACATAAATAATGTCAAGTGAACTGCGAATAAGTGGTCTTTTGATTGGGATGATATTAAAAAACGAAATAAACTATATATGTAGTATATGTAACTCTCTTTTTCAATAATAAAAATGTTAAGGTTGTTCGGCAGCAAAATGTATAAAGTAAGAATGTGTATAAATGCCATATATTTGAAATCATATGTACTAAATGAAAGAATGTGATATGAAAATATAAGTTAGTATTATTCACATCATAATCAAAACAAATTGTGGAACTTTGAAAAGTAAGTACATTCTAACTAATCTTTAAAATCCAAATATAATATACCATGTACCACAAAAATATGGTATATGGCAACAAGTCGTACATAGGAACTATTTTTGCTTGGATTGAGTTTAACTTAAACCTGCACCATATCCTATTTAATATATCTATAGTATAATATTTAAGTTTTTCTTACTTAAAAACCTCTAATCATCTATAACATCTTTATTAAACTATGAACGTCAATAAAATAAATTGCACAATAGTTGAATGTAGAATTTAATTTCAAATGTGTTTCATGATTTTTATCTAAGTTATGAACATATATCAAGTAAAATATAATCTCTTTGTTATTCAAGTTATCCAAAAGTTTTTTCTGGAATGAAAAAAACATATGTTACCAATGAAAGAATATCCGCAAGAATAATTAGATAGCTATCTATTTCGTCTCAGGAGCTCTCAGCTAGTATGTAAGTATGGAAAGCAGCACTGCCGAGGAAAATCTAAATCTAAATCCAAACTAAAGTGCAAGACAACGTGTTGAGCGTCGTTTGACTAGTTGTAGGTGTGGAGTTAAAATGCTCCTGCGAGCACAAGTTTGTATTTAGCACACTCAGTCAAGCGTAACTCTGACCTAGCGGACTGCTGTTTTCCTGTCTCCTCATGGGTTCACATCAAATCCCTGCCCCCAAGTATAAAAGAAGTTGTGAAAGATTCTAAAGCTACAAGGCAATGACTAAATAAGCGAAATAAGTCAGGCAGACAAGGATTAATTAGAGGCATTTATGTAAATAAGATACGTTAAGATATGAGAGTCAATACTGTAGACAAATGGATGTGATGTCCAATAGGGAGTTCTGATCAGCTGTTGTTTGTATTTCTAAGGCTAAATTGCAATAGCTGGTGAAATAGACTAACATTACGAGGGGTTCAAAATAGTCAAAATCAAGCATTATCAAAGAGACATGAGGACCATAATCTGGAAAGGTCGCAATAGAATAGGTTCTATAGATATCTGAAGTAATCTTTCTATGTATTTTGCTGTAGTTTGAAAAACTGTCCTATATTTTGCATTAATAACTATTAAGTAGAGTAGTTATATAAAAGCTAATACAATTTTAATAATCTAGAAATGTTAAATGATAACGATTTCGCATCATTTAGAGATTAGTAAAACATAATGAAATTGAACGAGGAATGAAACTTTTTCCGAACAAAGATATTGCATATTGGACACATAAAGATGTACATATATATGACGCTTAAGTATGCAAGATATCGACGAAGCTGGGAATATGTAAGATAATATATCAATTAAAGTAAAATAAGGGCTATAGGTCAACTAACCGAAGTGTGAAATATGAAAAAACAAACAGTAATCAAGGAGATGAGAGACAAATTAAAAAAAAGGTGGACTAACAGACGTATCGTTCAAGACGAACCCTCACCCTAACTGATTACAACTTCATGAAAGAAGTGGAGTGTATAGTCTTGAGTAATGATACTAATTACAAGGTTGGTGTAAAAAATCCAATTTTTGAAAATTATAATTGACAGTAAATTCTTTCTTGCATTTAATTGTGAGATAAGGGAGTATATTAAACTTTAAAACAAGTTCTTTTGGCCTACGTAATAAGTATATATAGGTCGCGAATCTAGTTTTTATATATTGAACACGTTTTAATACTTGCTGAACTAATTATAAATATTTACAATACATATATTAATACGTTATTAAGTTATTAATTGATTAGTAAGTATAGGTAATCATTTACTGTGTACTTGCAAATAATTAATGAAGTAAAATATAGCATTCACGTTAGAATTGTGTTACGTAAATAAGCAGAAAACTCTTCGCAAAAAGATTTCGTAAGTTTCGTGTTTGCTTATTCAATTAATTTTTCTGTTTTGAAAAGCATATGTGTGTTTCAATGATCTTTCCTTATAGACAGACTTTAATTAATTGAAAATATGTACACGATTTTATAATTGATTTCTAAAAATATAGAAACGGAAGTGGGAAGAAAATTATAGAGATAAAGAGATCTAAGTGAATTAAATGATTGAAATGGAGAATAGGATTTGCAGCTTATAATACGCATTTCTTTTAGGGACATTTTGGCTAATCAACGAAGTCTATAGTATTGTCTATAAATACATACAAATATTAAAATATTAAAAGTACATTTATTTAAAAGAATGTATTCTCCTTTATAATATATTATATATACATATATACTGGCATCTCAGTGGATCATATTGAGAAAATACTAATTGTTACTATTTAGATCATTTAAGCTTTCGCTAAATTTATTAATTTTTTCGGACAATAGATTTGAAATCTGCAGAAGAAAATATTATTTTTCTTAGTTGGTTACATAAAAATTATACTTGGAAGAATCTTATTCAAAAACTTGGTCTCATGAAAAATGATTAAAAACAGATATACACATAACAAAAAAATAAATGAAATTGAATCTATTAAAACACTTGGAACATATCTAAACAACATTCTAAATTTAAATAATTTTATAAATTTAATGACTAAATTTTTAGTAATAGTGAGACTGGCCAAAGAGGGCAGCACTAATACAAAAAACCTTTGTTTCCCAATTTGGAAATCCTTCAAAGCATAACATAATTTACGTTAATTCCAATCGTAAGGATGCTTGATATATGAATTGAAAGTAACTATTTTTAGTTTTTTTAGAAATATGGAAAAGTGGAGTACCGATCACAGATTAAGTTGCTATTTTAAAAGAACAAAATAAAGGATGAAATAAAAGTGTTGGAGTCTGTTTACGGCGATCAATCTACATCCAATGTAACCATAAAGCAATGGATATTTGGGATTAAATGTAGCCGGACCAGTATATTTGATGAACGCAGTAGGCGGCCAAAAAACTAGTGTACTCAACAAATTATTAAAAGAATGACATCGTATGGTATGGTGCTAGATGACCAGGGAAATAGCAGAGGCTGTACGCATTTCATATGGATCAGTGGATTCGATTTTTTTAAATGAATTAAGTATGAAAAGATTATGTATAAAATGTGTGTCATATTTGTTAATTGTGGACCACAAAAACGAACGAGGACGTCTTTTAGCCTTCAGGTTAACGAAGTTAAACATGATTTGAAAGACTCTTGATGTCGAATAATAACGGTTGGTGAAACCTGAATACACCATTATACACCTGAGATGAAGCAACAACTGTTACAAAGGGAACAAAGACCGTATATTCGACCGAGAAAGCTTGTGAGGGGTATTTTAGGATTATATTTAAAAAGGTAAAACGATAACAGGAGCATATTATGTACGCCTTTTAGATCAACTGCATAATGCAATACAATGAAAAAGTTCCCACTTAAGAAAAAACGACGTTTTTTTTCTTCAGGATAATGCATGAACTACATTTCGCATCCAGCTTATTCAGCAGATTTTAGCTTGTTTTCTTTTCCTTAACTTCTAAGCTTGTCCAGGTGGCAAGTAATTTAAGTCTAATTTGAAGGTAACTATTGATACTAATGAGTATTTCGAACAGTTTAAAAGCTTAGTTTTGTGAAGGAATAAAAGAACTTGAATATTAGAGGACTAAATATAACAAGTAACAAGTAGAATACGTTAAAAACTAAAATATTTTTGACAAAGAATTCTTTTCTATCGAGATCCACTAATAAGTCATCTGCCTTCATAATTCCATTGCATAGCAAATACGCAAGATTATCAATATAGATTTAGTATTACAAGAATATATTATTAGAGTTATGTATATGTTAATGACAACATTTTACTGTGAAATAGTACAGGAAGTATATTAGCGATTTGGATAATATAGAAAAAAATGTATGAAACTTATGATTAATACTGCAAGTAGAAGTTTATTGAAAGATACGTTTCAAAAATACTGACGAATGTGCTAATCTGCTGCTACAGTTAGATTTCACAATTAGTTATAAGAACTTTAAAGAAAATGTTAGAAAGAATCTTCTTCGTTTTCATTCTTTATGTTGGAAATAAGTTTATTGTTAAATTGTTTTCCATGTTTTGTATGTCGGTCTTCAATAAATTTTTATTTAAACTAGGTCATAATTTAAATACAAAGTTAGTGACAGTGAAAAATATTAATGATATTTTACGTATTTTTTTTAAATTAAATAAAATTATACCGTGTTTTTGTGTGTGCATACATTTGGTAAAAGTCTATGAATTTTGTTAATTTGAAAATGTTTGTGTAGTTGTAAGTTTACAATATTCAACGGGAAAAATGTTAAAAGTAGAAATAAATCACTTAAAAAAGAGGAAAGCTTCTGAAATATCGTTAACTGTCAAAATTTTACTTCGAGAATATTATTAATATTTTTCAATTTTAATTTAAATCTTAGCCTACTATAAATAAGTATTTTATTGAAAGCACGGTATGTTTCCTTTAAAATAACAGCGTGGGAGCTATAAGGAAAAATCTTGGCAGGATTAAGAGCAAGTTAAAGATAGCAAGAGACAGAAAAGAAGAGCACAACATAAAAAAACTCATTTATTCTACCAAGAATAACTTTGTAATAATAATTAAATATTTGTGTCTTCATTAACCCAAGAAACAATATTCTATAAAATATAATACATTTTTTTTTAATTACTTGCATAATGATGTAAAAATCATGTCAATGAGTAAATTTAAAGGAAGCTTTTGTATCTTCTTAGTTTTGTATGATGTTGAAGTTAAGTTTGTAGCTTCTTTCTTTTTATATTTTTTTAGAACGATATTTATTTTATTTTTTTTTAACATATATATGAGCTTGCAAATGCAAAAATGACTTGCAACTTAACTCTTTTGTAATTTTAATTAATGTTTTACATGCAGGGGAGTTACAATAGTTAAATTATAATTTTGATTTTATATTTATATTATTTATAATAGTTTATTTTATATTTTAGTCGGTTAAATATATGTTTAAAGTTTGCGATCTAGATTTGTCAAAAATTCATTATAAATTAACTTTGCTAAGTATATAATTGTACTGGAATTATTTTTTATTAAGTTATCTAAAATTTGATTGGCGTGTACTGTTTTAATGTTCGTATTTAACGAATTTGTCGTGTTTTTAATATTTGACAAATTTCGAATGCGATATCAGGAAAATGTATTAAATTAAATTTTAAAAAAATTTCTTACCATTAACGGTGGTTGCGGCTACAAGCAGCAAACAAATGAATACCTAAAATGGAAAAAAAAATTAGTATTGCACACAGTTGGTATTATAAATAGTAATATTATATAATCCACATATTTGTTGTTATACACAGTAGCATCTTCTTTAAATTTTAGTGCCCGTACCTTCATTATTATAAACCGCAGAAAGGTGACTGACTTTTACTAGGTAAAGATGCAACTTTTATACTAATCTTAAACCCTAGACCCCTCTTAATAAGTCCCCATAAATTATCTCCCGTTATTGTCTCCTTTCAATTAATGTACATAAAACATGTAGATGCATTCACAAATTACCTCTCTTTAAATTTTACGTGTTGTGGTCGGATTGTAAAGCCTAAATTTTATGAGAAAGTCAATTCCCTAGTCACCTATGATTAGTGTTACTGCATTGCCAAAATTAAAGCGTTCCATTAACGCAAAGAGTAAATGTTGATGATCTTCAATTACCTCGCAGTGTACTTCCGGATTAGTAATAGCATCCTTTCAATATGAACAGTTTCTAATATAGTGATTTTGTTCGAGTGAAAATAATGATCGAGATCTATGATAATAATCATTTATTATATAATATTAATTGCCAAGATGCACGAAAATTGTTTCTTTATAAATTCAATATATTCCCACAACGAATTATTATAATAATCATTTACAAGCATTTACAGATTTAATTATTATGTAATTTCAATCACTGTGTATTCACTGCTGATATCTTTGTAATAACAAAACAGTAATGCGCTGAATTCTTAGTTACATAAGGTTAGAAGAAAGTTCTAATTTCCTTTATAAAAGTGCATACATTTGATGGTATATTTCGCGAGAGTAATGCGTATTGTACGTGCGAAAAAGGGGGAGATCCTAGTAAAAAGGGGTACATATTAGTATTAACTAAAGTCATGATTTAATATATTTTTTTTGTTATAAAGTAGATTTGCATTTCATGTTACACAAGAAATTTTGTACAAATATTCCCAAGCCTATGTAAAATACTCGGATCTTTATACAAGAGTTTAAAAGCGAAGACATTTAATTGGTAAGTGAATAATTTAATTTAATATTATTTATATATAGGAAAATAACGTTGCTGTTTGAAAAGTAAATGTGCCTGTGTTCATGAAAATTTGTGTATCAATTACGAAGATATGACCCTTCCGCCAAATGTTTGTGTAGGATTTTAAAACATACGTCTTTAGTGAAAATAGTTCTGAAGTTGATTTTACAAGTGAAATTTATTTATTTTGTTATTACATTCCTCACGTAATTAAATAAATTCAGCGTTGATGCCTAAGTAGTATAAACAAAAATAAAGTAAACATAGACGGAACACAGGAAAAGTTTATTTTATTAAAAACAATTTAATTGGTGCACTTTTAGTTTAGCATTTGCGTTAATATAATTATTATTCCAAGTTTGTTATTTTTGTTTTCATCTGTGTAGTACAAATGGGTTTTCTTCTTGACCTGACCGTTTTTTAAATAATATATTTAAAGGTAATTTTGATGGAGCCTGTGGTTGATTAACTTAATCACTGAAGGTTGATATACAATATAACCCCTTTCCACATTAATTTTCGTATTCTGTATACGTATTTCGACAACTAAGTTGTCATCATCAGCAGATAATTAAGCAGTGTTGCACTTGGAAAACTATGGCAAAATACCTGTATGAAAACAAATTCCGCACCAGTGTGCGTTTTGGTTTTCAGCGGTACGGTTCGTGTGCGGAATTTGTTTTCGTACAGATATTTTGCCGTAGTTTTCCAGGTGCGAAATTGTTTAATTATCTGCTGATGATAACAACTTAGTTGTCGAAGTACGTATACAGAATACGCAAATTAATGTCGAAAGGAGTTATATATCAAACTTTAGTGATAAAAAAAATATCTAAAATTTGGACATTACATCCTGCAAGGACTTGTAAGAGTCATAGCATTTTTTCTTGATGTGATTATTACTGTATAACGAACTCAAGCGTGTAGTTTATTCTGAGCAATTTTCATCACACTTGAATATCTAGACTTCAATATTTTCTGTAAATTTTAGCTTTTTATAGTCGTACCGATGTTGCGACTTACTTATCTTCTTATACTCATCATCGTAACATTTTTAGAGTAAAAATTCGTCTGGTCGTCTTTTAAAATTTATAGAATGGTAAGGTCATGTTCTCGATTCTCATTCTGGGAAAAGTTGTTTCTCATGGTTTTTTGAAGGGCTTTCAAATCAAAGAATTTGCTGTTTTCCATTTTTTGGACTTGCTATAATTGAAATTCACTGCCCAAACATATCTACATAAAGGACAGTATCTATGTCTGCTTTTTCTGTTTTTTAATCAACGAGTGCGCATTCGCACCCTTGTTGTGACCGATAACTAAGAACTTTAGTTCAATAGATGCAATTCCAAAAACTTATACAGGCAAGCACTAATTGCTTTAGCCTCGTGGTTACAATCGCTCTCATGCCCCATACATAACACTTCTGATCGACTTAAGTCGAAAATTGTAAAATTGTATGTTGATAACTTGTAGTAAGTATTATTGATTTCGTCATATGGAGTTTGTAGATTTACTTGGAAGTCAAAATAAGCAGTTACGCAATTTGTACTTTTTGAAAGTTACTTACCACTTCCATGTTCAAGTCTTTAGATGCCTTTTCCTTTTACATGTTTTTATATTTGCCTCTTAGAACCATTTTTTCACTTTTATTTGAATAATTGTATTGTATACAAACATTACGTTGGTATTTATTTCAAGATGCTAGAATACAATGCGTGGCTTGTAAAAACGTTTCTTCCCGTTTCGCAGTGTTTCACGTAATTTCTATGGATATATGATAAGGTCTTTCCTCTGTCCACGTATTCCATACTAGTCTGAGCTCGTACACAATGTGATTTTACAGGTTGTGTAGAATTAATGACAACTTGTTTAATTACAGCATTCTTTTTTTTTGGTTGGCGTTCTCTTTTTATCTATCCTCTTCTAAGAAACCATATTTTGACTTATCGATGATTGTACGTATCATACATCCTAATATTCCTAATAATTCAAGAAATATATTTTATACACTAATTGCAAATTCCGACGTAGTTTAAGTCTACTGTTACGAAAACATAAGCTTAATCCAAGATCGAATAATGTATAGGTTAATTTTTGTGATTCTTACCTTGACATTTTCTATTACAACTTCATTGTGTACAGATCTTTATTGGAAAGTATTGTGTTATAAGTACATATACAAATAAGTAGCTATTTCTATTGACTATAAAACACAAAGAAAATACTAATAATACTTAACATTTCACTTTTTTTGTGATACTTTTGTCGCAACTGATACCCCTGTTTCATACAAAATCTGACACTATCACGATTGTGTTATGACTCTGTTGTCGAAGCATTCTTATATATTTGTCGTCTCTGTAAATAGACACAATTCCATCTAGCACCCCCCTTTGAAAATGTTTACAAAGGTGATGTGATGGGAGAGTGATTATTCAAAACTTGGCAATAATTTACCTCCAAATTTTCTTCTAAATCTGTCAAGTATATAAGTTTTTTCAATCATTTAAAGTTAAGTATTTATACTTTCTTTGTTAATATGAAGAAAAAAGAATTTAGTGTTTTAATTAAAGATTATTTTCTTACTTGATAAAACGCTCAAAGAAACTGAAGAGAAGTTATGATGAATCTGTTTTTTTCTACTGGACTGATGTGTAAGTGGCTTATTACTCATATGAGTATAGGAGGTGCTAAACGTCCTAGGCCTTCATTTATACAACTCTTCCAGAAATTATTAATAAAGTCTATACTATTGTAAAGAGTAACCACCGAACGAAAGTGTGTGAGATAGCTAATGCTATAAAACATCAAAACCGAACGGATACACAGTATTTTGCGTCAAGATTTAAATACGAAAAAGCTAATCATAAGATGGGTGCTGCATTTGCTTACTGTCGAGCAAATGCGAATTCGTGGTGTAATTTCAAATGATTGTATGTAAATTCAAACTGACCAAGCAAATTTTTTAATCGAAATGTCTCCGTAGATGGAACCTACAAGGTTTTCCAATAAGAGTGATATGATTTCTTAAAAAAAACACACTTATTGTTAAGAAAATTCAAAAGTTTTTTATTTAATGTGAAGTACAATCGATACAATTAAGTTCTAAATAAAACGTCATTCAAATGGCCTCCACTACTTCTTCTGCAGGAACGAATTCGATGAACCCAATTTTCGAGCACTTTTTCCACTAACTCCTACTACTACTACTACTACTAAGTCCTATGTCATGAATGGCACGTTCAATATTGACTTGTAAAACTTGAAGAGAGTCTGGTTTATTTCAATAGACCAGTGACTTCAAATAACCCCACAAGAAGTAGTCTAATGGTGTTAAATCACAACTTCTTGGAGGCCATTCAATATCACAATTTCTTGAAATAATCGAATCTCCAAACTTTTCTCGCAATAATTCTATTGTTGCATTTGCTGTGTGGCACGTAGCCCCGTCTTGTTGGAACCAAATGTTGTCAAGATCTTCCAATGTCGGCCATATAAAGTTGGTTATCATCAATCTATACCGCTCTCCATTGACAGTAACGGTGTTACCAGCTTCATTTTGAAAGAAGTACGGACCGATGATTCCACCATACCAAAAACCACACCAAATTGTCAATTTAGGTGAATGTAATGGTTTTTCATAAATAATTTGTCGATTTTCTTCGCACCAGAATCGATAGTTTTGTTTATTTATCACACCATCCAGATGAAAGTGAGCCTCATCAGAGAAGATGATTTTCTTAAAAAAATCGTTATCGTTTTCAAGTTGTTCCAAGGCAAAATCAGCAAATTCACGACGTTTACGGTAGTCCAATGGCTTCAGTTCTTGAGTGAGAACAATTTTATAGGGATGCAAACCCAAATCCTTTCTCAAAATCCACCAGGTTGTGGTTTGAGATAGTCGCAATTGTTGAGAACGTCTTGGAATCGACAAATTACGGTCTTCAGTAACACTTGTTCTTTGTCTTATTGGTTTAGAGCAAGTAATATGTTGGTTTAATCCTGTTATTGGTACATTTACCAAAAAACCACACCAAACTGTCAATTTAGGTGAAGGTAATGGTTTTTCATAAATAATTTGTCGATTTTCTTCGCACCAGAATCGACAGTTTTGTTTATTTATCACACCATCCAGATGAAAGTGAGCCTCATCAGAGAAGATGATTTTCTTAAAAAAATCGTTATCGTTTTCAAGTTGTTCCAAGGCAAAATCAGCAAATTCACGACGTTTACGGTAGTCCAATGGCTTCAGTTCTTGAGTGAGAACAATTTTATAGGGATGCAAACCCAAATCCTTTCTCAAAATCCACCAGGTTGTGGTTTGAGATAGTCGCAATTGTTGAGAACGTCTTGGAATCGACAAATTGCGGTCTTCAGTAACACTTGTTCTTTGTCTTATTGGTTTAGAGCAAGTAATATGTTGGTTTAATCCTGTTATTGGTACATTTACCAAAAAACACACCAAACTGTCAATTTAGGTGACATTTAGGTGAATGGTTTTTCAGAAATAATTTGTCGATTTTCTTCGCACCAGAATCGACAGCTTTGTTTATTTATCACACCATCCAGATGAAAGTGAGCCTCATCAGAGAAGATGATTTTCTTAAAAAAATCGTTATCGTTTTCAAGTTGTTCCAAGGCAAAATCAGCAAATTCACGACGTTTACGGTAGTCCAATGGCTTCAGTTCTTGAGTGAGAACAATTTTATAGGGATGCAAACCCAAATCCTTTCTCAAAATCCACCAGGTTGTGGTTTGAGATAGTCGCAATTGTTGAGAACGTCTTGGAATCGACAAATTACGGTCTTCAGTAACACTTGTTCTTTGTCTTATTGGTTTAGAGCAAGTAATATGTTGGTTTAATCCTGTTATTGGTACATTTACCAAAAACCACACCAAACTGTCAATTTAGGTGACATTTAGGTGAATGGTTTTTCATAAATAATTTGTCGATTTTCTTCGCACCAGAATCGACAGCTTTGTTTATTTATCACACCATCCAGATGAAAGTGAGCCTCATCAGAGAAGACGATTTTCTTAAAAAATCGTTATCGTTTTCAAGTTGTTCCAAGGCAAAATCAGCAAATTCACGACGTTTACGGTAGTCCAATGGCTTCAGTTCTTGAGTGAGAACAATTTTATAGGGATGCAAACCCAAATCCTTTCTCAAAATCCACCAGGTTGTGGTTTGAGGTAGTCGCAATTGTTGAGAACGTCTTGGAATCGACAAATTACGGTCTTCAGTAACACTTGTTCTTTGTCTTATTGGTTTAGAGCAAGTAATATGTTGGTTTAATCCTGTTATTGGTACATTTACCAAAAACCACACCAAACTGTTAATTTAGGTGACATTTAGGTGAATGGTTTTTCATAAATAATTTGTCGATTTTCTTCGCACCAGAATCGACAGCTTTGTTTATTTATCACACCATCCAGATGAAAGTGAGCCTCATCAGAGAAGACGATTTTCTTAAAAAATCGTTATCGTTTTCAAGTTGTTCCAAGGCAAAATCAGCAAATTCACGACGTTTACGGTAGTCCAATGGCTTCAGTTCTTGAGTGAGAACAATTTTATAAGGATGCAAACCCAAATCCTTTCTCAAAATCCACCAGGTTGTGGTTTGAGATAGCCGCAATTGTTGAGAACGTCTTGGAATCGACAAATTACGGTCTTCAGTAACACTTGTTCTTTGTCTTATTGGTTTAGAGCAAGTAATATGTTGGTTTAATCCTGTTATTGGTACATTTACCAAAAACCACACCAAACTGTCAATTTAGGTGACATTTAGGTGAATGGTTTTTCATAAATAATTTGTGGATTTCGTTCGCACCAGAATCGACAGCTTTGTTTATTTATCACACCATCCAGATGAAAGTGAGCCTCATCAGAGAAGACGATTTTCTTAAAAAATCGTTATCGTTTTCAAGTTGTTCCAAGGCAAAATCAGCAATTTCACGACGTTTACGGTAATCCAATGGCTTCAGTTCTTGAGTGAGAACAATTTTATAGGGATGCAAACCCAAATTCTTTCTCAAAATCCACCAGGTTGTGGTTTGAGATAGTCGCAATTGTTGAGAACGTCTTGGAATCGACAAATTGCGGTCTTCAGTAACACTTGTTCTTTGTCTTATTGGTTTAGAGCAAGTAATATGTTGGTTTAATCCTGTTATTGGTACATTTACCAAAAACCACACCAAACTGTCAATTTAGGTGACATTTAGGTGAATGGTTTTTCATAAATAATTTGTCGATTTTCTTCGCACCAGAATCGACAGCTTTGTTTATTTATCACACCATCCAGATGAAAGTGAGCCTCATCAGAGAAGACGATTTTCTTAAAAAAATCGTTATCGTTTTCAAGTTGTTCCAAGGTAAAATCAGCAAATTCACGACGTTTACGGTAGTCAAACGGCTTCAGTTCTTGAGTAGTGAGAATAATTTTATATGGATGCAAACCCAAATCCTTTCTCAAAATCCACCAGGTTGTGGTTTGAGATAGTCGCAATTGTTGAGAACGTCTTGGAATCGACAAATTGCGGTCTTCAGTAACACTTGTTCTTTGTCTTATTGGTTTAGAGCAAGTAATATGTTGGTTTAATCCTGTTATTGGTACATTTACCAAAAACCACACCAAACTGTCAATTTAGGTGACATTTAGGTGAATGGTTTTTCATAAATAATTTGTCGATTTTCTTCGCACCAGAATCGACAGTTTTGTTTATTTATCACACCATCCAGATGAAAGTGAGCCTCATCAGAGAAGATGATTTTCTTATCTTAATCGTTATCGTTTTCAAGTTGTTCCAAGGCAAAATCAGCAAATTCACGACGTTTACGGTAGTCCAATAGCTTCAGTTCTTGAGTGAGAACAATTTTATAGGGATGCAAACCCAAATCCTTTTTCAAAATCCGCCAGGTTGTGGTTTGAGATAGTCGCAATTGTTGAGAACGTCTTGGAATCGACAAATTACGGTCTTCAGTAACACTTGTTCTTTGTCTTATTGGTTTAGAGCAAGTAATATGTTGGTTTAATCCTGTTATATTTAAATTAGTTTAATGTCATGCTGGCTTTATTGATCTATTATCTTTTGGGGAGATTATATCTACTATAGCTCAATCTGTAATTTACTTTGATGAATGAAATTATGCAGAATCTATTGCTTTACTAATATTCGTCTCATATTTCTTATATATTGGAAACAGAGATTGGTCACTTCAAAAATTTTCAGGAAAATTCTCCCTACTTGAGAACGAACATTATCCTGTCTAAAAGCAACTTAATGCATATATCTTTTATAGAAGGAAGACTAACATCATTTTATATTGCATGCTTAATTTTATGTGACGATTATATACTAAAGTACAGTCATGGACGTAAAAATAATTATGCCACTTGATGTTGTTTTCTCTCCATAAACTCAAATTTTACTGTTAATTTTTCTGCAACATAAGATGTGTTCGACAAGCAAAAACTTCAAATCTATTGTTCGTTTATTGTTCATTTATTTATCATTGCAGACCAATGCATTTCTTCTGCATCCCTTTTCATCAGACAATTCTTGATAGAATGTCATTACTATGTATTAGTTTCAATTTCGATCAAATTTCTTCTGCTTTTATTGTAAGTATAATAAAATAGTTATACTGAGCCAGAAGAGAAGATAAAATTGCTTGAAGTGGCTATAGATTCTATTCCATTGCGATCTTTTCAAACATATTGTGGTTCCCATATCTCTCTGGG
This sequence comes from Dermolepida albohirtum, assembly GCA_031893035.1. Classification (NCBI taxonomy): domain Eukaryota; kingdom Metazoa; phylum Arthropoda; class Insecta; order Coleoptera; family Scarabaeidae; genus Dermolepida; species Dermolepida albohirtum. Next base: position 122,861 of record JAVIWB010003981.1, on the reverse strand, counting down.
ATTTTTTGGTTTGTTTGTATATGTCGGCGTAGCTTTGATTACCGCTCTTTTGATGTCTATCTAGTTTGGCCCTGTTTCACCAGTTTCTGCACTTTAATCCCAGAAATTTAATGTCACCTAGTAGTGTTGATCCTCACAGTTTTATGTACGAGGCGTGTTTTTCATTAAATGTCGTTTTGATAGTAAACAATCACAAGGCCGTTCTTTTTAACAATTTCATTTTTATATAAAATCTTGGACCTTAATTTAGATTTCAACATAGTTTACACATATATTAAGGCACTTATCGTAGCGTACGACCAACTTTTTTATTCCGTCTTCGTAGAAAACTGTCTGATTAGATAACCATTGTAGCACAATCATTTTGACGTCGCCATCGTTGACATAGACTGATCTAAAATGTTTGTTTAAGTGCAGAAACAAATGGTAATCACCGGACGCTAGGTCAGGGCTACATCGAAATTATCCAGTTATTCCTAGCCATATGATGCGATGAGAACTGGTTCAAATAGCCATGTATGGATAAGTATTTCGTGAAGGAGGACCATCTGTTTACGGAACATGCCGCTCCTTTTATTTTGGATTGCACGACTTTATTTATGGTTTCATAATATATTTGAGCATTTATTGTATCACAAGCAATACATTTAGCATATTTCAAAAAATTGGACACTAACTGAACTTCACTATCTTAGATGATGTCGAATACCTCTATTCCATGAACTGTTGCTTTAATGCAATTGTAATGCGAGTAAATCATGTTTCGTCACTAGTAACGATTTGGCTTAAAAACATGTCAACTTGGTTAATATATTTTTCGAGAGATGCATTTGCTAAACAATTGGTTTCGTCCAAATCAGCCAGCATTTTTGGTACTCGGCGTGAGTGCAATTTCCGATAGTTTAAGCGTTCTGTTACAATTTAGTACATAACATTTCTTCAAATTTTAGGAAGCTGAGTAGATGTCGATGAAATTGTAAAGCGACTGTTTTCTCGAACTATTTAATCGATTTTTCGCACCAGATTGTCAAAGACGATTGGTCGTTTACTTCGTCGTTCTTTGTAACCGTTTGAATATTTAAATGCTCTAACTCATTTTCTTACTATTTCATCACTCAGTCCAATCATCACTCGACCAATTTGTCGATGAATTTTGTTCGCCTTCACGTGTCTTGCATTAAAAAAACGAATTGTAACGTGTATTTTATATTCGGCGGCATTTTCAATGGTCTGAGACATTTTAAACAAGCACAAACAAAGGTAAACTTAGGCGAATACTTCTATAATAATATCTGTGGCTAGCCAGTAGATACATACATACATACATATATATATATATATATATATATATATATATATATATATATATATATATATATATATATATATATATATATATATATATATATATATATATATATATATATATATATATATATATATATATATATATATATATATATATATATATATATATATATATATATATATATATATATATATATATATATATATATAATATATATATAGCAACGCTACAGCAATCTTATTTCAAAACGGTATTTATTTAAAATCACACGATGACGAGGTAAAAACGTTTGTGTTGTGCAGTGGTTAGCAAATCGAGCGGCAGATTTCTATAAGGATGGGATACAGAAGATGGTTGTATGATATGATGTCCTAATATAAGCAGTTGGAAGGCTTAAAAGTATTGGGTTGGCAACTAAGTACTTTCGGTTTTTACTGATAGAGAGCGTTGATTTATTTTTTGTATAACGTATGTTAGTGCTATACTTTACCGTTTGTCGCGTGATACTAGTCATATTGACGTAACTTCAGAAGCAAGTAGTGCGTGATCTTTATTAAAGCTATTAGTTGTGGGTTAATTTTAAATGGAGTGCAGAAACGAACATTTTCGACATATTTTACTATTTTATTTCCGTAAAGGAAAGAAAGCTGCTGCAGCTCACAAAAACATATGTGAAGTTTATGGTGCTAATTACTTAACAAAGCGCACGTGTCGGAATTGGTATAAAAAATTCCGTTCTAGAGATTTTTCCCTCAAAGATGAGCAACGTTCTGGTCGGCCTACTGAAGTTGATGATGACCAAATCAAAGTCATAATTGAAGAGGATCGTCATATAACTGTTCGAGAGGTTGCGGAGAGGCTACATGTATCGCACACAACAATTGAAAAACATTTAAAATGTCTTGGGCTAGTTAAGAAGCTTGATATTTGGGTACCTCACGAATTGAAAGAAATTCATTTAACACAAAGAATCAACTTTTGCGATATGCACCTTAGACGAAATGAAACCGATCCTTTCTTAAAAAGAATCATCACTGGTGATGAAAAATGGGTCCTGTACAGTAACATAGTTCGAAAACGATCATGGAGCAAACACGATAAACCAGCTCAAACCACATCGAAAGCTGAATTGCATCCAAAAAAGATCATGCTGTCAGTTTGGTGGGATTACAAAGGTGTTGTGTTTTTTGAGCTGCTTCCAAGGAACCAAACGATCAATTCTGATGTTTACTGTCAACAATTAATAAAGCTGGATGAAGCAATCAAAGAAAAACGGCCAGAATTGTCAAATCGGAAAGGTGTAGTTTTCCACCAAGATATTCAAGGCCTCACACATCTTTGGCAACACGTGGGAAACTATTGGAGCTTGGCTGGGAAGTGATGCCACATCCCCCATACAGCCCTGATCTAGCACCATCTGATTACCATTTATTTCGAAGTTTGCAGAATTCTTTGAATGTAAAACTTTCACAAATGACGATGACCTTCACTCGCACTTGGTTCAGTTTTTTGCTGATAAGGACCAGAAATTTTATGAGCGCGGAATCATGCAGCTGAAAGAAAGATGGCAAAAGGTCATTGAGCAAAATGGAAAATATATAATTGATTAAAAACTATTCTTTGTTTAAAAAAAATGTGTTTTATTTTATACTACAAAACCGAAAGTACTTAGTTGCTAACCCAATAAATTAGGGTCCAAATAAGAATAACATTGTTAAAAAATGACTTTTTGTTTTTTTATTATTAAAATGTTCTAGAAAACATACCCTGGTTCATCTTTGTCTTTCTGATTTATTGCCATCACAGGTCATTTTCCATACTCATCTCATGAGCAGCAAGGGAAATAAAAATTCGTCCGTTTTTCCTCCGGTTTCTTGGGAGCATTACTTGCCGTATTCATATACAAATAGTACACGTAGCTGTGAGCTCCTGAAAGGGAATTAAACTAGAAAAGGAGCAGAAGCACTGCTTCAAAATGTGTGATAATTACCTAATTTTTGAAATTTAATGTATTTGATTTATACTATTTCTGAATGTAATAATTTACATTCAAATAACTATAACAGACTTTCGTAAATAAATATGAATGGTTTTTGCAATCAAGATATTAAGAAATAAAATCAAATATAAAGAGTTTTGCAAGAATTGCGATATATTTTCGATCTAGAAGGAAATGGCTTCTTCTCAGTAAGAAGATTAAGAAAGTATAATTACAATTCAATAATCAATTAACGATGACGCTTGATAATAAAGGAGTATATCTTGTTAAATGAAGGAAAAATGTTTTATTCATTTCACGTGATAATTAATTTGATTGTAGTTTACAATTATCAATTAAAAAAAATGCAATAAATCTTTTGTCAAAGGAGAGGAAAATATTAAGATCGTTGTTAGATAATGAAGTATATGATATAATACTTTCACTAGAATAATTGCTTTTATTACTTTTTATAATATAATATACCAATTTGCCTTACTTAAAAGAAGCAACAAGCTGTTAAAGCTGTTAAAACATAATAGAATAATATTACCTTCTAGCTCCTTACATTTTATGAATTTGTGTAAGAGGATTGTTAATTACACATTCAGTTTAATATTTTTGTATTCTTGAATAATGCCCCCAATATTATTTAAGTAGCAAGCGAGCTTTCTTCCTTGTAATATTTACATAATGTATTGCCATTTGTAATAGAAAACCACTTTCTACAGTCAGAATATAAAGCTTTTACGATAAATTTACGAATATTAGTGAAGACTACGTATTTAAAATATTTAGATTATTTAGTAATTAAACAATAGAAACAATTTACGCGATCGGCACTGCAGAATTACTCTCAAATTTCTTATTCCACGTTAAAATATTTATGACCCTACTTTAATTTCAAGACTTGCCAAAGTGCTAATGTTATTACAAAGAGTACTAGGAATATGACGCAATAATGAATCGTAGGAAGCTGCTTGTTGCTGCATGTTGTGATATGTTCATACGTGCATAATAGTCGCCGCGCCATGTCGATGGGCTCAGTAAAGTGCTTGCGATGGCATTGTGGTCACGAAATGAGATAAGAGCAGTTTTGCGTTATAATTTCGTGCGTGGTTTAAACATAGACCAGTGCATCGAAGAAATGACTCTTGCACTAGGTGATGTTTGTCCACATCGCACAACGATATTCAGGTAGTATAGAGAATCTCAAAGGGGAAATTTAACTGTGGAGGATGCTGAGAGGCCGAGAAAGCCGCGAAAGTCAGTTACGGAGGAAAACATTACTACTGTGAGGAAAATGCTTGGCGAGGACAGGCGAGTGACCACATCGCACAACGATATTCAGGTGGTACAGAGAATTCCAAAGGGTAAATTTAATTGTGGAGGATGATTAGAGACCAGGAAGGCCACGAACGTCAGTTAAGAAGGAATACGTTACTACTGTGAGAAAAATGCTTGGCGAGGACAGGCGAGTGACGTACCAGCTGAAGAGCAGATCACACGACGTGTGACTTGGTGCCGTGAGATGCTAAAAAGTTTAATAAGGGACAATCTCAGCATGTGAGCAACATTGTGACAGGTGACGAGACTTGGCTGTACTATTATGATGTGCCGACCAAAGTTCAAAACAAAATTTGGATCATTGATGATGAGGACACACCCGTACTTGTCAGAAAATCCCGATCTGTAAAGAAGAAAATGGTAGCTGTATTTTTCAAATCGAGTGGAATTGTGGAACGCGTCGTTTTGGACACACAGAAGACAGTCACAGCTAAGTGGTATACTGAACAGTGCTTGACTAAAGTCATTAAATCTATGAATAACCTGCGGCCAAAATCGAGAATGGACACCTGGTTCCTCCATCACGATAATGCCCCAGCTCACCGCGCCAAAGCCTGCACCGAATATTTGATCACGACAGGATTGAAACTTCTCGAGTACCCTCCCTATAGTCCAGATCTTGCTCCCTGCGATTTTGCACTGTTCCCGCATGTGAAAATGAAGCTAAAAGGGAGGCGGTTTTCTAGTGATGGGGACATCCTGCTTGATTGGGACAACTAGAGTGCTTTACTCCCTAGTGAAACTTGACAGAACTAGTTTAAAGATTGGTTTCGGAGGATGGAGAGGTGTATTGAGTGTAGACGAAATTACTATGAAAAAATTAAATAAACAAAGCCGTATTGCAAAACTTTCCTAGCACCCTTTGTATAAACTATGTCAACAACATATTTTCTCTACCAATTTCATATAATTTCGAAAATTTAAAACAGAATTCGTATCCTTCATGGCGGGCTGTTAATGCCACTGGGAGTACATTGAAATAATTTATAATGTCTATTTTGCATCAATTTTAGAGTGTAATTAATTGTTGGCAATTTCATGATTTATCGGTTCTTAAGAAATGAGTAGTATATGTTTTCAACAAGATTCGTATTGTCTTTTTCCTGGTTATACGTGTATATGATATTATTACTAATCATTATCGATTTATGACACAGTGCTTTATTTTGCATTATTATGTTGTATACCTATTATAGTTTATTAATTCATTTATTAATTCAATTTTTTTTGTAATATATTTTTTTGCCTCATTTCAAACACCTAGACTTCTATCATTTTCCGTATGCTGTTTGTGTAAAATGCCTTACCATATTTCCATTTCATAAATTTCCTTAATGACATTTTTAATTAATTAAATTAATTTTCTATATATATATATATATATATATATATATATATATATATATATATATATATATATATATGCATACATATATACATTCAGTTGTAAAATATTGTTGAATAAAAGTTATTATTACTAATATTAATAAATACATGAATTATTAAAATTTTACGAATTTTGTTTGTAAATTACAATTGTGTCGCCATAAGCTGACTTCTTTAATATGTTTCAAAAAATTAACAAAATAACAAAATTATATTTTAAAAATAAAATCAAGATTACTGAGAAGTAAAATTAATAATAATTAATGATTGTTGTTGTTTCTTGTTTTCAATTAAAGTAATTAATTCTTATTTCGATGCTATTATTTAATGCCACCCTGTTGCTGAATTTATGTCAAGTTATTGTCGGAATTTGGTTTTTATAATAACGATTCACTTTCTGCTGAATAAGTCGTCGCAAACGAAAATTAATAATTTTATGACTTTTTCACTCAAACGCCAAATTTGGATACTTCCTAACACAATACATACATATAATAAATGTGTATTTCTATAGCAACGTGTGAAATATTTTCTCTTTTTAAATAGTTCACCTTTTGAAGACAGATACCAATCCCTACTTTTATATACTTTTTTTTATTATTTGGCGATCCCATAAAAATTTTGGCGCGACCAAATATTGGGCTGCCCACATATTGAGAAACTATTTTAAATAATATGTATTAAACTTATGGTTTAAGTGATAATAAGTTCAGATTGTGAGGTAAACGCGTGAGGTTTATTAATTTCTGTAAATTCTAATAAATTTACTTTATATCTTTTGTTTTCGTGTATGTATTATTTTATATTAATAATTTGGCATATGGTTATTATTAATTAAATAATTTTCCAAAGATGATTTAGCGTTGCAGAACCGTCCGCAAATTCTTGAAGAAAATTTGATAAAATTTATGGTGAAACAGAAATAAGTGAAAGTATGAAAGAGGGACAATATCGAATTAGAGGAACACTTTCAAGAATCCATTATTACCCAAGTAATGTGGGCCCAAAGAGCTAGATGACTGAGGAATGTCTGAATATAGATAGGTCAAATGAATTTTGTTGGGAAGGGAAGGAAATGGGATGAGACATGCACGGACCAGAAAGAGGTGATTGGAAAAGGTTAAGGAAGATCTGCAGAAGATAGAAGTAATACTCCAAAAACTCTCAGGCTAGAAAGAGAGCAAAAGAGCTGTGGTAGTGAATACTCCTTGATCTAACTGAATAATTAAAGAAATAAATAATTTTTTTTTCAAGAAGTTCCTGACGGTTCTGTATTGCTATTCAAAATATGTACTTTATATCGATTTTTTTTATATCTTACAATATACTATGTAAATGTGCTGGCGAAACAATGCTAAATCAACATACCTTTTTGGTTTTTCGATATGTGTTTTTATGGGGTATGTTTTTCCACTAACTTTTGAACAATTTGTCACAACTTTAATATTCAATCTGTGTGCAGATAACAAGCTTTATATATATTCCAATTTAAGGATCGCTTAAGAGCTCAAAAGTTAATGACGACGATGTATCTATAAATATTCAAATGTTCTCTCCAATGAATATAGTTCTTTTACTATACTATATTATAACACACTTAAATTCAAAGATTGCTTGTTTTATTTTTAATAACTAAATGACATTTAAAATACAGTATTGGTTTTCATACAACAATTAAGCAAAATACATATATTACATGAAAATTTGTAATACTAATACTTGTGCAAGATCTTATTCATTTGCTCATAGAACAATCTTTATACAAGGTGGGTTGAAGAGTTCGTGGAATGAAAACAAAAAAAAAGAATGGTTTGAAATTTTAAAAGTAAACATCCCCAACATCGTTGTCTGTTTAAAATTTCTGACCTGGAAGAAAAAAAGAAGGTAATCCAACGGAGCTAACTCTAGTGAATAAAGGGGATGCACTAACAAATGGAAGCCTAATTTGTTAATTTTTGTGACAAAACCAGTACGCTTTTCGGTAACTTTAGCGCATAATATGTGCCCGCCATGGTTTGACCATTTAAAACAAATAAACAAATAGAATACCTTTTGCATGCATTGTCTTTACTGCAAACGAAAACTCATTGCTTTCTTGGATGGAGAAGAGCCGCTGTGCTGTTCAGATAGCTGTTTTATTTCGGGTGTAGATTCATCTGTGGTGATAAATCCGCGCATAAAAAACCTTGTCTTTTAAAAACGCTCCGAAAACACACGAGAAATATGCATTCGCAAAACAGCATCCACTATCTCAGACGTTTCCAAGGGAAGATCTTTCAACATCATAGCATGCACATTTTAAATAATTTACAGAACTGAGGCAAATTTCGTATGTCCATTACGTCCATCTTTAATGGTTGTACGACCATATTTGAACTCACGAAGTCATTTATCAATAGTGAAAATTGAAGGAGTTGGATTTCTTGAGACCATTCTTTATCTCATTATGAATACTCATTACAAGCTTATCAAGAAGTACTCAATGATAGTACGAATTTCAATACTATCCTTCTTGTCGAAAATTCCAAGACGTTCTTAATTAAACAGTCGCCACAAAGAAACTAATAAACGTAGCGATCTGAAATTTGACAGCTAATGTTGTTTTGGAAAGAGCATGTTCTCTGCAAAACAACATCATCGCTCCATAAAAATATTCTCAAACTGGCATTCCACATGCTATCCAACCCACTCTCGTATTTTTCATAAATCGTAAGTTGATCATTTCATTTTAGTACATATTTCAGTACAATAATATCGAAATATATTGTACGATTTCAGTCCAAATGATTTTAATTCGTCGAGGGTCTCGGGTTCGAGTCCGATGATTTACTACCCGGAAAGGTTTTTCGTGGTTTTACTTTCACGTATAAGCGAGTCGCACAACGAGCGCAGGCTTATTCATATCTCATGGTCTGCCAAAGCAGTTGCGTTACGCTGTTGGAGGATGTGAAGGCATGGATTATTACATGTATATATATATATGTATATATATGTATAGGGCTGCCGCAGAGAAAACTGAACCTTTTAAAATAGTATTTCTTAGTGGCATCATCTATTTAAAAAAATACGCCTCGGTAAGATACATATGTAGATCTTTCACCAGTGTTATGTCAAAATATCATTGACATTACATCATTAGAAGCAGCAAAATTGCGCATAAAGTAACTGTGTATTTGGCATTTGTCGAAAAATGAATTTTGAACCAAGAGCAAATAACAAGTTCTGTTTTAAACTCGGTAAATCGTTTACTGAAACGTTTAATTTGATGAAAGAAGTGTATGGTGATGCGTGATTATCACGTATGAGTGTGTATGAGTGGTATAAATGATTTGACGACGGTCGTACGGACATAAATGAGGTCGAATGAGGTGCAAACAACTTTGTCACGATACGTGGGAGTGGAATTAAATATTTTCAAAGATTCAATTCATCGCATTTCGACAGAGTATTTGAGACTGAGAAAGATTTGTGCAAGGTTTGTACCACACAAGTGAACTGAATACAACATTGTTCAGACTTGATTAAAGACTCAAAAAAGGACAAAAACTTCAAGTATTCTATTGTGGCTGGCGATGAGATGTGGTGTTTTCAATATGATCCAGAGACCAGGCGTCAAAGTTCTAAATGGAAGCATCGAAGTGAAAAAAGACCGAAAAAAAGTCGTTTGGGGAAGTCAAAAGTGAAGACATTGTTGATTTGCTTTTATAATTCGAAAGGCATTGTGCACAAAGAGTTTGTACCAACTAGTCAAACAATCCATATTATCTTGGTATTATGAAGCGTTTTTTGGTGCGTATTCGTCGTGTGCGCCCTCAATATCGTGAAAATGATAGCTGGAGTTTGTTACGTGATAATGCACCATCTCATCGCTCGACGCCTATAACTGATTTTTCAACTGCAAATGGTATTTTAACCATGAACCATTCACCGTAATCACTGGATTTGGCCCCCTGTGATTTTTATCTATTCTCCAAACTACATTCGTCGATGAAAGCACAGCGTTATGCCGATGTCGAAGTCATTAAAAAAGCGTCGGCAGCGATCTGAAGGACATCAGATGAACATAAAAATTCATTCGATATGTTAATTGACCGTGTATAACGTTGTATTGAAGCCGAAGGCGACAACTTTGAATAAAATAAATGAATTTTACCGAAATAGTAAGCTTTTGCTTTTATTTTAAAAATGTTCCGTTTTCTCTGGCACAGACTGTGTATGTATGTATCTATATACCAAAATTGTATAACATTTTTGCATCCAATTCGTGAGATAAATTTCTCCAAAATATATTTAAAACTCTGACATTTTATAACAATATATATATATATATATATATATATATATATATATCATTTGCTATGATATTTCCCTAATGGACGACTTTCTTAGTAGTGAAAATAAATTTAATCGAACCTGTATTTTCAGGATCAAATATGCAAATTTTCTCAGAAATTCGGTGATTATTTGATATTTTTTCGAGATATTGAAAAAAATCTATCTTAGATTAGTAATACAAATTGAATTATGGCCTCTGGAAAAAAAAACAAAAAAGTAAAATACCAAACCTTACATCTATCTTAAAAACCAAGAGCATCATAAATCTTTGATTGAGAATATTTTTAATGTTTTTGAATATCTCAAAAAGTTGACCAATGGCAAGTTTAAAAATACTGTCATATACTCCTCGAATTTCTGAAAAATTTTATCAGTATCTTCAATTTTAAGAAAGCTACTCATATAAGGAGACAGAAAGTGGGCATTTGTATATATATACATATGTACATATATATTTACATTTGATGTCGTAACCCGATACACATGCAATATTTATATATATGCAAATAAAATTTAAAAGAATTATAGGGGTATAAGAATATATTAAAATCATGTAGATTCCATGTTTAACCCTCCGTTACTATCGTCTGGGTGGATTCCACCCAAAAGGCTGAACTATTAAGTAAACTATATAATTTTCTATGTAAATCGTCCCTTTATTATAATGTTATCCACCTTTGAATGGTTTTCTATGTTTAGAAGTACATTCTACTACATTAATCCGAGATTATAAGAGCTTGGGTGGTTTACACCCGCGATAGTAATAGCGTTTCATTTTTTTGGGTGTTTTATACACATTGATAGTAACCTTGTACATAGTTTTAGCGATTACTTTGAGTGATCGCTAATATAAATTATAGCACTTGTGTTTCTTTCCTTTTTTTGCGAATAAGCCCAACTGTTGTTATGACGAATAGATGTACCGTTATTCCATGGGCATTATATACATACATACAGGTATGAACAGTTTCTTTTGTGTTTTTGTACGTACAAAACGACAATATAATTTTTATTATCAGTATAAAAGTGTATCACGTAGTGTTAACAAGTAAAAAATGAGTTTTTACGAAAGAGAGCAGGAGCGACTGATGTCACTTTTATCAGATATTAACTTGAGAGAGGAAGATGATATTGGAGGTGAAAGTAGTGATGAAAGTGACCAAGAAATAGTGAGCAGTCATGACTCAGATTCTGAGCAGGAACTTGAAGAAGACGAAGGAAATGATGAAATTCAATACGTCGGTAAAGATGGAACTACATGGCGAAAAGATCCATTTCCAACAACGCGAACACCGGCTGAAAATATATTTGTAAATGTTTCAAAGGTAACATCAGCTTCAGAAAAAGTTACAACGCCATTTGAAAGTTGGGAACTTTTTTTCAACTTCTTGGATCTCGTTGTGGAATATACAAACATATATATTTTAAAGATGCAAGTAAAATACAAAGATTTGAGAAATGCACGTATTACAGACAAAGATGAAATAAGTGCTTTACTTGGTTTATTGTATATCGCTGGTTTGCACAAGTCGTCACATGTTAACGTACGAGATATATGGGCTTCAGATGGCACTGGACTGGAAATATTTGCAGCAACAATGTCCTATAATCGGTTCCAGTTTTTATTGAGATGTATTCGTTTTGACAATGTGCATACCCGTCAAGAGCGTCACAAATTCGATAAACTTTCGCCAATACGTGAACTTTTTGAAACTTTCAATCAAAATTGTGAAAAAAACTTTACTTGTCGCTGTTATATCACGGTTGACGAAAAGTTGGAAAGTTTTCGCGGACGATGCAGTTTTAGGCAATATATTCCCAACAAGCCAGCAAAGTATGGTATCAAAATCTTTTCTGCCGTAGATTCTATTACATATTACACTTCTAAGCTGGAAGTTTATTGTGGTCAACAACCGCTTGGACCATAGAATTTATCAAATAAGCCAGAGGAAGTTGTTAAAAGAATAACCGAACACCTTCAAGGTGCTGGTCGGAATATAACCACTGACAACTGGTTTACGTCTTACGGTCTAGGTGAATACTTATTAGAAAAAAAGACGACATTAGTGGGAACCATAAGAAAGAACAAAAGAGTCTTACCACCCTCGTTTTCGCAAGCCAAAAATCGTGCAACTTATTCGACGATTTTTGGGTTTAGAAAGAAAAGTACGATTTTATCGTACATTCCAAAAAAAAATAAGTGTGTTTTATTGCTCTCTACTATGCATAGAGATGGTAAGCTGCTAGATGTTCCAAAGTGTTTGCCCGAAATAATTGAGTTTCATAACAAAACTAAAGGAGGAGTCGATACGACTGACCAGTTATGTTCTACATATAACGTAGCCAGAAATTGTAATCGCTGGCCTCTGGTAATATTCTACTCTTTGCTGAATGTGGCTGCCATAAATGCACGTATTGTTTTGTTGTGCACTCAAAATCCACCACTAAAATACAAAAAGCGTTCACCTTTCATCAAGGATTTGGCGTTTAGGCTTATTACGCCACATATGGAAAAACGTAGCACAATTAAGACATTGCCTACTAATATCAAAATAAGCTGCCAAAAATTTACCAAACAACTTTCTGGAAAGCAGAATGAACCCGAAGACATATCACCACCAGCCAAAAAACTTAAACAGAGTCGTTGTCAGATTTGCGGTAATAAAAAGGACCGTAAAACAAAAACAACATGCTGCAAGTGCGACATTTTTATTTGTAAAAGTCACAGTTACCCACTGTGTACTAATTGTTATCAATCAACACATTCAGAATTGACAAACAACTGCGAAAACCATGATGATATGTTTGATGGATTTGATGAGTGACTACAATTTTGTTGGTACTTAGTTCAATTTTTACGCAAAATTTTACTTTGTTTACAAAAATATTATTAAATAACTTTATTTTCTTTATCTTTTTAGCTTCCGAATTCAGTAGTCCGCAGAGGATTTGCTTAAAAAGTTCTTTAATTATCACTAGAATTACATAATCCATTTAATATAATTTTTTTGTTTCCTTTTTTTAATGAAATGTTAATAAACAACATATAAGTTGAAATAAAATAATAGATTTATGACTAAAACTAAATTTGTTCGGTATTTTAGTGCTCCTTACTTCAAAAAATTACATTATATGTATATTTGAATTTGGCAGTTAAGAAACGCAGACACTTTAAACGCATGGGTGTAAAGTGAAATATACTATTGTGATGGAGGGTTAAGAGGCTACAATAAGCAACAAATAACAACGGCTATTGTACAATATATTTTATTAAATTTATTCTATTCGCTTTTTTAATAATTATATCATTTAAATTAATATTTAAAATTTGTTTGTAGTCTTCGTTTTACTTTTATTAAACAAATTTCGTTTAAAACCTTCTTAATGCAGAATAATTAGATTAGATAATTCATTTTGGCTAATATAAACACCACTTCCTTCTAAAATTATTATATTAACGACAAAATAATTCCTACATAGATTGATGATCGCAAATAGAAATAGGCTGTGATTATAAACAAGTAGTACTTACAGGAACTTTGTCTTTCCTCAAAGAAATTTTCGAAAACCAAACTCTACGGGGTTTCTATTTAGAGGTAAAGTAATTCAAATTTTAAAGAGCTTTCTATTTCTCCGAAATTTCAAGTAATTCTAAAGTAACTATTGATTTCTTGTTTTAAGGATTTTTTTATTATTCTTCTAATTATTTTTGTTACTATTCTAATGGTAACGAAATTTTCATACAGCGTGTTTCAAAATGAATGTACGTATTACAAAGTATTATTTCGTCCAAACTATCAATGGCTGCACCTCGGCTCGGCTATTGTAGAAACGAATACATAGTCCAGTTTATTTAATAGCCGCTAGATGTCAGTTGTCTCCTGTTTTCTTAGTAACCGTCATATGTTTAGAGTTCTCCAGTTTGCGAAGTGCAATTCCGTCATTACAGTGCAGAGACGTCTCAGATTGAGCTACCAAATTCATCCTCCGAGTGAGTTGAACATTCGCAGATGGTATTGACAGTTAGTAGATACAGGAAGTGTATATAAAGGAAAGAGTCCTGGCCGCGCTCGTGTTTTTGAAGAAAATGTTGCACGAATTCAAACTGCTTTCCAACATACTCCTTCAAAATCAACTCGTCGTGCCAGTCGGGAGTTACAACTGCCTACAACAACTTGGCGTGTTTTGAGACGTCGGTTGGTTATGAAGCCGTACAAGTTACAGTTATCAGAAGCTCTGCGTCCTGATGACAAACGAAAACGTGTGGCATTTTGTAACGAGATTCATGATACTATTGACAATGATAATACTTTCGCACTACGCATCGTGTTCAGTGATGAAGCGAATTTCCATGTTAGTAAACAAATACAATGTTCGAATTTGGGGTTTACGGCCCATTCTTCTTTGATGAAAACACGGTTAACCGTCAGCAGTATCTCGTTATGTTACAAAACTGGTTGTTTCCGAGGCTGCACGAAGACAACTTCATTTTTCAACAAGACGGGGCACCCTCTAACTGGAGTCGCTATGTGCGTGAATATCTGAATGAAACTCTACCAAACCGTTGGATTGGTCATCAAGGAGCTAGCGACTTAGCATGTCTCAGCTGGGCTCCACGGTCATCGGATTTGACACCTTGTGGCTTCTTTCTGTGGGGTTTCGTTAAAGACAACGTTTATGTACTACCACTCCCACAGAACCTGGACATCAGTGACGAAGGACATCCTTGCCCGAATATGGGAGGAATTTGAGTATCGATTTGATATTGTTCGTGTCGCTGATGGAGGACATATTGAACATCTATAATCTGAACTTGAGAGGCTCGTAAATATGAGTGTAAAGTTTCATGTTCGTATCTCTTAAAGTTTAATAAATAGATGCGTTCGAAATACGTATATTCTTTTTGAAATATCCTGCATATCTGGCCAACTCAATACAATGCTGACGTAGGTTTTACCTGCGACGTAGAAAATCGAACCCTAGACTCTAATAAAATAACGAACGAATTTAAAATTACAGAATATTCTTAATTTCATGTCGCTTGGTATGTGGGAAACCCACAATACAGCGGTGCGCCCGATTACATTTTTCCAGTGACAATTATTTCGGAACTAATTATACATACATGTATAACTTACTATTCATTTTTCATTTTATTTTCTTCTTAAATTTTAGAAAAGCTGAACAAATATGAGAAGGATATGTGGTTCTACATTTTTTCTGTCCGAAAATCGTCCATAACGCAAGAACTTTTTCAAAACCTTTATATATATAGTAAATAAAAGCCTTTCTGTATTTAATCATAGCATACACAGAAATTTTTGCTTAAGTATATGTATGTAAATAAAATATATGGTATATTTAATCATAATTTTAATTTCAATCTGAGGTAGTTTGCAAGAGAAACTGCTGACAGATAATAACCGGTTTGCAGATGTTTCTATAACTTCCTTGATTGGGATTCCAATATCAAACATTATCTATTCTCGTGTAGTTACACAAGAAATAGGAATTTAGAGAAACATCGTTAATGTAAATTGTCTAAGTAAATAAGAACTACGGTGCCAATTAATGTGCTAAATTAAAAAATAAATTTGAAATTTTCTTGTTGGTGTATATTTTTTTCTTAATAATATTTGCAGAGTTTGTTTCACAAGTTATTTTACGTTAACATTTATGCAAGTATCATTTACCTGGACTATAATTTACAAATATTTTCAACAAATAGATTTATTGATCGTATGATACATGAAAGACTTTTTGTTTATAGAAGTGATACTTAATAAATTCGTTTAATTGCGAGCCATTGCTTGGTTGCGTTAAAATTAACATAATTGCGTTATAACTTATAAACTGAATAAATTGTAAAGAGGGATAGATGCTTGAAGGTGTCCTAATGCTATTAAACAGTAACGCGAGCTATTAAGCTAAAAGGACTGAAGACTGATACTCATAACATTACTTGCTTGAAGTTGTAGAAGAATTAAGAATAAAGTGATTAATATTCTGTTAACTCTCTTTCCATACTGCCGCATTGTTTTAAACTTCTTAAGTTAAAATAATGTGAAAGTTATCGAACGCTCTTCATTTTCACCTGACCTCCTACTGTGTGATAATTTTTTAACCTTAAAAAGGATTTATATTTTCGCTGTAAACGAGAAAATACGAATTACTTCGAATAAAGATTTTCCATCTAATCTATATAGATAGCGGAAGATTACTTCAGAGAAATACATGACAAAAACTTTTAATTTTGCAGTCGAAAGACGCGAGGCATGAAGGATGTAGGGTACAAATTCGATTCAACAAACTAATAGTAGACAAAGAAGTACAGGGTAGTCCAATAGAACACAAGAGAGATACGAGAAAAATAAATGGGAAGAGAGATAACAAATAACAGATACAAATAAATGCCGACAAATCCCCAGAAAGTACGGTCTTTACAGACTATTTAAGGAATACAACAGTACTAGTCAAAAAGTGTGATGGCAGTGAATAAGGATGATGTTAGAGATATTATATACAGCAATAGACAAGGTTTTTGAAATAAAAACGAATAAAATTGATGAAATTATATGATATAATAAATCATTGATATGTGAAAAGGAAAAGGAAATAAACGGCATACATTTTCTTCAGAAGTGGAATCCAGAATGAATATTTAGGAGTAGGTTTTTTGGTAAACAAAGTAGAAAACAGAATGTAAATATTTTGCAAGTAATATCAGTCGAAAAGACTTACGACCCAATTGTGTATCCGCTACAAAAAATGTAATAAGACACAAAAACAAAAATATTTACCATACATTTTCACGTTAGTGAGGAAAAAGAATATCTACAAGGGAAGGCATGTATCGAGCAAAAATATTTTAAGTCATATGTGATGCACATGCCAAGATTGAACGTGAACACATTTATGAAAGGATTATCAGTGGCCAGAGCAAGCATAAAGAGAACAGTCAATGGAAAAAGATTAATCTCTTTAACCCGTTAACGCCCAAATTAAAACCATGAACATTTTTAATAATTCAATTTTTAATATCAGTTTTAAAACACTTTTCTCAAAATATTATGGACGAAAAAAACGAAAAAAGAAAATTCAAATTGTGTTTTTAGAGGTGTACTAAGTTTAGCACAATGGGCGCTTAGGAGTGGTATTTTGCAAAACATTCTCTTTCCAAACAAAGCGTTTTCAGGCACATATCACATGATGTTTTCACTCGATTTGAGCACATAACACATCTAAGTTGGCTTGGAATTTTTTGAGGGTTGTGGCCATTATTTTTTCTGTCCTCACCTTCAATTCTAGAAGACGTTTGCCTCGATTTTTTTTCATTTTTGTCGCTAATGTGTACATTATATACACATTCATAATAGGTACGTGGGATTTGTTTGTACTCTTGTTGACTGGTAAAAAGCGTTGCCAGAGTAAAAAACAACATTATATAATTTTTACCTCAACTTCAAGTTGTGTACTATTTATAGTACAGTGGGCGTTAATGGGTTTTAATAGAACTAACGAAAAATTTAAAAATATGAGCATACATTTTTAGAGGAAAGATACATAAAGAGACATAGATATCACGAGAAAATGATGCAAACTAAATCGATTATATATTGATATAAGGCAAATATGCAAAATTTAATTACAAAATGAAGATTATAACGAGGAGCTGATGCAACTGGTAAAAAGCGTTGCCAGAGTAAAAAACAACATTATATAATTTTTACCTCAACTTTAAGTTGTGTACTATTTATAGTACAGTGGGCGTTAATGGGTTTTAATAGAATCAACGAAAAATTTAAAAATATGAGCATACATTTTTAGAGGAAAGATACATAAAGAGACATAGATATCAGGAGAAAATGATGCAAACTAGATCCATTATATATTGATATAAGGCAAATATGCAAAATTTAATTACAAAATGAAGATTATAACGAGGAGCTGATGCAAACGAACCATTTTCTTGTAGGCTCAAATATAAAGCTGACTAACACAGAAAGAATAATCAGAAATCAAAGGAAACAAATTGAAAGGTACAATAAAAGTTTATTACAAGACGAAGAGAACGCGAAAATATAGAATCGAAATTAAAGTGGCGTTCAATAAGAAAAAGTAAACGAAAAGCTATATTGAAAAAATGGGAAGCATTAGAATTGGCTATAAATAGTGCAACGAAAAGAAATATAATAAATCGAAAAACATGAGAAAGTAAACATTGAATGGTTGATCGATAAATGTCGAAGAAGCAAAACTAGAGAATACGTCAAGACAAAGAATACTATAGGAAATCACAGAAAGAATTAAGAAAACTACATCAACAAAGAATAAAAGTGAAAACTTACAAAAACTTACAAATTTATTCGGAAAATTAACAGCAAGGAATGGAAATTATATAAGAATGTAAACTATATAAAGAGAATATTTCAAAACCTGAAACCTTATATTAAAGGTAAAGGCGAAAAGCTGTTTAGTAATGAGGAAGAAAAAATGAATAGATGGAAGAAATACTTACTGAAGGAACAGAAAAAGCGCAATCAAGTAAAGAGAATATACTGTATGAAATAAATTTAATCACCAAACTACAATGGAAGAAAAGAAAATAATACTGTGTAATATGAAGAACAAGCCAAGCTGAAAATGGAGGTCTGAAAAATTGAAATATGTGAGAGATTTCTTACAAACACAGATATAAAGATCGAATGGAGATATATGGCAAGCAGAAATAATACCAAAGTCGTGGAATGAAATAACTATAATTTACTTATATAAATATATATATATATATATATATATGTTCGAACGAAGGTTCTCACGGTTGTAAGTATCAGTAATATTATATTCTCGGGCTAAAATGCTTCACTACGAAACAACTCCTGAAGAAGATGATTGAGATGTCATCGAAACGTCGAGACGCCGATCTTTCGGGAAAATTTTTCATTTAGAAACCACTATTTAAATTAGCCAAGATTTATTCTCAAAACTATTATACACTGTGTATTCGTTTTTCATGATTAGTGCTACGAAACAAGTTGCCTTTCTATACTTATGGAATTTTCTAAAGATAATACGAATCTTCTTCAGGAAAGTGAAAATTTATATATTGGTGGAAATGTGTTGAAAATGTATTCGAAACACATACATATATATAACGTTAGCCTGCAACACCCAGTATAATATTTAACGTAAGTATGAAACTCCACATTCATATAGTGTGGAGGTTTATAATTTATGTATTTATTAATATATTATTTTTAATACAAACGATCCAGACAGTAGATGTACATTTCTTCTAGAACTCAAAAATATCAATGGAGAGCAAAAATATATCACTTACTTATCATACCCAGCAATTTAAAATATAGAATAATTTATTATACTAAATATAATAACAACGAAATATATATATATATATATATATATATATATATATATATTGAATTATATATATATATATATATATATATATATATTATATATATATATATATATATAATTCAAGAAGATAATAAACAAATGTTTTAGTTGAAAAAATATGGTTATGAATATTTAAGTTACTATGTACTTTTCTTTTACATATTTAAAAATAAATGTAATAAATATGTAGCTATTTTAGTTTTCCATACGGTTCTTATAATTAAACCCACTAATTGTTTATAACTAAATAAAATACAATTATATATAAGCTCAATGCTGTTTCATATGGGTGAAAAGTTTGTTTGAATAATGTAATGTAGTGACTCAATGTAATATAGTCACTCACCTCATTATCTGGGATCGGAAATCAGGGGCACATGACATTCTTCACACGCGTATTAAAATACGTAAAGAAACAAGTACTTGCCAAGTAATAGTAAATACATCTTTTCCAGAAGGAAGGGTTTATCAAAAATATCATACATCTCGATTATTCACTGTTTACATTCAGAATTCTAATTAAATTAATAATTAGGTTAATAATTGCCCTTCATCGAAAATCCAATCATACATTGAAAACGATCGTTCAACATCTACTGATGAAATAGGGGCATATTTAAAGTATATAGTTTTTTAGTGACGGCACATTCATCCCCGGTTCGGAAAAGTTTACCTCTTTACCGGTAAACAAGTCAATAATACGGCGTTCAATACGAAATACTGTTGTTATTTAGAACTACTTCAAATTTTCTTTTACATTATCAGCAATAATTCCAGGTAATCATATTTATGACGTTATATATACATTTTTCCAATCGAAACTTCAATTTGATGTCAGAATTTAAGATTTAGATAGAGTGTCAAGTAATAAGTGGTGTTTTTGGTTTGTGTCTACGTATATTTTTAAGTCACCTATATATAGTATGTGATTTATCGAGTTGATATTAAGATTTTTGGCAGTGCATTCTATAGCATAACAACAACAACAACAAACAAAGGGCGCTTAATGTATCTCCTTGAAATATAACTTGTTATAATATAATCTCCGTTGTTTGCATAATATGTAATTGCCTTCGACATAACCCCCTCAAGGTGTCTCTTGTATTCTTTTTAGAATGCAACGGTAGTGTCTACTTTATTTGTTTCAAGAATTAGCCAATAGCCAGACTATGTGATACAGTGTCAAATATCGTCTGATAATCAATGTAGACGTAAAAGAGATTTCTATTTCTTAGTTTTTCAGGTTTATTGATAATTTTATCCATAATCGTATGTTTCTTACATTCTTTGAAATTTTTTACAACCTTTTTGTTCTTCGCATAGTATTTAATTCTTGGTTAGGTATATATATTTGACATTATTACAGATATCAGAATCTCATGGATTTATAACTTTTATTACATTAGTCTTTTATGAAAAATTATAGTACGGAATATTAGAAAAGTCGCGGTAAATGGCAAAGGCTTTTAAATAAACTGTCTTGACAGTGGCTATTTACATCATTCTCTACATTGATAATACTACTACTATTAACTTATTTAAAAAGTCCTAACTGTGTCTTTACGCGAAATAGTATATGGATGGAGCTAAATGCCAGCCGATAATTTATGAACAGCAAAATGTAAGCCAAAATTCTGTTCATAAGTATTTTGTTGAATTTGTTTCATGGTGAATATCTGGTCGATGGTGGACCTTCCTGCCATGAACCCTTCTCAATATTTCCATACTACTAAACTCTGGCACAAAAGTAAGACACGAAAAGGAGTTGAACTTTATTAAGAATATCGCGAGATACAAAGGTTTTGATTCGGAAATAATCAATAGATTAATTAGGAAGGCTAACATAAGAAAGGCCATTCTGCCACCTCAATGCAATCGAGATAGGCAATTTATATCCTTTTCACCCCTTGACGCAAAATTTGATTAGTGTCTTTAAAGAGCCTGGTTTTCAAGTTATATTTAGGTCCACTAACTCCATCAAATTACTTTTAGGAAATGCAAAAGACAAAGTCGAGAACAACAAAAAATCGGGAATTTACGGAATTAAATGTCTAGATTGCAGTTAACAATACATCGCCCAAACAAAACGATTGATAGAAGCCCGGTACAAAGAACATATCAAGAAAAATTCGGTTTAGCAAAACATGTGTTGGAAAATAATCATAGTGTAACTGCGGATTGTTTGCGTTTGGTAAAGAATGTGTGTAATTATTAGGCCATGTGTTGTACACTGACATGCTGATGACGACAACTTAGTTATCGAAATACGTACACAGAAACGAAAATTAATGTGGAAAGTGGTTATATATCAACCTTAAGTGATTAAGTTAATCAACCACAGGTGATTCGCACTTGAGAAAAAGTTGAAAGTATATGTAAACTATTCGGGAATGCACTCCTTAATACCAAAGACAATTTTGCAGTTTTTTTATGAATAATATACTTCTCTTGTTAATCAGAAGAAAGTAACTTTACAATTCCAAAAGACAAATAACTTCTTGTTTTGAAATCTTCGTTTGGTTTCAATTTTCATTAAATCTGTTGTTATATTGCGTTGCTGCATTTTTCGATTTCCTAAATTTATTGTGTATGGTATAGTACTATTTGCAAGAAAGCTGCAGTATTTATCTTTCTAAATCTTTTAACCCACAAATTAAATGTATAACAAGAATCTTAAATATTCTTTTTCCAATATTTTTTATTTATTTTTCGTTATTATCAAATTATTTTTGACTGTGTTTTTAATAACGCTACAGTATTTTTGCTATAAAATATTGTTAAAATTCGAAGTAGAAGAGCTTGATATAAATAGTTTTGAGAAATATTTTCAAACATTGTAACAATTGATAGTACCAGATTGATAACATCGTAATATCGAGATCTATTTAAAGACAATTATGGGCAATAACTTTCTGTATACAAAGGCTTAGAAAATTATTAAAGAAGCACTTAAATTTTTTCTGCCACCACTTGGTTTTTTAATAGAATATAAAGTATTTTAATAGAGTCAAAAGTAAAAGCAATTTTAAAGCAGTAATGGATAATTTTCATATTACAAGAAGATGCAATTTATTGAATATACTGTATCATGAATTTTAAAGTATGATATATGCGTAATGTCCATACACAAAATATGTAAAGTAGAAAGACATATCTTACATAATATAATTAAGTCAAAATTGCTATGACAAAAAAATTTAGAGATGTGGCAACGAGAGCCCTAGAAAATTATAGTAGTTGTAAGTTTGCTAAGAGTTTTTCAGGAGTTTTCCATATACTCTCGATACAATTGACAAATTAAATAAGTAAAAATATTGAATAAATAGACGATACCTAACACTATGATTTCTTATTCCCACAGGACAGACACGATTCGATTTTTTAAAAATAGAACTACCTTTTTTCTAAATTAACTGGTAGAATTATGCATAAACTATTTAGTAAACAGTTATGTTGGCTATCTATATAATTATTATACACAGTACATAGCTTAGAATACATTATAGAAGCTTATAGGAACAGAAATACAACTAAATAATGTTAATTTACAGTGACAAGGTTATGATTATTTAGCTAAATTATGCAGTATGTTCGCAAATTGAATAGTTATTTAGCTGTGATGTGTATATTATCTATGTGAATACGAGGAGAATTAGAAAATCTATCTATCAATCCAACAATCTTTTAGTTTTCAACATAATTTCTCTTAACTTCAACGAACTTGCATTACCAGTCCTGCAACGAGCTTATTTTATCAGTAAAACGGTTTATATTCTTCTTCACAATAGGCATCAATTTCCTCTTTCAGTTGATTATTGTTTGTAAAATGACGTTATCTGAGGTGCTTTTCCAAATTTCTAAACAAAAAGATGCTCACGCCAAAACATTTTTAACGAGTGTTTCACTTACACTGCTATCATTCTCCCCTAAATAGTTTATTCTTTAGCGAATAGTTTCTTTGTCAAAAATTTGATTACACTGCCATGTCATAATTTTACGGAACTCATTTTTTGTTACGAAATACATTATAAAGTATAAAATAATGAACAAAATGAAGTCAAACTTGACACGAAAGTAGAAAATCGGTATCACTATACATAGTGCGTTAAAACGTTACTAACATACATTTTATGCAGTAAAGATAGTTTCTAAATAAAAATCTGAAATTAAATAATAATTGTTATAATTCTTTATCTTGTAGGAATAGGAAAAAATCATTGGATGCCACGTGCCGATTGGATCAGAAAAGAGGTCTCGAGTGTTGTATCTTAAAGTTACAATTTGGAAATTCTATTATTCCCCATATTATGGTCTTTCGTAAATTCTAAATTGTAGAATCGATTTCAAAATGTATCCATTCTCAACGGACAAGGCAAATTTACAAAATAAGCTAATAATTATGGTGTACCCATACATTTAAATACTAATAAGTGTGCAATATTATCTGTTTTGAGAATTATACCATATTCTTTTCAATACAGTGTATTTCAAAATATAATTGCTAGAGTAACTTAATTAATTTCGGGATTTGTTTTGATACTAGCTTGTCTTTCATCCAATATATTACAAAAACTACTGCCTTTTCATGCAAAGCTTTGGAATTCCTTATAAGATCGTGTAATTTTCTGTAATTTGGACATCTTTAAAGTTTTTTCATTTATCTGTTCTAAGATAGAATATACATCAATTGTATTCGCACTATCTCTATCAACAATGACTACCTAAACCTTCCCAAGTATCTATATTATAGGCTTGATTGTATCTATTCTCCTTGTAACTCTGGCTATCTAAATTTACATTTCAGACATAACTTTGACTCTCTAACTTAGCGACGAGATAGAGCTAGTGGAAAATTCTTATTGAGATTAGTAACCGTGTTAATTGGGCAATTTTTTTACAAGTCTTTTTAATATATTATACCACAGTGCATCAAGCCCTTACTGATATGTGTAAGAATACTAATGTTTTGATTTTTGACTTAGCCCATTTTTCAGTTAATACATTCATGATTTGTAAGTTGAACTTTTCTTATTTTACCTTTCACACATTTGATTTCTAATTATTTATAGATGTTAATTTATATATTATATTTATAGCCTTTATGTTTTGTATTATGTAGATATTACTTTTTTAGGTATAGGGTAACATGGGGCACAATGAAACAAGAAAAATATAATTTTATATATCATCGGATACAATATATATGTTCGCTCAAATTAAGGTTCATGTGGTCACTAGTATCCAGTGTGACTTATTTAATTACTGTTTTCCTATTTTCCTCAAAATATTCTTATTCAAAAATTAATGTCACGAGTACGTGTCATATGTTTCATTGTACCCCCTGGTGGGGGTACAATGAAACATAGGTAGGGGCACAATGAAACACAATAGTAACTATAAAATATGACTATATTTTTGAATTACAAAGTGTGCTATATTTGAAAATGATCAGTTCACTTTAAATTTAAAAGAGAAAAATTAACGCCAAAAGATAAATAAGATTTCTGTCGCTTTGTGTGTCCACTGAATGACAGTTTTGGAAGGATCATTTTAATCTGCCCTTCTTGCACTGATGCTCTATCCTCTACCTCAGGTTTTACAAATTTTCCACTTATCTTATTGCTTTTTCGCAGAAAGCTAATTTCATAATCACTGTCGTCGTCTTTTGAAACCATCACTTCTCCGATGTAAAAAATGTCTTTTTTTTCCTTGAATGTCAAATTTAACGAGAACAAAATCTCCTATTAATGGTTCTCGTTCAAGATCTTCAAAATTTTCAGGACAAAGTGTCTCCATCGTTTCGTCCGAAATGTCAGTGTCATCATCAATATCCATAAGAACCGGCACTGTTTCGCTACAATCTTCAGATTCATATTTATTTTTGTTCTTGAAGAGGGATCTTTTAGGAGCCTTCAGAGATGAATTTGTCTTCTTTTCTATTAGAGCATTCTTCTCCGGTGTGCTTGTAGCAATAATGCTACGCTTTTGGCGAGTGTTTTTACGTTTACGCTCTCCAGCTTTAGGGTAACCTTTAAATTGTTGAGGGCTCTTGTAAGTATGAGGCATAGAAGTTGATGAAGTTGTAGTTCCAGAAGCTCTTAACTCAGAGGACCTCCTGTTTGTTGAACTTGGCCCAGGATTTTCTTCCATTAACGTGTTAACAGTGGCTTCTACAGAACACAGTTCATTAATTTCAGAAACTGATGCCCTGATCTCATTAGTGTTATTTTCCTCTGGTAGGGGAGTTGCAACTGTTGCGGTAGTTTCTTCTACATTAGGTCGATCAGTCACATAGCTGCCAAGAAAATCCTCATCTTTAAATATATGCCTGTCAAACGGAAAAATTCCAGATCGCCGAAAACCAGACATAATGTTCTCTGGTGACAGGCCTCTTTGGTGAGCAATTTTCACAATGCTGGAAATTTCATAAATTGACATTGTTTGTCCTGGATGTTCCATCATCCAACTGTCAATTGCAGCATTATAATATGTCTTGAAGGGTTTATACACCGCAACATCTAGAGGCTGAAGTTTGTGGGTACAGTGAGGAGGGAATGTCACTATTGTTACTCCATTTTCCCTTGCCCAGTCAATGACTTCAATTGACAGGTGGCTGTCATGGTTATCAAACAGCAACAAAGTTGGAGATCCTTTTGAACTTTTTGTATGGTGAATGAAATGTTTCATTGTGCCCCTGTTACTCTCTTTAGATAAATTCATGATTATAACCTATTAAAAGTAAAGTGATGATAAAAATAACTTACTTGGGCTTCTAAAGAGTGATGAAGTTTTAAATCGATCACTTTTATTTTATTCTAAACGTAACACACTATGGAAAATAACTAAAAGTCTGAGAGAACGAAAATTTACATCCAACAGCCACAAACAACATAGTATGAAGAACTCGTAAACCAAGCGGGTTAGACTTGATGTTTCAAAATGGAAGCTTCTGTATGTAGTTCAGTATTTTATCTTTTTTCTAAAGCCTTTTTATGGGATAAAAACATTACTGTTTCATTGTGCCCCGTGTTTCATTGTGCCCCATGTTACCCTACCTAAGTATTTCTATTGCATATTATTTGAATGGATTTTCTTCCTGTTGAATAAATAAACTTTATTATTATCCGTATTATATATGTTGTGAAATAATTAATTAGTAATAACTAGGTCTTTTTATTAAATCAATAGCACACTTAAGCAAAGTGAATAAAATATTTATCTTATATTATTCATAGTTTCAAGTGAGCAATGTGTTTTTTGTGTAGCCTAGAGAGATGCCAAGAGTGTGTCAATGAACGCAAAAAAATATTCAATACTGAGTCGTGTTATTAATCCTTACAGTAAGACACAGATATAATGCATTTCGTTAATATCCACGAATTTTTGACGAATTCATCATACAGAGCAGCAAGAAGCAGTTGTTGAAGAAAACCATTCAATTCACGTTGGCCACGTAATAAAAGGAGATCATCTTGTTACTATTCACATTATTCGAGTAGGAGGGCCTGGAGTGTTCTAAAGAAGCTAGGCGGAACATCTCACAACCCACAAAGTAAACCTAAAGTCAACTTTAATCAAGTTGCAAATCACGTTAAAATGTACAGATGAAAATCAATAAGCCTGAAGTAAGTAAAATCAAGTAAGAGCTAAAAGTTCTAAAATCCCGTAGCATAGCTAATGGGAATACTGCTAGTGAATTTACTGAAGATAAAATTCGGATCGCACTCAAGGATATCAAAAATAGAGAAACCTTTGGATTTGATAATATGCTTCCTGAATTTTTAACAAATTGTGAACGAAATGTGAGGACGTGTCCTGCTACATTCTACTCGGGTATCCTTCGAACGGGAACTATACCACGTGAGTTGAAACGCATAAAAATTTTTGCTATCTTACAGTCAAGTAAATCAGACGATATGCCTGACACACCCATCGCTTTACTCAGTAGTTCCTACAGAATGCTGGAACACCTCATATGCAATAAAATCAACGTGTTGTCATAGTAATACTCACTAGAATCAGCGCGGTGGTTGTGAGATTTTTGCCGGTGGAATAAGACGGCTTTAGACTCAACAACAGTTCTGAAGACCAAGGATTAACCGTGATCACCAACATCGAACGGGGATACGACAGACGATTAAATACTGGAGTTAAGTTTGTAGATCTTATAGCTGCATATATATAATACAGCATGGAGGAAGGGTATGGTGTATATATGAATCCTCGAAAGTTATAGGATGCAGATAGTTGTGCCAGTTGGTTGATAATATGTTATATAATAGGGCTATTCAAATATTCATAGTACCTCGTAGTACTTGATATTTGAATAAGTACTACTAAGCTACTTAATAACGAATTTAAACAGGGCTCCATATTAGCCTTTTTAATATATATGTATCTGATATGTCAAAGACAACTTCCGGCATATTTGCCTATATGGACGATATTGTCATAACAACACAGGATATCTACATGGATGCCTTTGAAACCACGTGTTGTACTTGAATAGCAAATTAGTCTACAAAAGTGACATTTTTGTACAGGAATCACTTATCCATTGTCGCTGCGGAACTACAAACGATAAACGAGGAATAGCGTCTTTTATAAACTTGCTGGAATATCGTGGGAAGCACGGGCAGTTACTCTGCGCCTCCATCTGACTAAATAACACATATACGAATAGAGTGGATTCTGTTCTCACCACGAGCATTGTTTCCGGGACCGTGAAGTCTATCTCAAAATTCTGGCACTTCGCTTTGGTCTACATTGAACCGCAGAACACCTGGCGACATAGGATCTTCTCCTGAGAGTATGATATAATAAAATTACCAAAAACTTATGTCTGCCAATTAATGAATGTGTCACTGAGACCGCATTTGATCGTCTTAAATCGAGAACAGTACCTTTGGTAACCGTCCAACTGCTCTCAGAAAAAGGCTTTGATACTGTGGACTCATGGATCGCTGAATGACGAAACTGCGCTACGGATTAATGGCAAGTCTTGTTGAACGACAAACGGCTCCACGCGGATTTAATCTACCGCCCCAGAACTGGGTATCTCTCAATAGAATGCGAACGGGTTATGTAGATGAAGTTACATGCTACATATATAAGTGAGGCATGAGGCCGAGTCCTGAATGCGACTGTGGCGTGGAGAACCATACAATCAGAAACATAGTGTGCGACTGTGGTCGTCGAACATTCCTTGGCATATAAGAAGAGTTCGTAAAAACTACACCTAAGGCCGTTCAGGGGCTCCAAAATATGTACCTCGCCATGAACTAAAAAAATAAAAATCAATTTGTATATGTAAATGATTAACGATATATACTATACATAAATTTCGTACATCGGATATATAATACAAGTTATATGCTTGTAGAACACCTTACAACTTCTCACGAATCTTGTTAATTGGTGCGAAATCATTTCATACGAAAAATTTTAACTTTTACCGCTTTTACATCGTATATAACATATATCATCTCAATTAATCGGGCATATGACTTCACCTTTAGATTTAGACACATCATATAAGTATTTTGTCTATAAATACTGACAACTTAACGATGTTATAGAAGGTGAATAAAGTCTCTTCCTTTAACAACATTTGTGGAGCACGTCATAACAAAAAAATTATTGGATATGTGGCAGTTACAGATTTGTATAATTATAATGAGATTATTTCGTTACCGTAAAGTATCGTCTCTTTACGGTATGCTTGTCTAAAGTTTTTCAATTTCCCAATTAAATAATTATTTAAGAATTATAATTTTAGATTTTGATTTAGAAACTATTTTTATTGCATAAAATGTACGAAGGGTAGTAGAAAAAGTTTATCTAGCCAAGATAGAAGCTAGTAATTGTGCGTTGCTTAGAAACGTTAAATAGTGACAACGATTTTTTACTTATGTGTCAATTTGACTTGAACTCGTTCACTATTTTCTGCTTTATAAAGTGTTTCGCAACAAAAAACGAGTTGCATAAAATTATAACAGGTGTGTAATCAAATTTTTGACAAATAAACTATTCACTAAAGAATAAACTATTTACTGAAAAATTTTCGCAGTGTAAGTGAAATAAAAGTCAAAGATTTCCGGCTTTGTAAATCCATTAAAGATAACCCATTATCTTTTGAGACTAAGCGGGAGTGATTTTTGTTGAATACACGCTAAAGATGACTAAAATAACAGGCGTTACATGCGGTAATATGTTAATAAAATTTCATAAAGCTATTGACCAAAAGCGTTCAGATTTGCGTCACAAAGAAGTCTTCCGTCTTTATGATAATGCGCGAGTTTTCAACGCAGCCAAAATTCAACTCTTCCTCAGCGAGTGTAACTTCCTTAAGGTATAATTGTATTAGGCTCATAACAGATTGGGAAGCCACTCCAATTTTGTGACCTTATTACTCGTATGTCAGCTTGTACAGGGTCACCATAACCTAGTTTTATTGTGTATGAGGGATACATTACCCTACAGAGTCAATATCATGATCATACGTGTACTATAGTTTAAGAATTTAAATTCCAAATTTTTCTATTGTCATATGTCATACAGAGGGTAATTTTATACAATAATTTCTGAATTTATATTGCAATTTTTTTATTGACATATCATTCATTTGGTATTTTAAAAAGAACAAGTTAGTACTCTGTGTGATAGCCTGACCATTAACTTGCATTAGGTATATAAATAGCGGAAAATATTAATAGATATATTCTTTAGTTAATGACTAGCTTATAATTATATAACTTTTCTGTAATTTTTTTTGCTATTAAAAACTATTTAATAACTGTATGTATGTATATATACACACATATATATGAGTAATATTAGATTCTCGGGCTCTGCGCGATGTTGGCCAGAAGTTCTCGAAAGAATCGGTGTCTCGACGTTTCGGTGACAACACAATCATCTTCTTTAGGAGATGTTTCGTAGTGAAGCGTCAACCTGAAATATATATATATATATATATGTATATATACAGTATTGTGCAAATTAATGGAATCATGACTATTTTGTTAGTTTTCTGCATGTGGCAACATTGTTAGGTCAGTTATGACAGTAGTTTTATGTCAAAAAACATAAACTATGTCACTGGGAACACATTACACAGTTATTCAGTGCGTTTTAGAGAGTTTGTTCACATATACTCTTTCAAAGTTCAAAATTTGATTTATATTGTGCTTTTACCGGTTGTTCGCGATATAGATATCACGCCCAGAAACCGTGAGAAGATTGTGACATTAAGTGAGCACACTTCAATGACACAGAGGGATATTGCTTAGGAATGTGGTGTTAGTCAAGGAGCAGTAAGCAAGATCCTAAAGCAAAAAAAGTATACCGGAATAGTTGAAGTGAAACGAGCGGGAAAATATGGGAAAAGAGGAAGATGACACCCCGGGATGTCACTTTTTTGGTCAGAAATAGCAAAGTGAACCCAAGAAAAACTACTTTAGAACTACAAAAAGACTTAGCCGATGCTGGAGTGAAAGTGCATGACTCGACAGTTCGAAGGAGACTTTTAGAGTCTGGAAGAAAAGCTATTCGACCACAGAAGAAGCAACTCCTCACTCAACGCATGATGAAGCAGAGGCTTATTTGGGACAAGAAATATGCTGGTTGGAATGAGGAAGACTGGAGAAAGGTGTGTTTTGTTGATACTTTTTTCAGTAAATATTTATTTATCTATTGTAGATCAAGAAATTTCATAACACAACCTGATTGTAGAAATATATGAGAATCTTTATTATATGCTCCTTGCAAGACAGAAAATTATAAATGTAAATTATATCAAGTACTTATTGAAAAAATAACAAAACATAATAATATGCATACACTGGTTCACACAAGCTGTATATGTATATATGTGTGTGTGTACAACAGTAAAAAAATTAAAGAAAAGTTATATAATTATATGGTATTATATAATATATATATATATATATATATATATATATATATATATATATACTCTAATATTTATTTACTTAATTCAAGTTAATCGTCAGGCTATTACACACGGTACTGACCTGTTCTTTTTAAACTGAAAGCTGGATAATATACATATATGTTAATAGAGAATTTGGAATATGAATTCAGAAATTATTATATAAAATTACACGTCGTATAACATATGATAATAGAAAAATTTGCAATTTAAATTCATAAACTATTGGACATGTATGATATTGACTCTGGAGGGTACTGTATCCCTCGTACACAATAAAATTAGAATAGGGTGACCTTGTACAAGCCGAGATACGAGTAATAAGGTCACAAAATTAGAGTGGCTTCCAAACCTGTTACAAACCTGATACAATTCTTTAATCACAGAAAATGCTGCTCATATGCCTCCACAAATCACTTTGGTGACGGAGTTCCATGTCGAAAGTTATTTCCTTTGGATTAGTTGCTATTCATTGTAATTAACACTACTTCCCTAACTTAGGAATATGTGCTCACCAAAAAAGACTCACACCACTTCATGTAACGTAAAAGACAAGACCTAAATTAAACATAAGTAATAAAAATATTAATTATTCCTACATCAGTTAGATAGAGGGTTGCTTAATCCAAAAATTAATTTCCTTTTGTGGAAGCTTTCAATACCGTAAATCAAAATTAATGTCCTTATCCACACCAGTGTCAACTCATCGACTAATTATATATAATATGTCTTCAGATCGATAAATAATCGATTAGCATGTTTTGGTTTCGATATTCAGCCTCAAGAACTCTTTTCAAAGACAACGCTCAATCAACGTCCAATTACTACCCTGTTTTCCTGAACACTTACAAACTGAATGTAAATTCACAAAACAGTAAATTCACGTGGTTTAATCAGTTATAAACGGCCGACCAACAACGTTATGGATAAAAAAAGACACGAAGTAGATAGGTAATTGCAAGTGCGTTATACCAGCCATTATTTAGAGAACATCTTAGGATGCATCAATTTGAGGTATTTACTAGCTGAAAGCTGTACAGTAGCTAAATTGACATACAGAAACCTAGCGCATCTGTATACCTACCTAGATTTGAATGATGGAAATAACGCTATGTCCTTTTTAGAGATTAAATATTAATATCGGAAGAATACTAGTACAAATATATAAAAATAATGACCCATAATCTAATAAAAATAATTTCAATGAAATGCACATTCATGAATCAGGCAAGATACTGAAAGTGAGTAAGAATTTAAAATTATTTAATTTTAATGTCCCCACTAAATATTTGCTTAACAATATACTGCGATGGCCAATAAATATGAACGAAGCGTAAAATAAATCCGTAACAAATGGTGGAAAAGCAACTGTTATACATTTCTCAAGTTTTTGTTTTTTCTATCAGTATAGCAACATGTTTTGTTTGATTTTCAAAAATAACATTTTTGGCTAGCTGGGCCAGAAGCATTTCTCCTTGAGAAAGTATATAGTTGACTTATTGCCTTTTATTTGTAAATGTAATTCTGGTTACTGAATTGATGATAAAAATTTGTAAAATACAAAGTGATTTATATTATTTCATTTGATTGTATTACTTAGACTAAATAAACAGTAGTAAGCCAACTTGACACGGACATCATACACATAATTGTTTAAATTGCTAAAAAAAAACAGCTTAAAAATTTTGAATTGGACCAAAAGAAACAAATTAACAACAAAAGTTATTTTGACAGTAACAAAGTTACCAAAATTTCCCAATCTCATATGTTTGCAGACAACCTTTAATGAGAATGCACGAAGTACGATTTATTAAACTGAATGCGTTTTTGAGCAAGAATTTTCAATATGCCATGATTACGTAAGTTTTTGTATGACCTAAGATTGGGCTTCATATATAAAACTGGTCATAACTAATATTGTATTTAGCATATTCGTAAAACAGAGATGATTATATTAAATCATTAGGTTTCGAATAATAGTTTTACATGAAAGCACTTATACTAATTTATTAAAAGTACTTGTGGAAAGAAGCCAAAATTAAGCAGCTGTAATTTGAGAGGTATTATTGGAATTCGTGGATATAGGTTACTTGCCTTTGTGCGGCATCGGATTCGTCACTAATGCTTTCATAATTCCCATATTTATAGGAAGTAAGAGGCTCATTGGAAAGTAAAGAATTTCTTTAAAAACCGCAAAATAGCTTTCTGACAAATCGATACATATATGTATACTATATATATATATATATATATATATATATATATATATATATATATATATATATACAGTAATTCCCCTTATAATACGGTACTCTTAAAGCGCATTTTCATATTTTGCGATTTTGTTCATATAACGCGGGGATTTCCCACATTATATTTCTGTACTGTGAAATTTATAATGATTTGTACAGTTCATAATTAGTTTCAAATTCAAATGGTGAAACCTTTGAACATTCTATTAAAAAAAGATGTCGGTTGAACGTTATTTCAGATAGTTCGGACAGCGAATAAACATGTAATAAAACTGTTAATTTATTTGAAATTAACTGTTTTTTTTAGTTTATATGCATAAGTTTTTTATTTAAAATGTCCTTAGTTTAGTTTGATTTTAATAAAACGTACATATTTCGTTCATAATATAGTTTTTTCTTAATATTCGATTTAAACCCCCTTTAGCGAGAAAAGTTAAACGTGAATCATTTATACATAACGCGTTATACGGGGTCGTAAAAACGCTTTATACGGAAATACTCCTACAACGCGTTTTCCTATAACGCGGAACCAATCTACCGTGTTTTAGGGGGGATTACTGTATATCATTACAGAATAACACTGTATGTACCAGATGAGCATTATTGTACTGCAGTTATGAATTACAGCTTTCACTAAAACAAAGAAAATTAGTAAATTTCAAAAGCAAATTAAAATTTTGTTTTGCAAAATAATATTTTGCATTCCTCGAATTAATGTTTCTTTTTCCATCTAAAATGGCTATATTAAATTTTTAGTATTTTCATAAGATAATTATTATTTTGGTTTTGCTGTGTGGCTGTTTTGTAATCGACTTTTCGTTTGTTACGATTTATTTTTCATTTAGAACAATTTCGGAGTCTTGTATATTTATTTATTTGTTAAAAGAACCCCGTCGTATTATATAGAAGGGACGCCTATGGTCATTGATGAAGGTTATGTGGAAACACATATTTAGGATATCATATTCGTTTTAAAGTTTTAAAAATGTATTTAAATAAATATATTTCGATTTTGTTGATATCAATGAACGCTTTTTGTGATGAGCAGGTGTTCTTTTAGCAAATGCAAAAACATCCCCCCGTTCATCTTACTTGCCCTGGTCCGAGACAATCTATCTATATCGTTGGCATTTGAAAGTTAGCTCCGTAAAGGGTTAGACGTACAATATCGACCCGCTTCGATTTCTCATAATCGCATGTGTATCTGAGCGTAATTAGCAAAATCCACAGGGTTTCTCCAATTACCGCGGTCTAGGTGCCCGCTCATATAAAAAAAACTCCGACGAAGCATCGTGACGGCCAACGCTACTGTGCCACCAACCTCCGACGGAATTTCTGGGCCGCACGGAGATTACACCACGGCACGGGAATTGCACCACAGAACGGAATGCGATAAGTAGCTTCCAGTTTTACTTAATTATACCTCAACATTAGCAAAAAAAAAAACGTAATTCACTGAGTGGGAACCTTAGAGCAAAAGAATAAGGCGTCGTAATTGTTTGCCAATTTAGTGATCCAATTTAGCTAGAGTTAGTTAGTTTTCGAGATTATATGTGGGTAATGTAGTAAATTTAGGGAATCAACTTTTGTAGATTTAATTACTTTACGAAATTATATCTGGGAAATGTAATAAATTTAGGGAATCAACTTTTGTAGATATAATTACTTTACGAAATTATATGTGGGAAATGTAAACTCAATATATATATATATATATATATATATATCGGGGTCGCCGAAAACTTTAATGTTTTTTTTTGTGTTGCTGAAATATTTATTTCCTCCTTTTATTTAAAATTAGACATTGATACTTATATTTATGTATATAACTAATTTTCACCTGTTGAGGGAATAATCAATAAATTGTGGAATTGTTGAGTACAAATGTACTGGGTGTGTCAATTTTATTTACCCGTCGAAACTGTGGGGAATTCTAGGCAACTCACAGGCCAATAGAGCTGCAGTCTGTGAGAAACCAAACGAATACATCCGCCGTAAATTTCGCTCTTGGCGCCCTTCTTTTTTTGTAATCTCAAGGCTAAAATCAAATATAAAAAAAAATCTGAACTTGCGAACCACGACCTCCGCGATAGCTGGCTGGCATCGTTCGGTTGCTGCCCGGAACAACTTAAGCTCCCCCGAGCGGTCGTTCGCGACCCGCAGCATTTGCTCTCTTGTGCAATCAGCACGTAGCAGGTTGTCCATACTAATACCTTCTTCAGAGTATGCAATATGGTGTATGGTTATGAAAAAATTAACTAACTAAAACAGGATTTTGTCGATATTAACTACCATTGACGTTATATCATTTCTAATTAGAATAGAAATAGTGATTGATAAAAATTGATATACGGGAAGGAGGTCTATTCTTGGACAACTTTATTAGCTTTCATCATGTTATTGGTGCATACATGATATCGTTAACACCAAACATCAAAATCTAAAGTAAATTTAATTTTGATGTAAGCTCTTGAGAAATTTCGATAAATCACAAATCAACAATAAATACGCTCGGTGTTCATTTAGATGAATTCGAATTGTAAATATCATTGTGTAGAGCTGTACGGTGGTTTTCGCTTTCCTTGATATCAAATAAGAATTTTTGGAAACAAAAAACCATATCAATGTTAATATGTATTAAGTCTTCGTGAATTTTTTTGTACGAGCTTTACAGCGGTTCCAGGTGTGATACTGTGATTATTTTCTGTTGATAATGACAACTTTTTTGTCGAAGTACATACAGAGAATACAAATATTGATGTGGTAAGAATTTTTTTGCATTTTTTGATTAATTATCAACTTTTGATAGATTACCAACATTAAAAAATGTAGAAATATTAACTTAGAATCATTCGTGGATGTTTGGTGAGAAATGAAACACGATTTTCAGCACTATCTGTAATACTGACTCTTCTTTTATGGTGATAGTTGAAACTTGGTTAATTTCTCACATTTGCAGTGCAAATAAAGTGCTTAATGGGAAAGCTTAAAATGTACGAAGTAACAATTTATCAAAAAACATATCTGAAATTTTAACTAATGTGTTACAGATACAGTTTATTACTAGGTTGCGAAATGAGGTGATATGATATTTGATTAGGACAATTAAAAACTGCAATAACTCCGGAAATTATCAATAGATATTAATGAATTCACTGATGAATTAAAATCAAGTAGGTTGCATCATAACAGCATTGATTGAAGGTGTACATCATATTTTATGAGTATAATCAGCTACGTCTAAGCTATCAGCAATGTGGGTGCTGTGAATCTTGAATTGTGGTGAAAAACGTGAAAAAATTCGAAAGTTAAGCGATAATTTGAAGCTGTACAATAAGAACCAAACTGACCCTTTATGAAGATTTGTTGCGGATGATGAAACTTGACTTCATCACTATGTTCTTGAATTTAAACGTCAATCTCTACAGGGACATTGTGGTAATTCTTCTTCAAAGAGGACCAAGATGTTTCCAACAGCAAGTAAGAAATGGCTGCGTTGTTTTGCAATTCTAGTAATTTTCATAGACTATTTTGTAAAGGTCATACAGTATTATGCTACGCTTATTAAACAAAGTTAAGAAAGTAATATTTGAAAATTGACCTAGGATGGGTGGTAAAAACTCTTTTTCGTCGCAGCAATGTGCGTTCTTACATTAGTTAAGAAAAATTGGATCAATCGAAATTTTATGTTGTATCTAGATCTAGCTTCAAGTAACTTTTCCTTATTTCTGCCCTCAAACTTTTGCTTGTTGGAAAGAAGAGTCATACATAAAGATAGAGTTAAGTAGTATGTACTATATATGTAAGTATGTATATAATATAATATTTTTTTAAATTTACGTTTCATATTAAATATAAAACATGTGGTCTAAGTAATTTTAAGACAGAAAGAAACTAAGTTGACCTTCATTTTTTTGACTAGGAAAGGAGCTGTGGTGTATATAATTAATTCACTTTCGACAGGCTGTCTAGTAAGTGATGTAGGTTAATTATGATAGCAAGTAATATAATAATCTTTTGGGTATTTATCTGGAAAATGAGTAGAACGTATATGTCTAGAAGAATATATTATTAACTCTAAGAGAGTGTAATATTAATTGTTATTATGGTGGAGCAATATGTAAAGTAAGAAAGTAAAACAGATAAACACATGTTCGCTATGCGGGTACATCACACATCTAACCTGTGGCTTAGGTAATACAAAATATTATGTGTGAGACAGATACTTTTTATTTTTCTGTTTACAAGAAGTTTTGCTTCCCCTATGATATTCAATGCATAAACTTATGCAAGTAGTTTCTGTAATAAGTATTTATGAAAATGAAAATTTCTTCAATTGATGAATGTTGTAGTTTGTTCCTTATTATCTGCTTTTGCAAATATGTTTAGTCGTTCTATAAATTTTGTGCTACGTTGGTGCATTTTGTGCTTCAAAGGAAGCCATTATTTTTAACTAAAACATTCATTGACGAACTGACGAACGAACTGATTGATGATAAAGCGAATAATGTTTTGTAAAATAAGAGTAACATGGAATATTGTTTCAGCGCTTATTATAACATACTCATATAAAAAATTTCTAAATAAACAATTCGGCGGTAACCTCGTTTTAAACAGCATTTGGTCAGAATTGTATTTGATTTATTTAGAGCACTTTATTTTGTCGTGTGGTATTAATTTAAACTATAGCGTATGCAAAGATGACATTAATATCAGACATTTGGAAAGCAACATTTATCTTTTCTACTATCACCTATATAAAATCTGTTAGTATAGTTAGCAATTGCATTATGAAATCAGAGTTTAATAAATTCATTTGCCTTTCATCTACACTTGTATTAAAATTAATGCGGTTTTATATAAGCAAATTGAAGTAGATATGCTTGAAGACTAGTTGGTCTTTTCTAATTAACTTAAAGGAGATTTCCTTTCTATATCATAAAATAATTGGTATTCTCAGTGAGGGGAGTAACTGATAACTCGTTAAAAGCTCATTTTGACATGTATTGTAGTTTGAATTTTAGCTCATTGAATTCCTTTATATGGAACTAAATACTGAGGAGTGGTACTTATTTGGCATCGATAGGAAATGCAGTTGTTTTGAAACATAACAGTTTCTTTTTCATTTCAGAAAGCATCCCTAGCAATGTTGAATTTTTTATTCATGGCGATAGCATTTATATTATGAGATACTGGCATTAGTTTGCTAGTTCATAAGATCGAGTTGCAAACTTTGGTTTAAGATCGTATTTAACGATATTTTTAATTATTACCTTGGCGATGTCGTTTCTATTTTATATTCTCTACAGTATTATATTTAAAAGACAAAATATATTCTTTTGATTAAATTTGTGCATCCACTTAAAATAGTTTAATAAATTGGAAATAATTCGGATTCCAAATAAAATAACACATGGATCAA
The DNA here is from genome assembly GCA_031893035.1 of Dermolepida albohirtum. Lineage (NCBI taxonomy): Eukaryota > Metazoa > Arthropoda > Insecta > Coleoptera > Scarabaeidae > Dermolepida > Dermolepida albohirtum. The sequence goes on along the minus strand of JAVIWB010003981.1, from coordinate 83,459 downwards.
TAAGTCCCGAGACTAACAATGAAAACAACATTTTTTTTGAAAATTTTTTTTTTATTCATCAACATAATCACCTTTTAGGGTGATACAATGGTTCCAACGCTTTTCCAATTTTTCAATACCATGTTTATAAAAAAATTTATCTTTCGCTTCAAAATAAGCTTCAGTTTCAGCGATGACCTCCTCATTTGAGCCAAATCTTTTTCCCTGGAGCATTTTTTTAAGATCAGCAAAGAGCCAGTAGTCACTGGGGGCTAAATCTGGCGAATATGGGGGGTGGGGAAGCAGATCAAAACCCAATTCGTTCAATTTTGCCATTGTTTTCATCGACTTGTGGCAGGGTGCATTGTCTTGGTGAAAAAGGATTTTTTTTCTCTGCATGTGCGGTCGTTTTTTTGCGATTTCCTCCTTCAAACGCACCAGTAAGTCAATATAATAATCACTGTTGATCGATTTACCTTTTTCGAGGTAGTCAATGAAAATCACCCCATGTGTATCCCAAAAAACTGACGCCAGGACTTTGCCAGCTGACTGCTGCGTTTTCGGACGTTTCGGACGGCTTTCGCCAGCTGTGCGCCACTCAGATGACTGCCGCTTCGACTCTGGAGTGTAGTGATGTATCCATGTTTCGTCCATGGTCACGTAACGACGCAAGAAATCTTTTTTGTTGCGAGTAAATAGCGATAAACAGCTTTCTGAATCATCGACTCGTTGCTGTTTTTGTTCCATCGAGAGCAATCGCGGCACCCACTTGGAAAAAACCTTTTTCATGCTCAATTTTTCATGAAGGATAGTAAATACACTTCCATATGATATCTGTGTCATCTCAGCAATCTCACGGAGCTTCACTTTACGATCTTTCATTATAATTTTTGTCACTTCACTCACATTTTCCGGTGTAACGGCTTCCACAGGTCTACCCGAGCGTTCCGCGTCATTTGTGTCGGTACGACCACGTTTAAACTCGGCAAACCACCGACAAATCGTTGCTTTTGATGGACAAGAGTCCGGGTAACATTTTTCAATCCATTGTTTTGCTTGCGTGGTGTTTTTACCCATTAAAAAACAATGTTTTATCAGAACACGAAACTCGGTTTTTTCCATTGTTTAAACAAACTACAAAACGACTTTACTCCAACCTCGATAACTCAGCTGTTTCTGGTCCGATCGACTTAAAATTTTGACACGTTTCAAGCAAAGGTTAGTACTCTAGAAAGACGTGGTTACTGGTTTACTACGAGCGCCATCTATGGGTTAGTCTCGGGACTTATTGATCCATGTGTTATAGTGAATGTGGTAGTTACTGATCTTCAGTTGTTTATGTAGCTATGTTTCACTTAAATACGAATTTCTGATTTATTTGAACTTTTATAGTTTCATTATAAATAAAACAATCTAGTAAAAAAGACATTATATATTTAACAAACTGTACAAAATGTATTTACAAGAAAAAATAATAAATTTTCTGCTGAACTTTTCAAAATGGTCACATTAATCATTAAAATATCACTTTTTGAAATCACCACCAACCACCGCCAGATTTCCAGCCACCTCCTGCATTAAATTACAAAATAAGACAACATAGTAAACAAACCCTGCATTGGTCATAGCATACCTCCACTTTTCCAGCCACCGCCATATCCACCTCCTAATCCTCCTCCATATCCACCACCATATCCGCCTCCATATCCGCCTCCATATCCGCCTCCATATCCGCCTCCACCATAACCGCCTCCACTTGGTACAATTACTTTAATAACTTTCACAGTACTTCCACCGTATCCGCCGCCCAAACCGCCTCCATACCCACCTCCGTAACCACCTCCGTAACCTCCACCTCCATATCCTCCACTTAAACCTCCACTTAAACCGCCATATCCGCCCTTCCAGCCACCTCCGCCACCCAAATTCCATCCACCTCCACCACCTCCAAGAGACCAACCACTGCTTCCGCCATAGCCGCCGCCTCCATATCCGCCACCGTATCCACCTCCATAGCCACCACCTAGTCCCCCGCCAGACCAACCAGAGCTAATGTAGCCCGCTGAAATAATTAAAGTATTTAAAATTGTTGTACTATGCGGAGAATTAATTTAATTAAATCTATCATCGTAGTTGAACATTTGTGAAATGAATGTAAATTATTCGAAATAAACCAATTCTCATAAACGAAATTAATGAATGGAAATGATTTTATTTGCAATATATGTACGTATCATAGTTTTATTCAAAATTTTTGAACATAGATGTAGCGTGTAAGCCAAGAAAAACGTTACAAGATATTACTCTTTTGTGATAATTACGACATTCCGAAAGCTGAGAAATTAGCTGAAGAAATCGATAACTGTGACTTTATAATGTTTAAATATCCGCACAGTAATCCTGAATCATTCAGCATCTTTCTTTTTCTAAATTGAATTTTTAGATGAACATTCGAGAACCGAATGAAACTTATCACTATCTATTGTCAGCTAAAAATATCTGAGTAAAAAATAGTTCTCAGCAAAAAATTAAATAAAAAGGCAATATTAAACTAAATGTATTCGAATTTTTCGAGACAGAAGGACACGTTTGACCCGATGCAAATATAGAAACCATTAATAATTAATAACCTATGTATCTATTATCTAGTTGAGCACTTGATACTGTGAGATTAATTCGACAATAATTAGGTCAGACAATAATATAAAAATGTTTCGATTAATCGAAACATAGATATATTCTGGTAATAATTTTTTGACTGCGTCAATTATTAGAGCTTTAGTCGCTTAGTCCCTTTAATTGTATAGAATTTATATGAAATTTTTATGAAAAATTGTAGTATCATTTTAAAACTAAGTTCGTAATTTGATCAAGTTTTGAATAGACGGTGAATATATAAATATAATAAAATTATGATCAAAATCCAATGTTGTATCGTTTTTTATAATTTCGCTTTTCTACATTTTACATTGTCATTTATATATTGTACAGTATCCGCTTCTAGATTTAAGTAATATGATCCTGAAAAAATTGTTGGTAATGCTAAATTAGAGCGCTATTTATATTGACCTTGTGTAAATATCGTATGAAGAAGGAAAAAGAACGTGACCGTGCAACTTACACGTATTTATTCAATTCGATTCACATTATTGTAATTGCTTTAGCTTTTTTCCGGTCTTCCAGTATTTTTGTTCTATATTCTTTTATTAATAAAATTTTTACTACAAAATGTACATTTTAAGTACACAAAACTGATTTTAAAATAAGGTGAACGATATACATAGATAAATATTTACATTTGTACATACAAAAAATTGTATTGAATAAGACATATAAATGAAAAAAATATGTCTATTATACATCTGTTCACTCAAGAGAATTGTAGGTTTAAATTATTCGTCTTATTACTTTCTAAATGAGTGAAATGACTTTCAACTGCCAACGATAGAAAATTATATTCTTACATTCGGTTTGTTTAATATTGCACTAAATTATGAGGTGTGAAACTAATCAAAATTCTGCTCATAAATATCTGACGATAGGGTAATATAATTTTTAATATAAAAATTGCAATGGAAAGTGATGCTAAGTATTAAAACAAGGAGATTGACATTTATTCTTATTTTAGCTGTAAATAATATCAAGCAATTTCGTTAGAAACAGAATAGATGAACTTTGAATTATGAAAAGAGTAGAAGTGTTAGGAGGATATATTCAAACAAATTAATGTTCTAAACTTTTCAAAAATATGTTTGTTGAATATTTACAAAATTGTTTTCAAAACTGCATATAGTACTATATTGACATCGAAACTACTTAAATAAAAAGAACTAGTCAAAAATCCACATCTTAGTTTTACGTAAAAAGAATCCGCAAGACTAGAAGTTTAATTAAACTTCTAGTTAATTAAGAGTTGAGCTGTTTATTGTTATTGTTTGCGACTTGTTCGAAATTAAATCCGTACTTCTATGTACCCCTTAGCTTTTAGTGAATAATTACTTTTTTATTATTCACAATTGAGACAAACAAATTTGTTTTTTATAAATATTTCCAAGTATTAATTTAGAGTAAGCTAAACTACTGTTTTACTATTTTAAATAATAAATAAAAAGATATCCTTCAGAAAAACTATACGATACAACACAATGCAATACTTAAAGAAGGAACGAGAGTTTTTTCTCACAATAATGCATGTATTCACACCTTGACGGTTTAAATGGTAAAAATTCATTGAGTTGATTTAAAACTGTTTTCGTATCCAGCTTATTGGCCAAATTTGACCTGATTAGACGTATTGTTTTTTCCAACTTGGCTTGGTGGGAGAGACTTTTAATCGAATGAGGAGATAATCACTGAAACTAACGCATATTTCGAACAAATTACTTTTCCGAAGGAATGAAGACTTGAATATTGGTGGGCTAAATTTAATGAGTTTCAGGAAGAATAGGTTGGAAAATAATAATAATAATTTTATTTTTTGAAAAAGAACTTGTATCTTGTGGCCTAGGCTCGCTAAATATTGATCCCTCGTAATACATCCCAAAATTATAAAAATAGGAGTTAATGATTCATACTTATTTCATTTTTCCTACTTGTATGAATCCATAAATTGCTAACAGATTTTCCTATTTATACTTAAGAAATAAATTTCTAATGTGCAATAAAATAAAAATTGTTATGAGCTATTATAAATGTAGACGAACGATCATCGTTACAAAATAAATGTTTGTCTAGTAGAATATTAATTGGCTATGTTTAGTTTAGGATTGTTTTTTATTGCTTACATATCCTTGATTAGAATGTATTTTTAAATTATCGTGTAGTCTTTTTGTTCATTTCTTTTTCCATCGGTAATTTCAAGGATATTTTTTATTAAGGACATCTTTAATAACACACTCTTATTCTAATCAATTTATTTATTATGTATTTTTTGTTATATCTCAATTATATTACATGGCGCGGTTTGAAAAATTAAAGCATTTTATCACAGATTCGTATTAAACGTACTTAATGTATTTCCTGTTGGAACATCTACGTAAGTGTTTGTAAATTACTATTAAACTAAATAACCGACCAAGTCATCAATATTAATGTCAAGACCGGTATGATATAATCCGATGATAATAGACATTAATTTCAAAGATTTAAATAATTCGGATTTTCTGTAGATAAATAAAAATAAAACTTACTCTTTTATAATGTCACACTCGTTAATTATTAAACATACACTTTCGAATGGGTGTATACTACATAGCAAATATTTTTCTATGGATGTTGGCAAGGAAAAACAGAATAAAGAACACTTACACAATTGACACCTAGAATATAATAAGTATTATATTTAGTGTTTGGTAAGAGGCAAAATGGCAACATGGATAAAAAAGGAAATATATTATTTCACATTTACTGACTAAAACAGAGAGATAGTCAACCAGAAAATTTTGAATCTGATCTGCTATATAGAAAATTAGAGAGATATTTAACTGATTTTTAAAATTTTCAATACACATATATGCTAGGTAAAGGGATTAGGAACTGTAATTAGCAGAATGGAATTTGGCTCTTTTATATTTAATTTATTTTTCGAAGTTTGTTTTCTAAAATCATATTTTTATCAAATAACTTCAACAACTACAATTAACGATATTTACAATTTAATACCGATGACCGTTTCTATTATTAGAAGTACGAAGTAATATCTAGATATACCTTTTTATAATTTAAATAAAAAGTTTCATTAAGAAAATAATACTAATACGTATAATATTGTTAGTGAAAGAAAGATATAGTTACACAAGTCGAAAGTAGAAAGCCACCAGGAGATGACGGAATTGCATTTAAAATTATAAAATACCCGCCGAAGAGAGGAAAGATAGTACTACTATGCTGAACAAAGTGCTGAACAAAAAATCAAATACCTTCAAACTGGAAAATGGTGACAATTATGCTACTTTACAAATAAAGCAAGACGAAAGAATCTAATAGTTAAAAGACTCTTCTAAATACTACAGAAAAGATGTATGAAACTATATGATACAAAGTAGGGAGCAATTAGACAATGTCCCTCTCTAGAATAGTAACAAAAGAATATTGCTTTGAAAAAAGTAGCTAGCAAATAACGACGTTGTGCATTATAAAAGACAATTGCCTACTACTAACGTGAAATCTTTCATTACTTTGTATGGCGTATTTTATAACGTAACAGGATTCATAAAAATGCCGATAAAGCCAAGATTACTTGATGAGCTTTAGATTAAGCAAAACGTTCGAATGAATGTGGTTATTGACCGGGAAATGGCGACAATTACGCTACCGAAAGATTAAACATAGAAGTATATTATATATATATATATATATATAAATATATATATATGTATATTAAGTATAAAACGAGTTTAGATTGTTTTATGCAGATTTAGAGTGAGAATATATCTGCTTTAGGAATATATATGGAACGGCGTTAGAAATAGAAGAGACGTATAAAACATCTCAATTAAAAATAGAAGTCAATAAGAATTTCTTAGTAATCATTTAGAACTTGCATAAACACACTATAAAAACAATTCAACCCCCCGGAGATCTAACTTCTGATTACCAACTCTTTCTTAGACTGAAATAGACCTAAACGGTTGTAAATACTCTTTCAGCAAAGAAATAATAAAATCTTTAAAGACTCGATTTGCAGAAAAAGATGAAAATGTTTAGTTTGAAGGGCTAAAAGTGTTACAGGATTGTTGCAATAAATGTATCAGATTAAAATTTAGTGTTGAACAAAAGATATTTCGAATTTAAACTTTTATTTGCTTGTATGGTGAGCTAGGAATTTTATTAATACCTTCTCATATGAATGAAGAGAAGACGAAACTAATTTTAGAATATTCGTTGTCCCCAGATATTAGTAAACGTATATTTACGTACTCTTAAATTCTATAATCGCTATATATATATATAATCATTTATTGAAGAAGAGTATTATTTACTGGCCTTCAAATCATTTGAAAACACTTCAGTTGAGCGAAGAACGAGGCAGGCGGAACGAATTTATAAATGCTTATTTTTGGTATTTTCCAACAGAGCATTCCTAAGCACATAAGCGAAAAAGTAATTTATCAATTAAAATACACAAAATTTTTGCAAAATGCATGAATAAATTTGAAATCTACTTATTTCTGGTATTCAGAAAATGATGATTGACTATTATATTACAACTTAGGTTAAAATTTTCCAATTACTTTTCAGTCTCTGTAATTAAAAATTTGAGGACCATGGAAGAAAATATTCGATTTTAAAATTTTGTATAGTTGAGCTTTTTTATAATTTATAGACAAGTGTAATATATGTACATGTATCTACTAAAATAATAGTATTAGATGGATTTTGAACGAACATCAAGTTGAAATTGATTAATAGTAGAATTTAGCAAAAAATATTTGATTAAATGTATTTTATGTTATATCATTTAGTTTCGTTTTATATTTTTAATTGTTTTTATATATCCATTTCGTTTTAAGTATAATCACAGCTTTGTTTAATGTTGAAGGACGAAATGTATAATTGCAAATGTACTAAATTTATCAGGAAATTTGAAATATTCAGTTGTTTCACATCGAAAACAGGATAATTATTATAAATAAATATTTAGGTTTTAATTAATTAATACTGTGCATTAAGTATAAAATTAAGAATTTCCACTTGCAGATAAATGAGTGCATTATAATTAATCGATAATTCATTTTCGTATATTTCAATGCTAATATGAATATGGAAATTATTAATGAATAGCGCAAGATTGCGTAACTGTTTGCTGAATTAAAATCAGAAGTAGTCGGACGATTCTTTAGCATAGACTTTATTATAGTTTTGTCCAAAATAAACATATTTGAAACATTCTTTCTAAAAGTATCTGGTGTTAATTAATTTTTGACGTGTAATTTTACATGTCATCTTTTAGCGTAAAACTCCATTCGATAAAAAATTATGAAAAAACCGAATATGTACATACATGATAGTTAATTGAGTATGCCAGCTGCTCATTTTTTATTTGTCATATTAAGGAGGTTCTAAATTAACATACCGGATTCAATATTTAAAATAATTAACAAAAATATGTCGTAATAATTCATGTTCTTGTTAGATTTCAATGTTATCCTTTGTTCTCGCACTGTACTTATTACGCTAATTGTTAAGCTGATATTTTAGTGCATGCATTGCCGTTAATCTATAATATGAAAATATATAGATCGCTGAAATAATATCGCCGCGAGAGTCACTGTAATTGTGCATGGAGCGCAATATTCAAATAAGTACCGACATATATGAATTGACAAGAAATTTTAGCAACATTCAGATGGAAGTTAGATAATGAACGAAAACTAGAGACTATTCCTGTTGATTCCGGATTGATCATTTATATATATATGTATTATGTATTGATTGTTTGTTGATTCTGCGTGAATAAATACAGACATAGAAAAAAATATGTTAACTAGGTAATATAAACATGTGAATACTATTTACATAGAGTTCTGATACGGCTTCCAGTGATGATAAAGACGTATAGTTAACACAATTTTGTTAAACGGTATATTAATATATCACCAAAATAAATTTCGATTAATATACAGTGCCATATGTCGGGCCAATTGAATATATTTAGCCCGTTTCCCAATATGAACATAGGAAATACACAAAAAACGTCATTTGTTATCATGATTGGAATATGCATGTAATATATGGCCATTCAAAGATATAAACTGCAGAATATCTATGTTACTACCTCCGACTATCCACAACTATACCTATCAGTTATCTGCAATCAGGAACTGTAACTAGTAACAGGTTTAATAGTCTAAACAATGATGGTGTAATAGACATTAATAAAGAAAATCCCATCAAAGAGGAACAACGAATATAAAAACCTTAGTCAGTATCTATTGAGGGTGTGAATTACAGAAAATAATTATTTATTAAAAGCACTAAATCATGAAGAAGTTAAAGTATAATCCAAAATAGGACAGGCATGTATTGCTATTATTAAGGTACTTTATACATATCAGTTATTAAACAACAAGCAAGCTTTCGATTAGTTTTAATGAATTTGTATTACTCTACCGAAATTGTAGAGATTAAACGAAATACTGAACCCTTGGTCCATATTGTAATTAATACTTGAAACGCAAAATATAACAACAAAAAATCTTTTCTGTATTCTTTATAGATTTAAAGCAAAAGGCTAACAAGGAAATATATAATATTAAACTGTTTACTTTATAATTTTTTAAACTCCATATATAAAGAATAGAAATTCACTCAAAAATTTGGACGGACATGTGAAGAATTTTTGTCTTAAAAACATGAAATGTGTAAAACGTGCAAGTCATCTTACAGGATACTGTACAAGCGACACAAATGCGTTACAAAGGGCATGAAAACTTAACTTGCAAGAGCTATATTATGTTATGAAGTAGCAGTAAACCATTCATTGATAACTATACCTTTATACTTTGAGATTATCATGATGACAAAACGATAAATACATTGTAATAAAGATGCCAAGGGAGAGCAATTTAGAAACAAGTTACTTAGTTTAAAAAAAGAGGAAGAAACATGTGAGATGGACTAAAGCTGCAAAGTAGGAACAGTAGAGATCCGATGACCGACGGTCAAAACCGATCAGCTAGGTTATCTGGAATGTCTAAGGCTAAAGAGCAATAGCTTACGAAACAGGGACAACATTATATGGAGGCTAAAAAAGTCGGAATCAAGGCATAGCCAAGAGATTTCGGAGAGATATGTCGAAGGGGCGCAGAAGAACAGGCTCAATGATCATCTCAAGCAATCTATGTCTAACTATCAACTACTGTTGATGATGAATGTAGTATATATTGTATAAAAACGTCAAACTTAAATGAATAGATCAGATTTTACGTTGATGTAACATTGTGATGGAAAACATTGAATGTTTTGAATGTTATGATTTGACGAGGATATAAATATTTCCAATTTAAAATTTAATAAGTTAAAAAATTGCCTTACGTTACTTATTCAAGTTCTAGATACTTTTGTAAGTTTACGTACTAAGTAAAGAGTCTTATGAGCAATATATTTCTAACTTCATCCTTACAAATCTGTATAAATACATTTCTTACTTCTGATAATTTGTAATAGACGTTCTAAATTAGGTTGACAATAGGACACGATTTATTTTCCCTATAACTTTGTAATTGTTATACGCTGTACGTCAACATTCGAAATCCAAATCTATACAGATCTGAAGCCACGATGTATTTATTTCCCATAAACTACGTGCTTTCTCAACGTGGAATGAACTATGGTATGTTACAAAACATATAGGCTTGAATTACAGGATAAAATTTTCATTAATAAAAAAACGTTCAAAATGTTTACTTGTTACATTAATTAGCGTAATGCATATTATTAAAGTACTGAAAATATACCCTGAATTCGTGCAGTTGACAGAACGGTTACCTTTTAAGATAGATATAATACGTCCCTTTTATAACATGTAATTATCGTAATGAAATTTTAAATGTTTATAAACAGATGTACTAATTATACCTCTATATGAATGAAAGAATTATTTTTATTACTACCGTAATAGCGACTTATGATTAAAATTGAGATCACAATAAAATCGTATTATAATATTATATATGTATGTGTAAATTATTATTTTACACTATTGCACATATTCGTGATGCAAATTTCTAAAAAAAGTCCGGTTTTACTACTTTCGTTAGAGTGAATAGTTGTTCAAAAAATTATAATCTGTTACCGAGAATGAATTGTTAATTAATGTTTATTTATCACCAGCGGATGCAAATTCATTTATGACGTATTATTTAAATAAGGATGTAAAGCAATAACCTAACATTAGATATGTATTTAACATTAATTATATTAAATATATATAATCGTTGTACCAGATATGTATATGTAATATAGACAAATCAGAGTAATATTGTGAAAGATATAATTTTCAAACGACCTGCATTTAAATACAAACAGGTTAAGTTTTCGGCATTTCTTATTTGATTAAAAATATTTCTTCATTATTAACTTTACACAAAGTGTGAAAATCTGTTCTTATTCTTAAGCTTGCGTAATACAGAGTTTCAATAATACAGAGAATAATTCTTAAGAAAAATTTTTCATAAATGTTTGGCAAATGAAGTAGATAAGAGAAAGTGTTTCATAAGTTGCCTTTAAATGTATATGAGGTTTGCTCTTTTAAAATTAAGCTTGACTAGTAGGCGATGATTTACTAATGCAAATGCCATTGTGACCTTATGCTTTCACCTTATTAAACCGTCAAGGATTTTTCGATAAACCAAAAAATCATATTGTATTTAGTAACTGATACTCGTATAATAGATTTTGTTTTGACCATGAATCTTTAAAGAATGAGATTAGTCAATATCGGTCACAAATGACTTTAAATGATTAAAACAGTATGATCGAATGCAATATGAGAGGAAGATAGCCATGTTGCTATGTTTTTGATTCAAGCAATTCGCTATCAAAACGATCACTATCTTGAACCATCATTTATGTAGATGTAAGCTACGTGTTCGATAGCTTGTAGACACTATTTTAAAAGAGCGTGACAATTGGTGCAAGTACATCTTAGTATATTTTACTTGAGGATCCTTTAACTTGGTGTGTAACGTTGCAATGAGCGCCGAAGGCTAGATCTAGTTATACAACTCTAAACAATCGATTGTTTGGTTTTTCTAAAACGAACTCATGTTAATAAAAAGCTATTCGTGGGAAAAACGGTAGCGAGAAGAATTTATTTGATATCACTGGTTATATTGGGACTGTAACTTATTATGAAACGATCAATTCTGCATGGAATAATAGAGTGCATTTGTCCGAAGCCTTTAAAATTGTCTGTGATAATCGATCAAATGAAAGAATTATACTCCACATACTATATATATTGAGTTCATCAGTTATTATTTGAGCTTGTTCTGAACGACTTTTTTAAATTTTCAATATGAAAGCAGACATGAAAAAAATTATTTTAAAATCTGAGGACCTTGAATACCAAAGCATATTGTCTGTAATCGGAATTGAAAAAGTGTAATCAAATTATTCAAGTGTTAATTATCGGTAAGTTCAAGTTCTAATAGTAGGAACGATAATGCAATATAAATAAAGCCATAGAAAAATAAACGTATATAATCTGAGTAAAAACGAGAGGTTCTTCCCTTTTTGAAATAATTTGACACAGTTAATAATATTATTGCATGATCATAATAATTAGGTCACTCTTTCCTATTACATGTATCTCTTTGGATGTCGTGTGTCGATTTAGTTTCCTTAAAATATAGCTTTAAAAGGAATAAAACCTTTTTAAGTTAGAACACAAAATGTAAGGCAAACAACACACGCTAGATACATAAATGTTTCATGTGACAGTCATATTCTAGCTGATATTAAGAAACTGACTGACTCAAACTGTTCTGTTCTAAACTACAATAAAAAGAATTATATTAAATTGCCTGTGATGGATAATTTAAAAATTAAAACTGTTTATAACCCATGTCGATCATACTACGATATACGAGTGTTAATATAACCCTTGCAAAAGGTTTGCATTTTGCTTATATCAAAGGAAAGATTGAAGAGAAATAATGATTAGCCATGTTACTTTTTGTAGAATCATTTTGTAGATATGTTTCTAAAAACATATTTCATAATCATAATAAGGACCAACATTATGAAGAAAGAAATTTGTGAGATAGTATTTACAGCATTTACTTTGCTAGGTCTAAATGTTTTAGATACAATTTGAATTCAGTTGAATAGCTTAATTGAAATTGAAGTTTTCATAAAAGAATTACTTTACAGTCAAGAGCCTAGAATTTGTTTTCAATAATTGTCCAAATACTCTAAAAGTAATATTTTTAGATTTGTACAAAGATTATTGGGTAACATTTAGAAATCAAACATGATCTCGGAAATTATTAAACACCACACCCACACCTACAGATCTTGGTTTTTGGAATTTCATGTATAACAAAGGGCATTACTAAAATTATAAATTTAAACAAATAATTATGTCCAAAACAAAAGGGTATATGTCATAGAAAAACATTAAGTAGATGATGAAAGAGTATTTATTTAGGAAAAGAATCAATTCAGTATAGTTATTTTGACAAATTGACTTAATCTGTTTCAGGTAATTAATTATTCTTAAAAAATGTACTCGAAGTTTATTTTGAGCTGTCTAGATGCGTTTTCTGTTTTCCTAGTCAAAAGCTTAAAAACTGTAAAATAATATGTAATAATAGTTTATCTTACAATTTAATATTAAGACAACAAATTTCATCCATTGAAACTACTTATAATAGTTTTCGTTTTTCAGAAAACTGGTCTTATATTTAGTAAAGGAGATATACTAGGAACAATTCCTCTTTTACAAAAATTAATAAAGGTATAAATTTTGTAATTTCCCACACTCTTACCTATAATTTCTCCAATATTTTTCTACAAATTTTATTGATGGTAAAAATTTAAGTTTAATAATTAGAATTATTTCCACCATGTTTTTGTCCAAAATATATAAAACTATTTGATTAATGATTCCTTAGGAGTTTCCCAAATTAAACTCCAAGTGATTTTCTTGTTACGAAACTGCTATTTTGTTATTCTTTCAGTAATTATTTAATGGAAATCAGATATATTTGCTTAAAATTAAAAGGATATTTCATATAGAGATACATACTTTGATTTACTTATTAGCTATGATACTAAACTAGCATATATAATGAAATAAGGTTTTCCTCTATAAAAATTTACATTAATGTATCGTTTAATAAATTTAATTTTTTCTCTGGTACTGCAAAAAAATTGAATGTTACATACATTATTTAATCAAAGCTATAATGAAAATACCTCTTGAATTTAAATGGCGAAATTGATTATGTAATTTATTGAGTACTTAAAACTTACCCCTAGCGGAAATTACTGCCAACGCCAATAAACAAATGAATACCTGCAACAATATGTTAATACATACAGTTTTATATTTATGCTACAATAAAGAAATTTTAACTAAAATTTTATGATATAATTGATAAATGGAATACAAGAGATCATGTAAATTATGATGAAATGAGTGCTAAACAGTTAAGTCTGTATCAATAAGACAGTTAATTTCTGTAAGCGTAACACTAAGAATTGTACATAAAGATACATATGCATACGGTACTAAAGTACTGTTACATATTCGTTTCATTACACAGACCTTCATGATTCAACACAAAAAAGGTGACTGATCCGGTCATCTTGTTCAAGATCTTTTATACTAATTTCAAACCTTGGACCCCCCATTCCTATTAACATATTTTCCAAAGCTTGTAACTTAGTTCTGGAGTATTTACACGCATATTTTGTTCTTATTGTGTTACCCACCTGAATGAAATCTATCACAGTCTAAGTGCAAAGGAAGGCGGTGCCTTTTTACTGTATCTATGCGTCCATTAGTATGTTTAAATCGAAGCCGCCGAGCATCCTCGTGTACAAGGACATCCAATTTACTTTTTTTTGTGTTATTATTAATTCATTGGAAACATATTAAGAATTCTTGTATATATTTTTAATTTAGATTTCTCACTTATTTTTGCATAATCTTCCATATTATTAATACTGTTGACGATCCTTGACTATGTATTGTATATTTTTTATTAAGTAAATAATTATGTAATAAATTTGAAATTACTCTCACAGGGCTTATTCTTTTTTTATTACCTATTTGAATAATAATGTGGATTTTCTTCAGCTCGGTCATTACATTTTCAGTTAGATGTACATGTATATATATATATATATATATATATATATATATATATATATATACATATATACTTATATACATTTAATGAATTCAGTGACTTTTTATAATTGTTGTGAATTCGTTACTAACAATATATCGTTTATTATTCTATGCATGTTAACAGTTTCATTGTTATGAAAGCTTTATTGCACATCTTGTGGTAAATTTATTTTATTTAACACAATATATAGATTAGAATAGTATATGTACATAGTATGTATAATGAAAATAAATATTTTATTAGTAAATAGTCGCATAATTATTTATTTTATTTAAATTAAAGTATGAAATGGAAATGAAATTGTTTTTTTTTGTTTGTCGAGGGCTGTGTCATTTCTATTTTTAGTTTATGTATTTAAAAATCCATTTTTCCGGAAAATTAGAAGAATTATATCAATATTTAAGAAAGGGGACCGCTCTGGTATCAATAAATATAAATTTGTTAACTGGAAGAGTATCCTGTCGAATTTTTTATCTTGCTCTCTATGATAAACTGTTTAGCTGTTTAAAATTCTGGCTATGTATATTATGAAAGATTCTTATTTAATCTCTTTCATATCTCGTCAGGAGTTCCTCTTGGCTACCATTTGAGTCTTTTTTATTTAACATCTATATAAACGATTTATTGGAACGTGTTAATTGCATGGTTGCTAACATATGTTGACGATTTAAAAATCTCTCATGGCATTCATTCGCCTGAGGATAGCAACAGCTTCCATATAAATCTGTACATTTTGAGTGAATGGTGTACTCAATCAGATTCACTCAAACATCAACAAATGTGCTGTTATCTCTTTTAACAAAAGTGTCACACTCCTTTTTACTGCGAGAACAAAATCCGTAATTTCGGAATATCAATTTCAGGCACTTTGGAGTTTTGTTTGACTCTCAATTAAGCTTTCGTAATGATAGAAATGATCTAGCTACGTCCCTTTTCAGTCTAGGTTTCCTCATTTAGTCATACATTGAAGATTTGTCTGCTCTTTTGTTCGGTCCAAAATGGATTACGCTTCAGTAGTGTGGTACATTAGCAATATCGGCAGTTACTTATAGAGCATATTCAAAAAAGATGTCTGAAGTATTTATCGTACGGAATTGATGGACATTATTCTGCTTTTGGAACAAATTATAAGAGTGTACTCATTAGACATCATTTCAAAACCCTTTGTGTACACGGAGAGGAAGTCAGTGGATACTTCCTTTTCTAATTTATTCACAACGTGATCAATTCTACCGTGCTTATGCCCCAAATTGAATTTATCGTACCCGGACTGAATACTAGATCTTCGTCAACATTTTTAATATCTAGGGCTAGTAACAATGTATTTTTAAGGCTCTAATGGTTTTCAGGTCTAGGAATACTAGTAATTTGTATAGTGATCACTTTCGAATTTAGTTTTAACTGGATATTACTTACTATTTGCCTGGGTACTCTGATTTTTGTCCCTATATAATATATATTGTATTAAAGCAATTTATCTTATTTTATTATACATATACATACATTTTGTACAACTTAATTGATCGAATTGTATATGTACTCGATTAAAAATTATTATTACTGCTATTATATATTTATACTAATTACTTACACATCTATTAAAGTTTAAATGGTTTTGTCATGGGCAATATTCTGAGAAGAAGAAGAATTTTTGGAAAAAATCTTTGGATCAGTTGAACGCTTTGATTAAAGTTATTTTTGTAAGTCATATGTTTTCAATATGTAAATATGAAAATTTTGTGGAATACTGTTTACTTTATGATTTTTTATGGTTTTAAACGAGGTTTGTTATATATCCAACATTTTAAAAACTTTGTGGTAACTTTTGGCGATAATATGCCTTCGTTGGCTACAATTAGTTATTGGTTTCATGAATTTATACGTTAAAGGTGTAGATTAGGAGATGAGCTTAAAAGTAGATGATCTGTAGTTGGTGCTTGTGCTGGAAGGAGAAATAGGAATAACATAAAGGGAAGTATTAACTATTAGATTGTCGACAGTAGATATCGTTTTACACCATCTGTATGTAAGGAAGCTAGGCCAAATATTTGCTAACCGAAGAACGAAAACAGCATGTGCAGACGGGACCAATTTTAGAACAACGCAAACTCTTTAATTAAACAATTTATTGTCACTACGGGTGATGAATCCTGGTTACGCAATTGTAATCCTAAAACTAAATTATAATTACCTGCTTCTGGGCTTCCGTGCTGGAACCGCATCACTTGTATACGTGCCGACGTTTCGCACCCATTTGTATGGGACATCTTCAGGGCTCAACTACTGCACTGAAACTATAATTACCTGTTTGAATAGTTGTACGCGAAGGAAAACCAATAATGTTCGGGGCCAATTGGTCGTTCATTTACCATGTAATCTTCATCTTACACAACGATTTCCAAATGTTCCGTTGATTGAAATTTTGTTACATTTTGGTGACCTGTGAAAAGATAACTTTTCTGCTTGTTTCCAGAAGTGGTTCCAATGAATAGACATGGAGAAGTATGTTTCAGCAAAAGTGTTTATTTTAAGAATAATAAAATTACTTTTTTTAAATACTAGTTTTTGAATCGCCTTTATATAAAGTATAAAATTGTTCCATCAATTTCAGATATGTAACCAATTTTCAATATTTCTAATTTTAACCCATGCTACTAAACTTATAAGAAGAGTCCTAAAAGCAGAGAACAGTGCCTAATATTTTGAATATTACGGATTAATCTTTCATAAATATTATAACGGTTGAATGTTACTGGTGGGTTTTCGGAAAAGTCATGTTTCTGCAACAGATAATACTAGTTCTTTTCTGCAAGTACTAAAGACATTTGCACCTATCTTTATGGTATGTCATTTGAGGCGTGTCGTAAAAAGTTTGCAGTGACAGTGTTTTATATGCCAACAATAGCACACCAATTTTTCTAATCTTAACTATGTTCCTTGGTCATGGAGACACAATAAAGTTGATGACGACAAAATAATAAAGCAGAAGAAGGTTATACTCTTATTCTATTGGGGTGTCTATCAAGGAAAAAAACAATTCAAGTGTGTACTGTTGGCAATTGGACAGATTAAACGAATGCATCAAGAGAAACGTTGCGACTCAAGTTTGATCACCCGTCAAAAATTATTGGATTTTGAAAGGCTTATGCTTCCATACTCACAACCTAGCGCCTTCAGATCTCCGCTTGTTTCATTTTCATCACAATTTCTTGCGGGGTGTATGTAACGTTCTATCCAGATAAGGCGGTGATTCAATATTATAAATTTTTCGTCGATAAGGCGGTTCCTAACCGAAAGATGGGAAAAGCTTATGGAAGAAATCCGGCAATATAAAATTGATTGATCTTTTTTGTGTATTAATAAATGACCTACCCAAACTTAGAAAAAATACGTTATGACTTTTCCGACAGTCCAATACATCTAACTTGTTTCATAGCATTTTTTTGTGAATATTTGTGTGTGTCGCTATTTATTAAATTTTTTTGTATTTTATAAATAATTGAAGCATGTAGTTGTTATGCGTTTGGGTTAAATTAAACTAATTGTTATAAACAGAATGTAATTTGAATAGTTGGAAACAAAATGCAGCTATAGTAATATAAAACAAATCCTCAGTAAGATATTACTGTGCAACACTAACAAATTTTAATAAAACTTAATTAGACAGAAGCTTCGCTATTTGTACAATCGTCTAAATTAGTTTCCAAAGAAAGTAAAAGAAACTGTTCAATACTGAGTTTTTAACATAAACCAATTTATAAACCTCCAATAAATATAAATGTTTAAAAGATCAGCTAATGCACTTTTTATTATTTAATTAGCAAATATATTTATTAAGAACATACATTAATGAAATTCAAAATAAATCGCTCCTGCGATATTAATTGTCCACTCATTTGTAAATGTCAGTAGAACTCTAATAAACTTTGCTGCAATATACATATATGTATTTTGAATTTATTACTTTAAATTAAATATGCATCAAATCGACTTTAATCAATAATACAAAAACTGCAGAAAACGTTTTCTACTTTCACATGATGTAAATTAAATTAAAGAAATTTGAACTATTAACGCATATACATAGTAATCAAAACTGTGTTGGTCAATAGTACAGCCTTTATTGTCGGTTGATCTCCTCGAACAATTTTTTTTTCTATGCCTTCTAGCTCTGGGTGTATCGCGAATATATTACTGTCCAAATTAAGTAATAGAAAGGTGTAATCAATTCCGGTAATGGACGTTCTCTATTACTATAATAATAAAAAATATTCTTATTAATCGCAATTTCAATTGATTGGGCCTCGTAAATTGTCATAACACCTCGATATTATCAGTTAATTAAGAAGAAATCATGTATTAAGTTCAAGTGTCCGCGGAAATGTATCTGCACCTAAACCCACATACGGTTATATAATAGGCAATATTTTGAAATATTCGGTTTATTTTCGCATTTAAGATTGTAAAATTATAATAGCCGACTCTAAAAAATGTAAATGTAAATATGTAAGATAATTTAGTACATGCTTTTAATGGACGTTTTAAGGATATTAGCTAATACTGTAAATAATTTGTAATACTAATATTAATAAAATATGTTAAACGTATAACATACATAATTCTGAAATATATAATAATTTTTCCAGTTCTCAAATCTTAAGGTATAGTATTCTTTTTACAAAATAAGTACATATGCTTTTAGCACAATTACGATTTCAAAATTATCTAAAAATTATATATATCATCAAATTTAATGAAATTTTCATAGTAGTATATATATATATATATATATATATATATATATATATATACATGTATCGTTGTATTGTGAACAAGATATGTTGTAAGTAAATGAAGATTAAATAAAATATATGAAAAAAGGAGAAAGACCGACAGCGTGCCCAAAAAGTAGATTTTATTTTAATTTCAATGGAAAATAGGAAAATAGAAATGAATGTAGTTTGAAATTGTTTATATCTAGTTGCTTAATAGTAGTTAAAGGCGATAAAACAGTATACTCTGAGTGGATTTTGAAAACAAAAAACGCGTCAAATAATGTGAAATTATAAATTTTTAAACAGAGTTGTGTTGTCCATAAGGATACGAACCGAGAGCAGAAAGTAAAGTAAATCAAGATAAATTAGAAAAGTGTCAAAGAAAGATTCTGAAAAAAGCATACATGAAAAAAGGAAGCCGAAGATAGAATGCAGAGAACGGTATAAAGAACGACAGATCAGTAGAATTGTTGGACGAAGCAATTATTTTGTGATGATGCAAACAATAAGACAGTTAAGGCATGTAGAAATTACCGGCAAAAAAGCTCTTGGAAATTGATTAATAGACACTTGCAGAAAAAGCGGATTATTTTTGGCAGCCTCAGCCTTTATTTCTAGGGGGCATATTTTTTCCGTATACCCATATAATGGTGTTGATTTCTATTACATATATTCCCAATATTCTTTTAATCGAGCGAATAGTAACTGCCTATATTATGTTGTCTACAATCGAAATATTTTTGTCAGTAGAATTTACCTTTGGACAAGTGGTGGAAAGCCTATCCTTTCAAGATTAACGACGAAAGCGGATTCCATTATACCAAATTATTACTATAATATCATAAATTAATATCATTCACTATTAAAGACCTGTTTCAATTAATAGAAAATCTTTGATAGCTTAATCTATAGTTGAAATTGAAGAAAATTGGCTACTGCATCAAATGTTCAGAAACATTTCGTTAAAGACTAACAATTCATTGTATGATAATATAGATTATTGCCTTTTTACAAATCTATTGTTAATTATGTTCAATTAGAGAAATCTTCAGTTGCATTAAAAATGGTATCAGAAACATCGTATTGTAGCCACAGCTTATACAATATTCATACACACAGTGATATGTGGTATAAATTCAATATTAATTTTCATGTAGTAAATATTAATAATTATTCTTTATAATAGAATAGATTTTTGAATATTACATATTTAGCAATTATAATATTATTATTAACGATAACATATTTACAATCTTACAAGGCGTTACTTTGTTTTTGTTTTAAATCGACGAAAAACGATATTTATGGTTGGGTTACTAGGTGCGCGGAACAGTGAGAGGTTCATCAATGCCCACTTCTTCTGCTGTATATTATTGTTCTTTTACCAGATACTGTAGAAAGTGCATGATTTTCCAATATTGTTACGTTTTCGTTTGCATAATATTATTTTCATATAATCGACAGGTTATTGATTCGTTTATTGAATATGTATGTACAGGATTCGGTAGAAATAACTCTCGAATATTTAGCATAAATAACAAAGTAACCCTAGAAGCTATTCAAAAATTTCTCTCACAGTTTGAAAGACAGATGTTTGCCATTTTCTACACGTACATATACACATACACCATCGTTTGGTTTTGAAAATGATTTCCAAATGTGAATCATTCTTTTTTATGTAACAATGAGGAGATTATTCAATGGTTTATTTCACTGCACAGTTATTCTTTGACGTTTGAATACTACTAAGCTTGCTAGGCGGCTACATTTTTTAAGTTTGACCCGTTCTTCTCAAATTGGCGATCAATAACAAAATGGTTTTCTTGTCAGAAACATTAGTATGTCGATATATATATATATATATATATATATATATATATATATATATATACTACTTATACGGCCAGTGTATAATAAATATGTATAATACCAACAAGACAGAATTTTACTTTTAAAACAATACAATATCCATTACACAAACGATTAAATATGAATAGACTTAATTTCACTGCAAATTTTTTTTCACGTATTATAGGTAAAGCGAACTAAATTTTGAAAATGATTAAATAGTAAAAAGAAATCCCTAAGAAACCCCCTAAAATCTCAAAATTTATAATAGATATTTAAAATACAGAACAAATTTTTAATTAAAGATAGTTAATAAAATAATTTTGAGAATTAGTTGTATTAATCATAAAATAAAGAAAGTAAATGGACCATTAGTAGCTTCATTAAATAATTATAATTGTCTCTAGTTAAATTTTTCCCATATAATTAATAATTCTTGTTCGCAATTCTTTTACATCGTGACGCCTATTACCTGAAACGTCACCAATTGATGTTTTTAAATAACCCCAAAGAAATATATCATTTGGGGACAAAACAGCCAATCTAGAAGGCCAATGAATATTACTTACTATTAGTAAAATTGTTATCGTCGATATTTTTCCCATGACATATTCGGAAAATTCCAACCGTTGAAGTCTATCCTCGAGGGAAGTTTCATCAGAGTTTGTCAATTTATACGAATACTTCCCTTTTGATGCTTGTTTAGGGAGTATCCAGTAACAACTTCGATTTCTAGAGGCTGCTCTTTTTCGTCATATTTCACACAATATTTATCATACCTTGTATAGTCAATAAGTTTTTAAATTCCTTACGCCGCATATACAGTTGTCCGAGATGTAACTTCACTTTCAAAAGAAGATTACACACAAACAAGGGACTGTTCTTTTTTTAAATCAACTTTAAAATCGTAGTAAATTAGCGTATAATAGTGTTTCCCCTAAAAATCCATGCTGTCAATTTAAACGAATTTACTGCCTACAATTGGGACAAAAAGGACATAATTTTTGAAAATTTTTATGCAACAAAATGTCAAATTATTTATTGACATCAGTTTGGGTGCTATAAATTTCATAAATACAGTCTATTAGAAAAATTCCTCATATACGAGATTTGTTTGCTTTTCGTGTATATTTAAATCATAATATAAATTACTGACCTTATATATTGTTGCGTCTTAAACAATCCACTCAGGGTGTCTTAGAACATGTGGGCAAACGCTTGCTAATAAAGTTTATATAAATATATTGTATACTTTTATAATTTTTTCTATAAAAAGTATCCGTGTTCAATATTCAGTCCTTAATATAGGATTGGCGTGAAGATTTTTATTACTGATGTCGATATAATGAATTGTTTTAGAGAAATACTATATAAAGAATTAAAGAATATTAAAGAAAGGCAACTTTTTATTTTAATACTATAACACTAATAAACACAAAATTTCATTGACAATAAACATAATCGAAAGCCAAAGATTTAATTAAAATGTTCGCAACAAGACTCGATATGAACTCCTCAGCTCTAATAAACTCTGGGGCACGTCATATTGAAGATTACTACACGTAATTCAGCTGCAATACTCTAGCATTGGGTCACACTTACCGTCAATAAACGGTCCACATGATTCTTTTAAGTAGTTCTTCTTTGGCATCTACTAGAATTGAACAAAACCTACTTTCACGATGTCTCCATATATAAAAATTAATGGATTTGCATGCTACGCTTAATTTCAACTAGAACATTTTCCAGATCTTTCAAAGTATTCTGTTGAAACTTTAAATGGAGTCTCCAGTTTAAGTGTGTAGGTAACAGAAATAGACCTAGTAAATAATTTCCTAGTATTTCACTAAACATTAAAAGAAATTGATACTTGTGTTTCCACTCGATTTTAATATGGGAGTTTTTATTAAGCCAAGTACATAGATTATGTGAATTTATTTCTGCTTTTTTGACGAATACTGCTTCATCTGCGTAGAGATCTTATCAACAAAAT